>JAGDYQ010000028.1:5402906-5541147 GCA_021962125.1 Bulinus truncatus
TTTGAAAATGTAATAAAAAATTAAACGAAAAAGCGTTTTTTTTTTTAATATAGTAAAACTTTGTGACTCTTGAGCATTCCCTTCCAATAGCAGTAGGAAGCTGAAATTGTTGTCAGTTACTAAGTAAGACAAATGGAACTTAAAAAGAGGGTGCCCCATTAGATGTGAAATACTTTATTTTTTTACCATATGATTTTGGGCCACCCTAATATCTATCATCTATCTATCTATCTATCTATCTATCTATCTATCTATCTATCTATCTATCTATCTATCTATCTATCTATCTATCTATCTATCTATCTATCTATCTATCTATCTATCTATCTATCTATCTATCTATCTATCTATCTATCTATCTATCTATCTATCTATCTATCTATCTATCTATCTATCTATATATCTATCTATCTATCTATCTATCTATCTATCTATCTATCTATCTATCTATCTATCTATCTATCTATCTATCTATCTATCTGTCTGTCTGTCTGTCTGTCTGTCTATCTATTGTTCATTTAACTGTATGTAGCTGTATTTAATCTATCGTTCACTTAAGAAACAGTCAACAATATTTACCCAATCATCTTATTTTGGTTCTAACGTTTGAATTTAAATATTGGCCAAGATGACGTCAAATAAAATAATAATACAAAATTTAATAAAGCGCCACTCCCCCCCCCACCCCCCAACATTTCAAATGTCCACCACCAAGTAGTCAAAGCTCTTATCACATACCCCCCCCCACTACCTTGTTTATTAAATTCATTATTTTAAAACAAACAATTTAATTTTAAATTAAACACTCTATTTACCGACTCAACTGTCGATGCAGCTTTTTATAAAACACAAACTAAACACTCAATAAACACAAACTAAACACAAAATAAACACATACAGAAAAAAAGAAAAACAACCAAATCCCTAAAATGAAAACTCAAAAGATAATTAATAATTGTCCCAATGTAGAGAGAATTGCCCCGGGGGTAGACAAAGTTTGGGGGGGAGGGGGACTTTATTTCCACCATAAGATAATCAACTTGATAATGTCAACCCCCCCCCCCCACACACCCACACCCACACCTTACCTCCCCGAAGGGCCAGTCTCTCCCTACTGTCATCGGATGGGAGGGTCTTAAAAAAAAAGAATAACAGAAGAAATTAACAATAATGAGTAGCAGCAGCAATACGTACAAGAGGTTGTGTGGACAAATAAAATGTTAGGCAAATGCAACGAAAGAATATTTAAAAAAATAAAAAAATCACAACACAGGGGGCTAGGTCTTGAACTAAGGGAAATAACCATAAAAAAATATTTCTTGCTTTAGGAGGTAGTGGTTAAACCAAGCAAATAGTGTTTGTTCAGCAATCGGCTTAGTGGCTGTGGAACTGAGGATTTCCATTTAATAACGCTTTTATATGTCTTTGAAGGCATTTTTTTTTTTGTAATTACCAGTAAGATGTTTTTCTCTGTCCATGTGGAATAGACACACACAAAAAAAATTATCTTAAAACATTATGACTGATCCTTTTTTTTTCTCCTTCTTGTTGTGATTCCCCTTTGACAGGAGTCAATTTAGTCACCTCCACTAATCAAGTACAGTTGATGGAGACGAAAAGGCTTTTTCAAAAATTACATCTGATGCGAAAGATTGTGTGTTTGAGAGAGAGAGAGAGAGAGAGAGAGAGAGAAGCGGCGTGGGTGGGTGGGGTGTGGGGAGGGAGTAGAATGAAACAAGATGTAGATAGCCGTTATTTTCATTAATCAAAAGACACGACATGGTCAGATAAAAGGTTAGCGGGGAGATTTATCAAAATTATAATTCTGTTTATCATTAAGGGCGTAAAAAAAATATTACTGTAGGTGAATACCTGGCAAGAAAATCATAAATGGAATTGTTTGTTTAATACGAGTTCCTTGAAAGCGATTTTGACAAGAATTCCTTGTGATCATCACAACAACAACTGGTATTTAAGTTTAGTGAATCATCACATATAGTGGTGCCTAACATATAGTGGTGTCTAACATATAGTGGTGCCTAACATATAGTGGTGTCTAACATATAGTGGTGCCTAACATATAGTGGTGTCTAACATATAGTGGTGCCTATCATATAGTGGTGTCTAATATATAGTGGTGCCTAACATATAGTGGTGCCTAACATATAGTGGTGCCTAACATATAGTGGTGTCTAACATATAGTGGTGTCTAACATATAGTGGTGCCTAACATATAGTGGTGCCTAACATATAATGGTGTCTAACATATAGTGGTGTCTAACATATAGTGGTGTATATTAGTGTTTGACATATGGTCAGTAAAGTCCCTGTAGGGATGAGATATTTATCTCTTAGTTCCTATAAACCACTATGGGGTAAATTTTTGTGGTGCCCAACTATAATAGAAAGTGCAATAGCCATGGAGGCACCACGGGAGATAGGAGTGGGACTCTCACCATGAGATGAACATTTCCATTTGGTTTTCAGTGATGGAGAACCAAGTGAGTTATTCAGGTAGAATTAAAAGTAGAATATAATATTTGGTTAAACGGGTTGAGTAGAATAGAATATTTGGTTAAACGGGTTGAGTAGAATAGAATATTTGGTTAGACGGGGTAAATTCCCATCATTGTTGGTATAGCGTATTGATGACCTTCGACTGGTGGAATGATTGATTTAGGACCATCCCTCCCCCCCCACTGCCCCTTAAATTATCTGTGTCGACCTAGATATGCACTTACACACCCCCTCCCCCGAGGGTCACTTCATCTCAGCAAAGTAAAATAAAAAATTGTATTGGCCTAAAGATTGAAACTGAATAATTTAAAAATAGAACTAAGTAAACAGACAGAGTGTGTGTGTGGGAGGGGGAAGAGTGAGAAAGAGAAAGACAGAGAGAGTTAGAGAGAGATAAGAAAGAGGAGAGAGAGAAGAGAGAGGAGAGAGAGATAAGAGAGAGAGAGAGAGAAGAGAGAGGGGAGAGAGGGAGAGAGAGGGGAGAGAGGGGAGAGAGAGGGGAGAGAGGGAGAGTGAGGGGAGAGAGGGGAGAGAGAGAGGAGAGAGGGGAGAGAGAGATAGAGAGAGAGAGAGAGAGAGAGAGAGAGAGAGAGAGAATGATAGAGGAATAAGAAAAAGCATGAATAAAGAAAATAATCAAGAAGATACAAACATATATAATTTGATTTTGGTTACTAAGATCCAAAACGATTAAAAACCAATAACAACAACTATGCCGTAAATTCGATTAATGTTGACAAAATATTTACAAAAAATTGACATTTTTAACTCAGTAGAAAGGCTTTAGCTATTTATAGACAAATGTATAGACACACACACGCCATAAACTAAGTAAGATAGTTGTCCAATGTTGTAGTTGAAATGTCCAAATTTTAATTAAAATAAATGTTGCATGTCAATGTATGTTATATAACAGGGCGTTATGAGTATGTGTGGGTATGTGTGGCCCTAGACAGAAACGCCCGAAGATGTCGAACGGCAGAGACGCCCGAAAATGTCAAAAGGCAGAGACACCCGAAGATGTCAAACGGCAGAGACAGCCGAAGGTGTCAAACGGCAGAGACACCCGAAGATGTCAAACGGCCATGGGCAGAGACACCCGGAGATGTCAAACGGCACAGACACCCGGAGATGTCAAACGGCCATGGGCAGAGACGCCCGAAGATTCAAACGGCCGAGACACCCGAAGATGTCACACGGCAGAGACACCCGGAGATGTCAAACGGCCGAGACACCCGAAGATGTCAAACGGCAGAGACACCCGAAGATGTCAAACGGTAGAGACACCCGGAGATGTCAAACGGCAGAGACACCCGGAGATGTCAAACGGCCGAGACACCCGAAGATGTCAAACGGTAGAGACACCCGGAGATGTCAAACGGTAGAGACACCCGAAGATGTCAAACGGCCGAGACACCCGAAGATGTCAAACGGTAGAGACACCCGAAGATGTCAAACGGCCGAGACACCCGAAGATGTCAAACGGCAGAGACACCCGAAGATGTCAAACGGCAGAGACACCCGAAGATGTCAAACGGTAGAGACACCCGGAGATGTCAAACGGCAGCGACACCCGAAGATGTCAAACGGCCGAGACACCCGAAGATGTCAAACGGCCGAGACACCCGGAGATGTCAAACGGTCATGGGCAGAGACGCCCGAAGATTCAAACGGCCGAGACACCCGAAGATGTCAAACGGCAGAGACACCCGGAGATGTCAAACGGTAGAGACACCCGGAGATGTCAAACGGCGCAGACACCCGGAGATGTCAAACGGCAGAGACACCCGAAGATGTCAAACGGCCGAGACACCCGAAGATGTCAAACGGCAGAGACACCGAAGATGTCAAACGGTAGAAACACCCGGAGATGTCAAACGGCCGAGACACCCGAAGATGTCAAACGGCCGAGACACCCGAAGATGTCAAACGGTAGAGACACCCGAATATTTCAAACGGCAGAGACACCCGAAGATGTCAAACGGCAGAGACACCCGAAGATGTCAAACGGTAGAGACACCCGGAGATGTCAAACGGCAGAGACACCCGGAGATGTCAAACGGCCATGAGCAGAGACACCCGAAGATGTCAAACGGCAGAGACACCCGAAGATGTCAAACGGCCGAGACACCCGAAGATGTCAAACGGCCGAGACACCCGGAGATGTCAAACGGCCATGGGCAGAGACGCCCGAAGATTCAAACGGCCGAGACACCCGAAGATGTCAAACGGCCGAGACACCCGAAGATGTCAAACGGCCATGAGCAGAGACACCCGAAGATGTCAAACGGCAGAGACACCCGAAGATGTCAAACGGCCGAGACACCCGAAGATGTCAAACGGCCGAGACACCCGGAGATGTCAAACGGCCATGGGCAGAGACGCCCGAAGATTCAAACGGCCGAGACACCCGAAGATGTCAAACGGCCGAGACACCCTGAGATGTCAAACGGCAGAGACACCCGAAGATGTCAAACGGCAGAGACACCCGAAGATGTCAAACGGCAGACATACCCGAAGATGTCAAACGGTAGAAACACCCGGAGATGTCAAACGGCCGAGACACCCGAAGATGTCAAACGGCCGAGACACCCGAAGATGTCAAACGGTAGAGACACCCGAAGATTTCAAACGGCAGAGACACCCGAAGATGTCAAACGGTAGAGACACCCGGAGATGTCAAACGGCAGAGACACCCGGAGATGTCAAACGGCCATGGGCAGAGACACCCGAAGATGTCAAACGGCAGAGACACCCGAAGATGTCAAACGGCAGACATACCCGAAGATGTCAAACGGTAGAGACACCCGGAGATGTCAAACGGCCGAGACACCCGAAGATGTCAAACGGTAGAGACACCCGAAGATTTCAAACGGCAGAGACACCCGAAGATGTCAAACGGCAGAGACACCCGAAGATGTCAAACGGCCGAGACACCTGGAGATGTCAAACGGCCGAGACACCCGAAGATGTCAAACGGTAGAGACACCCGAAGATTTCAAACGGCAGAGACACCCGAAGATGTCAAACGGTAGAGACACCTGGAGATGTCAAACGGCCGAGACACCCGAAGATGTCAAACGGTAGAGACACCCGAAGATTTCAAACGGCAGAGACACCCGAAGATGTCAAACGGCAGACATACCCGAAGATGTCAAACGGTAGAGACACCCGGAGATGTCAAACGGCCGAGACACCCGAAGATGTCAAACGGCCGAGACACCCGAAGATGTCAAACGGTAGAGACACCCGAAGATTTCAAACGGCAGAGACACCCGAAGATGTCAAACGGCAGAGACACCCGAAGATGTCAAACGGTAGAGACACCCGGAGATGTCAAACGGCAGAGACACCCGGAGATGTCAAACGGCCATGGGCAGAGACACCCGAAGATGTCAAACGGCAGAGACACCCGAAGATGTCAAACGGCCGAGACACCCGAAGATGTCAAACGGCCGAGACACCCGGAGATGTCAAACGGCCATGGGCAGAGACGCCCGAAGATTCAAACGGCCGAGACACCCGAAGATGTCAAACGGCAGAGACACCCGAAGATGTCAAACGGCACAGACACCCGGAGATGTCAAACGGCCGAGACACCCGAAGATGTCAAACGGCAGACACACCCGAAGATGTCAAAAGGCAGAGACACCCGAAGATGTCAAACGGCAGAGACACCCGAAAATGTCAAACTGCCATGGGCAGAGACGCCAGAAGATGTCAAACGGCAGAGACACCCGAAGATGTCAAACTGCCATGGGCAGAGACGCCAGAAGATGTCAAACGGCAGAGACACCCGAAGATGTCAAACGGCCCTGGGCAGAGACGCCCGAAGATGTCAAACGGCCCTGGGCAAATAAATTTTAAATTGTTTAGAAGGGCCGAAGGCCGTCACCTAGTTCACCTATCTATAAGAATGACTGTAAGAATGACTGTAAGAATGACTGTAAGAATGACTCCGACTCTGATTCTAAGTCCCTTTCCAGTTGAATCATTCAGTTAATGACGTCATGATTACACATTACTCTTTGTGGAGACTTTGTTGCGCAATTTAAGAATAATATCTTTTCAATAAAAACATTTAATATTTTAGAATTATACCTTTTCTTATACATTTAGAATTCAAGAATAATATATTGTCAAAGAAATTCAATATATTTTAAGACAGATGTTTTCCATCGTGTCGGTACCATCATAAATAGCCAGATCTGCTTCAACCTAACGAGTAGAATCAATAAAACCTTTCTATTTAATGCTTCAACAGAATTCTTTGTCATAAGAAATAACCCGGTCGTAGAAAAAATCATTTCATGATATCAATTGAAATTAACAGAACGTAAAGGGGGATAAAACATAACAACAAGGGGGCATAACGTCTCTCGTACATTAGCTAATTAGTTTCTCGAGGGGGGTAGAGATCACTTGACTGTACAACAAGACTATTAATGACCTATATAATAGGGGATTGTCCCAAGCCCCAGTCTGTCATCTTGCAAATAAAACCCATCCCCTTATGAATGCAGCGCACAATGCCACATTAAGATGATTTCACACTAGCTTTACCTTACCCTTCTACTATCGTCCTCCAACTGGAGATTTGAATTGAGAAGGGGCTGGGGCATGGGTGCGAAAGAAAGAGTGGTGGGGGGGGGGAGAGAGTAAGGGGTGATGAGCCCGGGGAGCGGCGAGATGTGGCTCTCGTTCAAAGCTGATCTCCCGATGAAAGCATTTTTAGTTTTGTTTTGCTGATCACGATAACATTTGGCTAATGATATTCTCTTAACCGGCGGTTCTCGACTTTTTGTTTTCGCGACTGTACCCCTCAAAAGATGCAGAAGTACGTCTGCGGGTACAATTCACAAGTAGGATCGCGAACAAACGTACTCGTCTTCATAATGGAACGTGCTTACATTTCTAATGCGATACTTGGGCACTTATATCTCGCTGTGTACCGCTGCAAAAACTCTCCCGCATCCCTTGGCGTACGCACACTGCAGGTTGATAACCCCTGTCTTAATCACAGGTAGAGAAGGACGAGGTGGGTCGGGGGTGGGTTGTAAAGGAAGGAGGTTCTTATGGATGAGGTAAGGAGCTGGTGGGCGGGGCGGACCAGTCCTGACACCAGGCGACTTGGAGATTTCGCCCACCAGGTGGGTGAGTTCGAGTGTCCCAGTGTTTCAATACTTGGTGGAATTACCTGACATAATCTGGCATCACGGTTGGCCTAGATTACAGGTCAAGTGACAATCGGGTGGAAGTCCGGGTGAAGACATGGATATATAATAAGGATTATTATAATGGATGCTTGTTGTGGATACTTATAATGGATATTCAATGAGGATTAATAGAAGAGTAAAACCTTGCAGCAAAGTATTATAATAATCTGTGATGCATGATTCTGATAGTAAACTAATCACATTATAAGAAGTAAAACGTGTGTTATTTTTAAACCTCTTTGTGTGTGGTTGGTTAAGTAGCCACTGATATAAAAAATATTAACATAGTTACTATCTAATGGTATGGGGACGGGTGGTCGTGTGGTAAAGACTGTCGACCTTAGGGTCCCTGGTTCGTTCTCCGGTGAGGACCAATAGATATTTCAGGTCATGGCCTCCATGGCCATGGCACTATCGGCTATGGTGGGGATGAAAGAAGGCACTATAAAAACCGTCCCATCTAAGAGATTTCACCTTATCTTTACTGGGACTTCACACACACACTTTATCTTATGGTACAAGTGATAGACCGATATAACAACGTGTACTGATTGCGACTTATCTCAAAATGTTGCCAGATTCCGATCTAGTCATTCCGATGAAACTTTTTAAATTTGTAGTAAATAGATCTCTGATAACGTCCTTCCTAAAACTGAATATCTTTTTTTTAAAATGGCTAATTCTTCTTTAGTTGTAATTTTTTTTCAACGTTCTCCAAGTTCTAGTGAATTGAGGAAGAAAAAAAAAGTTGTCTCACAATTCCTTAAAAAAAAAAGTAAAAGTTCCCTTAACGGGCCATCGGGGCAGATGACGTGTAGAATTCATCTGTTTCTATTACCTCTGCATATGACGGTATTGTGTGGTTAGCACAACGCCCAGCCGCCTTTACTTCCCCAACTTAAGTCAGGTACCCATTTAAAGCTGGGTGGACTTGTGAGACAACTTTGAAAAAAATTTCATCTGGAAAAATTCCCATGGTTCTCACCGAGGATCGAACCCAGTCAAGTATCTACACCACTCGGCCATCCGTCCATCGCATTTCCTTATTGTATCCAACACTAGTATGTTGCGCACACGTTTTAGAAATGGACCATTAAAAAAAAGTAGTGTATTTGTAATTTGCATTGCGTAAAATAATTATAAGAAGTCAATCTCTGGAGTGGTGCATTATGTTTATTTTTATTTCAACTGTTATAATATAACAAAACAAAACAAAACAAAACTGGGTTGTAAAAATGATTTAATGTACTTTTGTTCATCGTTTTCACACTTTTTTATTTATAATTTCTATAAATATTTGTACAGCTCTGTGACCTGTATGGATTAACTATTTATATCTTAGACCCTATAAATATTTATATCTTCGACCCTATAAATATTTCATTTGACTGATTTTTTGTCGTGCCGATGAAATAAGGGGAAACCATGACCTTAAAAAAATATACCAATTATTTTTTTTTTTTTACCGGGGGGACTCATTATATTCAAATTTAAAAATGGGGTACACAGATGACGAAAGCTTTTGGAAACACTGGTCTAAGGTATTATTGTTTTCTTTTTTTTTTTTTAACATTTCAATGAATTTTAATAAAATCATATATAAGAATGTTTTGTTTTTTTAGAATTACTTTTACATTATTTGTCTATATTATTATTGTACGTTGTGACTGTGAAACATCCAGCGACTGGCGGCCGGCAGATTCTATGTTCTATCGCGTTGATTTTTGTCGTGTATATTTAGATTTAGGTCTGAATTAGTTTTAAGGAATTTTACTCGCGTTGTTGTTTTAGTCGCTGTCCCGTTATGTATTATTATTTGAATCAAGGGGCAAGTCAATTTATGATTCAATATTTGATTCAAGCTGTAAGGCAATTTATAATTCAATATCTGATTCAAGGGGCAAGTCAATTTATGATTCAATATTTGATTCAAGGGGCAAGTCAATTTATGATTCAATATTTGATTCAAGCGGCAAGTCAATTTATGATTCAATATTTGATTCAAGCGGCAAGTCAATTTATGATTCAATATTTGATTCAAGGGGCAAGTCAATTTATGATTCAATATTTGATTCAAGGGGCAAGTCAATTTATGATTCAATATTTGATTCAAGGGGCAAGTCAATTTATGATTCAATATTTTATTCAAGGGGCAAGTCAATTTATGATTCAATATTTGATTCAAGGGGCAAGTCAATTTACGATTCAATATTTGATTCAAGCGGCAAGTCAATTTATGATTCAATATTTGATTCAAGCGGCAAGTCAATTTATGATTCAATATTTGATTCAAGCGGCAAGTCAATTTATGATTCAATATTTAATTCAAGCGGCAAGTCAATTTATGATTCAATATTTGATTCAAGCGGCAAGTCAATTTATGATTCAATATTTGATTCAAGCGGCAAGTCAATATATGATTCAATATTGGATTCAAGCGGCAAGTCAATTTATGATTCAATATTTGATTCAAGGGGCAAGTCAATTTACGATTCAATATTTGATTCAAGCTGCAAGTCAATTTTATTGTGCACCGACCTGTATAAGTGGAACGTTAAACATTTATGATGGTGTTGATTATTCTGGTGATAGTAATGATGAAGGTAGAGTGAAGACGATTGTAGAGATGATGTTGGTGATAGTTATGATAATAATAATGATAACGGTAATGATGATTATGATAATGGAGATGAATTATTATATTGCTGTTTAGTTATAGTTATGATTAAAATGGTGGTTTTGGTAATAACTTAGGATAATAATGGCAATGCTGTGTTAGTGGTGGTGATGATGACAGTGGTGGTAGTGGTGGTGATGATGACAGTGATGGAAGTGGTGGTGATGATGAAAATTGTTGTAGTGGTGGTGATGATGACAGTGGTGGTAGTGGTGGTGATGATGACAGTGATGGAAGTGGTGGTGATGATGACAATTGTTGTAGTGGTGGTGATGATGACAATTGTTGTAGTGGTGGTGATGATGACAATTGTTGTAGTGGTGGTGATGATGACAGTGATGGAAGTGGTGGTGATGATGACAATTGTTGTAGTGGTGGTGATGGTGACAGTGGTGGTTGTGGTGGTGATGATGACAGTGATGGAAGTGGTGGTGATGATGACAGTGATGGAAGTGGTGGTGATGATGACAATTGTTGTAGTGGTGGTGATGATGACAATTGTTGTAGTGGTGGTGATGATGACAGTGGTGGTTGTGGTAGTGATGATGACAAGTATGTTAGTAGTGGGGATGTGACAGTAGTGGTAGTGAGACGTTATTGGTGGTGATGATGACAGTAATATCGGTAATGATAGAGATGGTATCAATGATGTTTACTCGTACTGGAGATCGCGGTGGCGATGAAAGAATAGAGAAAGTACAGCGATGATGGTAACTGTTTTAATTATGTTTCGTGGTGGTACAAGTACTGCCTACGTTTGTACTGCTGCAATTATTATTATTATTTATTGTAGTGATGTAATACAAACACTGTGACTGACATGTTCATGACAGTAGAACGCACTGATCAAGTTACACTGCCACTTGAAGTTTTCTGTCTTTATTTAATGTATTCATCGCCACACAAAGACTTACAACACGTTTGTTTATGTACGTGTCACTCTGGAAAAAAATTTTATTTTATGAATAATGTCCACAATTCTCCGAGATTATTCAAGTTTTATGATTTCTTTTTTTTTTTCTTTCATTTTTTTTTTTACCGCGGAAGCACATAAACAGCGCGCTTCGTGACCATTTGAATTTGAAAGGGCCGTAGAAACGGTCATCCTAAACTCTCTAAACCCAATCATTTGGTACACAGAAAAGCTTTTTAGAGCGCATGAATAGAAGGGACTCCTTTCTCGTGATCCTGGCCTATGTCAGAAGAATGGAGTCTGCTTCGAGGAAATATCATAACACCCACAAAATGTCTCCATGGCAATATCTTACCACACGCGCATTAATCGCCGTCTTTTGAATTGGAAAGCGAGTAAAGCGACCTCTTCCCTTTTTTTCCCCGCCCGCAAGGAGAAATAGTTCCCTCCCCCCACCCCCCTCGTGACTGGAAGGAACCTTGGCTATTCTCGATCTTGTGTCTGGAAGATCCCCTAGCTATTGAAGCTGGCGGAGAAAAGAAATGCAGTCGGTGGTCTTTCTCTATCTCCTTTCTTGCCTGTACCGGCTTAAATAAACATGCAAACTTTGGACGTTCGGGATCATTTATTGGACGGCCAATCGCTGAATTTTCGTCAAACACATAAAAAGAAATTTTTTTTGTGTGTAGTTTCTATAACTCGTAAACTATCTACTCAATTCACATCAATGGACATAAAAATAAAAAGGTCAGAAACATTAAAAAAAAAGAAAATTGGGGAGGGAAGGGAGGAGGGGATAATTTATAGACAAAATATTCTAGTTCTTAGAAAAGTGTTTTAAAAGCTCTTTTCAGCTTCAACAAAAAATACAAATTATTCAGATGATTATTTTTTTTTTCACTAAGCGCACATAATTCATTGACAGTTTACAGTAATTCTAGTTTTCCCTTTAAATCCATTTTAATATTTGTAGAAAGTTTTTGAATCGATCTAAATCTATTTACTGTACAACTATGTAAGAAAAAATAGAAACTTCTTTTTACGAGTATATTTTAAGTTGACTATGATCTATGTCAGTGCTACGCAACCTTTTTTTCTACTCGCGGCCCACTTGAATTGTTACAAAAATTTCTCGGAACACTAAAGAAATTGGATACGTGTGAAATGAAAAAGTACAAGCGTGTTAAAAGTACTTTAAAATTATAAATTCAGTGTAATGTTTTATTGCCCTTAATTTATATAATGTTTAAGACTCATTATTTTGAAAAAAAAAATTCTGCATCGGAAACGTAAACAAACATGGCAGCTTATCGATTTAACTATCACAAAAATGAAAAGCTTTGTTATTCGTTGTGTGAAATGGGATTTCAAAAAAAAAGTTCTTTAATAAATTTAATTTTATTTATCTCTGAGTTCCTTTATTTCTTTAGTTTTATATTATTTTTTTTCTCGAGTGATTCCTTTTCAACCTGATTACGATCATTTTCATACCGATCTGTACCAACAGTTAAAAAACAAGCAATTAAGCCTGTTCCATTCTGGACACAGGACGTGTTAGCGCATTTTCTTGTTATGTATCAGTACGTATGTTAGCTTTCAGTAAATATTTGTAAATTTTGGAAATGTTTATAAATTCAATTGTGTAATGCATATATCTGTAAAAAAATATTATAAAGACGTTTCTTTATATTTGAAAAAAATTATTTTCTCTTAAATCTAACTACAAGTGGTTTGTGGTTACTGAAATAGGACTCATAATTGAAAACATTCGAAATTGTAGTCATTTAATCGTCCGAAAACTCCGTCAATTGTTGCATAGCTCTGATACTTTTCAATTAATCTCAGAACACAAGCTTACTATTTCATTTGATGAGTTTCTTAATAAATCTTGGTGAAACTACGTGCTGCAGTATTTCGCACCAAATGAATGGGTTACTGAACGTACAAGGTGTAGAATGGGGCCATATATATAATATATAAGCTCCTTAGGAGCCCTGAAGCCCGGCCCTCAGAGGTCCTATCGCGAAATGAACTTTTGCTGCACACATGGCAGGCCAAAACCTACAAAATGATATATACATCATGGGTCTAGGACTTATGGTTACTGAGATATAGGGCGCTCTTTTATTAATATAGCTTATATAGTAAAAAAACGGTACTTTATAAGGCCCCTTTTACGGCCCTCAGAGGTCAGATCGCGAAATGGAAAAAAGTCATTTCTTGGCAGGCCAATACCTACAAAATGATATATACATCATGGGTCTAGGACTTATGGTTGTTGAGATCTAGGGTGATGATAGACAGACAGACAAAACGGGGACAAAGAGCATTTTTTTTTCGAAAATGCTCTAAAAATGAGTAAATCATTATTCAGCAGTGTGTGTGTGTGTGTGTGTGTGTGTGTGAAGTCCCTGTTAGAATGAGATGCAATCACCTAAATAATATAAACCAACAATGGGACTGTTTTAATTGTACCTTTCTTTCATCACCACCAGAGCAACGGCTATGGAGGCACCATGGGAGATATAGACATGACCTGAAATATACATTGGTCCTCACCGGATATCGAACCAGGGACCCAACTTTGAGAAGTATGAAATTTTTCACGCCTGTTTTATACTTAAAGCAAATAAATAAACCTTATTTATGACTTAATTTTATGATTTTCACAATTAAGATGTTTTGGTTTATTTCATTTTTTTTGTACTAAGTCTTGTTGGTAAAAGTTGTATCACCATGACTGTCTATATATGTATTTGTGCGTTAGCTGACTTTCTGGGTTTTGACTTTTTAAACTACTGCCATATGTCCAACGCAACATCACTGATCCTTTTGTCAATATGGCTCCTTTAACTAATATTACTAGTATTAGTATTGGTTAGCGATATACTTAACCGAGTCATAGACTAAATGTTAATCGCATCTATTTAGATATGATACTTTGTCCAGTTTCAAAACATTTTTAACAATTAAGTATGGCGTGGCTGTAACGTTGAAACAGTCACTAAAGTTGTCTGGTTATGGCAAGATGATTTTTTCTTCTTCTTCTTCTTTGTTCTCGTATATGATTATGGAGGATTTCAAACGACCAGGCCTATAGTTATGATGAACTGCACGGTGGCATCCAGGTCCGTCTCGCTCCCATAAAGTTTTTGATTGAAGGAGGTCATCTGTGGCCATAACCCGTTGCGAGCTGTGTCATGTAAAGGGCATGTTTGGAGAACATGTTCTGCATTCTCTGGAGACATCCCACATGGGCAGTCCTCACTGTTTCCAATGCCTAGCCTAAGATGATTTTAATTATCGACATCGCTACATTCCAGAATTTAAACAAAAATCTGTTTTCTTGTCCGTTTGTCGGGAACAAGCCACAACTCAAGATTTCAGGCTTGCGGAGCCGGAGCCGAGGAGCCGTGGAGCTGCACTTTTTGCTGGAGCTGGAGCCGGAGCCGAAAAAATCTGGCGGCTCCACGGCTCCCAAATGTTTTTTTTTAAAGCAGAATTTTTTTTTTTTTAGCTTTTAAATTCCAAATTTGTTTGATTGTTTGCCTCCTACAATTTGAAATGTTGTCATGTTTTACGAACGCCGCAACAGTAACAGCATTTACATGATAGCGTGCACGCACATCACAACAAGAAATCTTTAATGGGGAATCGTTTTGTGTTCGTTTTAAATCTTCTTTACCCTCCGAAATTTTTTTAATGGCATGTTATTTTGTTATATATAAAGTTAAAACAGTTTTATTTCATAGAATAATTATATCAATCATTTAAAAATAAATTTTTACTACGACGACAAATAGAACGCGTCATTTTGTATATTATTTGACCACGAATTTGTAATAGACTAAAAACAAAATGGTCGCTTTCTGTATTTAACAATTTTATTATAAACAGAATAGCTGAAATAGAGTAGATAAATGTATAAGGCTGTGGGTCCGAATAACAATCAGACTTTATTGGGACGGGGTCCGAATAAAAATTGGAGTTTATTGGTTCCCGGGTCCAAATACAGGCCCGTAGCCAGAGGGGGGCTAGGGGGGGCTGAGCCCCCCCCCCCCGTGCATGACCTGAGCCCCCCCCGTGCATGATTTGAGTTTTTTGACACAATTTTAATATTCGTTCGTCGGCATCCGTCCGTCTCGAGAGACGATAGTGTAGCACAAAACACCGCCGGGAATGGCTGTGCAGTCCGACTCAGGAGTGGCAATCCCTGCCGCACTTGTCACACTTGAAGATAGTTGGTTGTTGTAGTTGTTGTTGATTTAACAGACAATCTGAGTGCTAAAGCATTTTTAGGTAAATTCAGTGCTATACCCAGGCCCGTAGCCAGGTCAAAGTAAGCAGGGAGGCACCAATACCCAGCAAGGGGGCACATTTACTTTTTCTTTATTTTTTTCCTCTTTTTCTTCTTTTTTAAGTGGGGGGGCACTCCACACCTAGCGGGGGGTGGGGGGCACGGCCCCCCAATGCCCCCTTCGGCTACGGGGCTGGCTAAACCACGAAGTTTGCAAATTTGAAACGTATAATAATATAAGTTCGCAACAAGTGCCGACGAGTGGGGGGGGGGGCGGGGGCCAATGCCCAGGGGCCCGGCGAGTTTTAGGGACCCGGACTGAGCTGGCCAATCAACTTTTTAAAATATTAATATCAGCCCAGGGGCCCGAAATTTCTGTCGATGGGCCTGTTCGCAACCTTGTAATAGTTTTATATATTGATATCTTCTGAGGACAACTAGCAACTTAAATAAGTTAATAAAATAACATTGGCTTCTGACTTCACTTTTATACATATGTATAATAAAATAATAAAGTACAAACTCCGTGATTTCTGAGTGATGTTATTTAATTTGCAAATTTACTTTTTAGCAGAATTAATTTTATTTTAAATTGAATAATTGCGACTGTTTTTGTTGATAGATATGTTCTTTGTTTTCAATATTTTATAAGAAATATCACACAAATAGCTAAGCTTTATTCATGCATCTTTGTCGTTCTTCCCGGGTTGTACGTTAAACAAACAGTATAATAATATAAATCAGGTATCTATTATGTAACAATTGTGTAGCAGAACTATTGGTCAATATTTTTATAACAGTAATCAGAAACTGCTCAGCCTCAGTAAATTTTTATCATTAAAACTCTTTACTATTTAAATTATTTTTAACAACACTGCAACATGTCATGCATTATTAAAACGTAGTTAAAATTATATATTTCTAATTAATAGCTAAACACTCGGTACTAAAATGCACCATTCCAGATATGGAACTGCAAAAAATTTCTTGGGGAGGGAACTCACTGAGATCCCCTCCCCAAACCCCTCCTCTCCGTTCGCAAGCTTTCGGCGCTTCGCGCCTCCATTTTCGCCCCCCGAACATTTCTTCTACCCCACCAGGGGCGGATTTAGGAGGAGGGACCGGGGGGGCCCATGCCCCCCCCCACCGTTATCGCAAGTTTAGGTAATACATCAATAAATTATCGAAATATTTTTTTGTTCTAAGACCAATTTTCAACAATGAAAACAGTTTTGCCCCCCCCCCCCCGTCAAAGTTGTCTAGATCCGCCCCGATCATTTCTTCGGCACCCTCCCCCCCGAAAAAAAATTTCTTCGCCCCCCCGAAAATGTCTTCGGCCCCCCCCCCCCAATCCAATATTCCTGGCTACGGGCCTGTCCAAATAGTCACTTCGAATGTATAAATAATAAATATAAATACTGAAGTCTTTAAAATATTTTAAATAATGTATTTGCTAATTTGATCATTGAAATAACTTTTTATTACTTATGAAACAGGCGACTAGTGAAACCTCGGTCGAAAATAATGATATGATTCTGGATGCGCTGTAATGGTTTGTTTTTAGTAAAACCAACAATGCGTATATTTTTCAAGTTCCTGACTATGGGGGTGAACGCGGCACAATTTGCATAACTTTTTATCAGCGGCATGTTTGCGTGGCGCAATTACAAAATTTTTGTGTCGTGTGATACTATCTTAATAGGGAGCCGGAGCAGATCCGGAGCCGGAGCCGTCAAATTTGTGGGAGCCGGAGACGGAAAAAATATGGCGGCTCCGCAAACCTGCTCAAGATGTCATTGACATTGCTACCAAATATGTCGGGAACAAGCGGCAATTTAAGATGTCATTGACATTGCTACCAAATATGTCGGGAACAAGCCACAATTCAAGATGTCATTGACATTGCTACCAAATATGTGTGAAATCAATGTTATTGATGAGACAGTGAATTGATCTGGTCATGTCATTTGCATATTCCCTGGTTCGATCTCCGGTGATGACCAATGGATATTTCAAGTCACTGTTTAATTCCCCCCCCCCTTCCCGCAGATATATATCCCGTGCTGCGTCCATTCCACTAACTGCTATGGTGGGGATGAAAGAAGGGTGGTTTATAGGATCTAAGGTCATCATAACCTTCATGTCTTCACACACACAGTCACACACACACACACACACACACATACACATGCGAAGTTAAGCGAGGGGTGATTCGTACATTTCTAATAAATATAAACGCTTCCCATTTTAGTAACGAAATTCAGTAGTTCTATAAACATTGTCCATTTTTCTACATGGGAGTTAGATTTTCTGGATTAGAAGCTATTTGCTCTATTATGTAATAATTTATTTACGACATCGCCAGTTTTTACAATTTTATTTAGGTTACCGTTGCCCGACGACCCAAAATGTAGTCGTAAAAATAGCGAGGGGGGGGGGGGTGGAGGGTTCTCAGACCAGGTCACGTTTCTTCAAAATTAGCGCCATTTTATTGGTATGGAAATGTCAATAACTGTTGCAGAAGTGAACAAAGTTGGATAAAAGTTTAAAATTTGTCTCTAAAAACTATGGTGTATAAATATTTTTATACATCTCTGAATCCATCCCTTGCTAATTTATTGAGCACCCAAAAGACAAATATCATACCACTAAATGAACAATATACCATCATTCTGATATCATACCACTAAATAAACAATATACCATCATTCTGATATCATACCACTAAATCAACAATATACCATCATTCTGATATCATACCACTAAATCAACAATATACCATCATTCTGATATCATACCACTAAATCAACAATATACCATCATTCTGATATCATACCACTAAATCAACAATATACCATCATTCTGATATCATACCACTAAATCAACAATATACCATCATTCTGATATCATACCACTAAATCAACAATATACCATCATTCTGATATCATACCACTAAATCAACAATATACCATCATTCTGATATCATACCACTAAATCAACAATATACCATCATTCTGATATCATACCACTAAATCAACAATATACCATCATTCTGATAACATACCACTAAATCAACAATATTATACCATCATTCTGACATCATACCACTAAATCAACAATATACCATCATTCTGATATCATACCACTAAATTAACAATATACCATCATTCTGATATCATACCACTAAATCAACAATATACCACCATTCTGATAATCAATAATTTTCTTTCAATTACTAAAAAGAACCACACACACACCCACACACAAACAGACACACACACACAGAGACACGCACAGATTGAACACAGTAGAACACCAGGAAGTTTAAATCCAGTTATTTCAATTATTAAAAAAAAACATCTTATGTACGACTGTGATCAAACCAAAAAATTGAATTGATACAAATTTAAATAATAAAATTCTGATCAGGGAATAATTAAATGGCATCAATAGAATTGTTCTCACACTGCTTCATAAATTAATCACTTCTATCGATAAAAACTCCAAATGGCTGTCCCTTAGCCCTGTCATTACACTGGGCCATTTCTGCAGTGTTTAGAATGTCGCCTAAACAAACGTCCATCACTGAACTGTCCTTTACCCTCACCTCCATCATCGCACCCCCACCTCCCCACACCCCACCACACCCACAATCACCCTCCCTCCCACACCCCCAAGTCACCCTCTCCTTTCCCCCAACCCTTCCTCCTTAACCACGGCTGACTCGAGGAGAAGTTCTTCATTACTGAAGATTTTCTTGAATTATTATAATAGAAGCCGTCACTGATGAGCGTCACAGTCGCCGCCATTGTGGTGGTCGGAAGTGATAGTCAGGAAATAATGGCCGTCCCGTACACGTCCATTGAAAGGGAAGCCTTCAGAGAGCCTTCTTCTCGTCTTGAATGCAAGCCCTTGTTTGCTGTCGATGTTTCTATCAAATCCAGACAAAAAGCTGATGAGCTTTTATGCGCACGGTTGCTTGTTTCATTGATTTGTATTACATGAGATGGGAGGATGAGGGAAGGAGAGAGAGAGAGAAGGAAGGAATGAGGGGGAGGGGGGACAAGGAGGAAGGGATGTCTTGGTCGTCAAGTCCATATTCATGAGAGATAAAGGAGTTTTGAAGCGAGAGGGACAGTTGGCATATGTTGAGTTTGGGTTAAGGATGTATTGTTGACTGAGTGAGACAGGGTCTCAAATTAAGTAGTGTAGTCTATGCTACACCTCATAATTCTATTGTACAACCTGTCCAACAGAGTAGACAATATCTATGTAGTCTACATATATATAACATCCAAAAAATGTATCTCGCTATCCACTATATATATATATATATATATAAAGGCTGTTTACCATTACACATGCCGGTTTTCTAAAATATCAGTGGTTCTAAATTATCAAAGGTTCTAAAATATCAGTGGTTCTAAAATATCAGTGGTTCTATAATATCAGTGGTTCTAAAATATCAGTGGTTCTAAAATATCAGTGGTTCTAAAAAATCAGTGTTTCTAAAATATCAGTGGTTCTAAAATATCAGTGGTTCTAAAATATCAGTGGTTCTGAAATATCAGTGGTTCTAAAATATCAGTGGTTCTAAAATATCAGTGGTTCTAAAATATCAGTGGTTCTCGAACTTTGCGCGATTTTCGACTCACTGAAAAAAAACTTCAAAATAGATATTTACGACTTTTGATCTAGTAAATAGTACAATTTGCAGCCACTCATATTTAATCAGCTTGCTACCCTCACTTTGTGAACCCCTGTAAATTATCAATCAATAATATATCTAGTGTAAGACAAAACCTTTTGATCTATTTATTATCTTTTAATCGATTTGTTTATCTGTAAATTAGTAGTCTTGTAAAACAATATTGTGTTGATTATATAGGCATATAACTATAAGGAACTTGTAGATTAAAGATAGATGCCAGTGATGGCGAACCTTTTTTGGGCCGCGTGTCTAAAATTAAACCAAACCCACTTATTTATAGCAAAGTGCCAACACTCCAATTGAAATTAAAGGAAGTCGCGTGCCGACTGATGAGGCTGTGCGTGCCGACTGTGGCACACGTGCCATAGGTTCGCCATCCACGAATATATACTATTTTATTTCGAACAAGTACTTTTACACCCAGGAGTTCCCGATGAATTACTTAAAATATAACGCAACAGTTTTTTTTTCCCCCGCAACTAATGTCACTCGACTCTCTGACTTTCTTTCTTTAAAGACAAACGCATTTGATGACCATATTTAGCAATATTTCCCTTTCAGTAAGCTACAAATATACCACATGAATTATATCATAGACTATGTCTAACCAATTCCTTGTATTAGAATGCTGTCCGCGGGCTAAAAGGTATACAAATATATATATATATATATACATATTTACTCGACATTTTTAAATCATCAATTGGATTTAATTACCATCTTTTCACAAGCATAGAATCGGACTGCTTGCTTCTCTTGACTAAAGAATAATACAACCCCCCCCCCTTTTTTTTAGCTCTTTATAAAAGAGAGTTGGCATGTCTTCCCAATAAGCTCATCTAGAACGCACCAATCCTCGACGACAATAGCCTACGGAAGGCTTTACTTGCTAATTAATTCCTATGTTGAAACGAAGCTCTCTTCTGGAGAGAGAACACGAATGGAACTCTCTAAAAACAGAAGCAAAACAAAAAATGGAGGGGGGGGGGTAATGGTTTCGTACTTTCTTTGTGTATTTATCAACGCCATCTTTTATCAATACTTGAGTTTCTTTTATCAGTATTATTAGTTTGTTAATGCTTGGACTGTTTGACAAGTGAGATTTCTTTTTTTTGGTTAGGCGACAGGATGGAAAAGGAAAAAAAAGTTGACGAGCAATTACCAAACGATCATTCAAAGTGTACTGCGTGAACGTTCATTATGTCTTAGCTAGCCCACAATATCCGTGTGGTGGTGCGCATGATTGTGAGTGCGTACTTTCCTTGATTGGACTTTATCAAAACTTTGATCGGTAAAACAGAAGAAATGCTCCACAATAACGGTGTTTAGAAAATAATGATCCGATTTTGATTCAGTAGAACAATTTTATTAAAATTAAAATTATCGATTTCACTGTTTGTCTCCATCTTTCATTTGTGACATTTTCCTAATTGTAGCAGTTCCTTGTTGGGGCAATCTCCTCTTTGTCTCACAGAAACGTATCAAAACTTTTTTTAACATTCCCCTCCCGAAGACGTGTCAGTCACCTACATATGTCTCCCGTGGTGCCTCCATGGCCATTGCACTATCGGCTATGGTGGTGATGAAAGAATGCCACTTCAAGCTCCCTATAAGGGGCTTATAGGAGATTTTCCACCTCTCAATATTGGTCCGGTCTGTCTGACATATTATATCTCTCAATATTGGTCCGGTCTGTCTGACATATTCTATCTCTCAATATTGGTCCGGTCTGTTCGTATTATCTAGCCCTCAATATAATAAGTTATTATTAATAACACACTGTTGGACAGACTGACCCAAATATAAGTCAACTGACCACTTTGATTGGAAAATTGGACACAACATATAGTCATTGACATAGGTCATATAGTTATATAGTCATTAAAAAATGCCACTATAATAATATGTTCGTTCATACAGTCATATAGTCATAGAGTCATAAGTCATACAGACATAAAGTCATACAGTCAAAAAGTGATATAGTCATACAGTAATATAGTGATACAGTCATATAGTGATACAGTCATACAGCCATAAAGTCATGCAGTCATACAGTCATAAGTCGGCCCTGTCTGCAACATACCAAACAGCCAATAGAGTGCATTAAGTCTTTTTTCAACCCCACCTTCATCAAACTGCTTTTTCATATCTGAATGATTCCAGCCATATATCCAAATGAAAATGCAATTCTAAAAAATAAATAAAAAAAAATATCCAACGGGGCGGGAAAGCAAGAATCGTTAAAAGACCACCAATGAAATAAATTTCATTTGGGACAAAACGTCAAGTGTGAATCTTCCAGTTGTATCTATTCATCAAGCCCCCCACCCCCCACCCTTGTACGATACGACGGGCCGCGCACCAGGATAGATCTTTGATTAATTTCCTTGCTCACGACCTCGCTGTGATCTGGTGAGCGCTGAGAAACTGACCGCGTACAAGGAAAGACAGGGTGAGTCGTTTCATCACGGGCCCGGGGCGCGGTCGGCAGCGTTTTACTGCATTTAATCACCGGAACTCAAGCAAATAGTGACCCCCCACTCCCCCTCACGACATTTGGAAAAACACAATTTCTCTACAGCAGACGACAGGGACGCTAGAAAAAGATTCAGTATTAATGACGACAAAGGTCAGGCATCGTTTTCGGGCCACATACGTAATACACAAAGTCAACATGGCCGCCGCGACCAAAGAAAGATTAGCCCTGCCTCCCGCCATAGCGCAGAAGAAAAAAAAATGATTACGTGCCCCTGTTATGATTGCTGCTCCCCCCCGTTGGCCAAAAAAAGAGGGAGATAATAGACAAAGATTTGTGTCCCTTTGCGCTCTTTGTAACGGTGTGGAACACAAATCAAATGTTTAATGCTGGTCACGGGGTGTTTTACTTACAGGCAATCTGTCCCGGCCGTTCTGATAAATGGCGGCCCAATCGTTCCTGAGGTTTCCCTCGCCAACAAACATCTGACCCTTGGGACACGCCGCTGAGCCGACATAGATGGGATCGAAATAATGATGAGAAAATAAGTTAACATTATCTTTGCATTTGTTTTTTTAAAATTCTGATTGTGAATTGAAAGAAAAAAATGAGTTTATTAAATGATTAAAAAAGAAAATATCACTATTTGTACACTTTTTGTATAATGTTCACTATTTGTACACTTTTTGTCTAATGTTCACTATTTGTACCCTTTTTGTCTAACGTTCACTATCTGTACACTTTTTGTCTAATGTTCACTATTTGTAAATTTTTTGTCTAATGTTCACTATTTGTACACTTTTTGTCTAATGTTCACTATTTATACACTTTTTTTGTCTAATGTTCACTATTTATATACTTTTTGTCTAATGTTCACTATTTTTACACTTTTTGTCTAATGTTCACTATTTGTACACCTTTTCTTTTTATTATGATAACTATTTTAAAATTTTGTGTCTAATGTTCACTATTTGTAGACTTTTTGTCTAAATCTCACTATCTGTGCACTTTTTGTCTAATGTTTACTATTGTACAATTTTGTCTAATGTTCACTATTTGTACACTTTTTGTATATGTTTCAACACTACACTAGCTGCCTTTACAGCGGCGGTGGGCCTATTGTATGTCCCAAACATGAGAAAACTACGGCCCGCGGGCCATGTCCGGCCCGACAGACTCTTTGATCAGTCCCGACAGACTTTTTGATCAGTCCCGACAGACTCTTTGATCAGTCCCGACAGACTTTTTGATCAGTCCCGACAGACTCTTTGATCAGTCCCGACAGACTCTTTGATCAGTCCCGACAGACTCTTTGATCAGTCCCGACAGACTTTTTGATCAGTCCCGACAGACTCTTTGATCAGTCCCGACAGACTCTTTGATCAGTCCCGACAGACTCTTTGATCAGTCCCGACAGACTCTTTGATCAGTCCCGACAGACTTTTTGATCAGTCCCGAAGACTCTTTGATCAGTCCCGACAGACTCTTTGATCAGTCCCGACAGACTTTTTGATCAGTCCCGACAGACACTTTGATCAGTCCCGACAGACTTTTTGATCAGTCCCGACAGACTTTTTGATCAGTCCCGACAGACTGCTTGATCTGTCCCGACAGACTTTTTGATCAGTCCCGACAGACTCTTTGATCAGTCCCGACAGACTTTTTGATCAGTCCCGAAGACTCTTTGATCAGTCCCGACAGACTCTTTGATCATTCCCGACAGACTTTTTGATCAGTCCCGACAGACACTTTGATCAGTCCCGACAGACTTTTTGATCAGTCCCGACAGACTTTTTGATCAGTCCCGACAGACTGCTTGATCTGTCCCGACAGACTTTTTGATCAGTCCCGACAGACTGTTTGATCTGTCCCGACAGACTGTTTGATCAGTCACGACAGACTGTTCGATCATTCCCGCGCTCTGTCATCTCATCTCGTTAACATTATAACGGTTACGCGTGATTTAAATTATTTCTCATAGACTCCGCATCACTCTACCCTTTGTCTGGCCCTTCCGTCAAATGTAAGAAACCAATGTGGCCCGCGATTCAAAAATTTTGCCCACCCCTGGTCTATCCAGTCTACTTAGGCAACTGCGATCAAAAATAATGAAATACTAAAAGGCAATGAGATGAGAATCTCTTAGTCCCACCCCAACCCACCCCGAGCAAGGGCCCTAAATGGACCAGGCTTAACAACGTCCTTGGGTAAGACATTTGAATAGCACCTCTGTGTACTATTGGGCATAGCCGTAGCTAGCTATTGTGGCGCCCTGTATGAGTTACATTTTATGGCGCCCTCTTCCCAATCTGAAAAATGCAAAAAACATTTAACAGTGCACTTTCAGCGCCCCGTTCCAGTTCGGCGCCCTGTGTGACTGCAGAACCCCCAACGTTCTACGCTTCTGCTATTTGGCTAAGGGAATTTTAATAAAAAAAATGTTAAAACAATTAAATTCGACACCTATAAATTACAAAAACTTTCTTAACGAGCAATTATTAAAGTTAATAAAACAATAGCGCATTCGACTTCTCGAAAATGCGCTAAAAATAAATTATAATATTAAATCTGAATGAAATAAAAACAAGTGATACAAAGATGATCTCTATGGTAATTATACAAAGATGATCTCTATGGCAATTTTACAAAATGTTTTTATATAAGCTACTCAGTGTAGCGGTATTCAACAGGTGGCCTGCGAGAAGATTTTGGTTTGTTTGGTTTGATTGGTTTGATTGGTTGGTTGTTTGGTTTGATTGGTCAGCTGGTTTAATTGGTCAGCTGGTTTGATTGGTTGGTTCAGTTGTATGACATATCTTTAACTCATTGGCCCTACACAAATACAAATCATTAAATAAAAAATAAACGTGTATAAATTACACACCAACAACTATTGTGAAATTGATTTCTTCTAGTTATGTACTTGTATTTGACGACTTTTAAAAATTTCACGAAAATCAGTTCTTTGAAGGAGGAGTCGTAATAGGGGCGTATATAGGCTAGATAGTGAGTCGTAATAGGGTCGTTATATAGGCTAGATAGTGAGTCATAATAGGGGTGTTATATAGGCTAGATAGTGAGTCGTAATAGGGGTGTTATATAGGATAGATAGTGAGTCGTAATAGGGTCGTTATATAGGCTAGATAGTCAGTCGTAATAGGGGTGTTATATAGGATAGATAGTGAGTCGTAATAGGGTCGTTATATAGGCTAGATAGTGAGTCGTAATAGGGTCGTTATATAGGCTAGATAGTGAGTCGTAATAGGGGTGTTATATAGGATAGATAGTGAGTCGTAATAGGGTCGTTATATAGGCTAGATAGTGAGTCGTAATAGGGGTGTTATATAGGCTAGATAGTGAGTCGTAATAGGGTCGTTATATAGGCTAGATAGTGAGTCGTAATAGGGTCGTTATATAGGCTAGATAGTGAGTCGTAATAGGGGTGTTATATAGGATAGATAGTGAGTCGTAATAGGGTCGTTATATAGGCTAGATAGTGAGTCGTAATAGGGGCGTTATATAGGATAGATAGTGAGTCGTAATAGGGTCGTTATATAGGCTAGATAGTGAGTCGTAATAGGGTCGTTATATAGGCTAGATAGTGAGTCGTAATAGGGGTGTTATATAGGATAGATAGTGAGTCGTAATAGGGGTGTTATATAGGATAGATAGTGAGTCGTAATAGGGGTGTTATATAGGATAGATAGTGAGTCGTAATAGGGTCGTTATATAGGCTAGATAGTGAGTCGTAATAGGGGTGTTATATAGGATAGATAGTGAGTCGTAATAGGGTCGTTATATAGGCTAGATAGTGAGTCGTAATAGGGTCGTTATATAGGCTAGATAGTGAGTCGTAATAGGGGTGTTATATAAGATAGATAGTGAGTCGTAATAGGGTCGTTATATAGGCTAGATAGTGAGTCGTAATAGGGGTGTTATATAGGATAGATAGTGATTCGTAATAGGGTCGTTATATAGGCTAGATAGTGAGTCGTAATAGGGTCGTTATATAGGCTAGATAGTGAGTCGTAATAGGGGTGTTATATAGGATAGATAGTGAGTCGTAATAGGGTCGTTATATAGGCTAGATAGTGAGTCGTAATAGGGGTGTTATATAGGATAGATAGTGAGTCGTAATAGGGGTAAATAGGATAGATAGTGAAAACAAAAATCCTTCAGAGTGCCACAAACTCTGGTCTTATTCAAGTGTCTATATGAGCCACATTTGTCTCATACAAGTGTCTGTATGAGCCACATTAGTCTCATTCAAAATATCTGAATGAGCCACACACCCTGTTCTCAAACTTATGTCAATAACAATGGTGGCCAAATGCCAGCTCTTTAAATGAACTGTATTTTGTTCGCTAAAATGTTGATAGAAGACTACAGGTAAAGCCTAAACAATTAGTTTTACTACTTAAAAAACCGAAGTACGGTTCTTATCGACCTCCAATAGATGGCCGGCCACACACACACGCACACACATGCACGCACTCTCGTATCATAAACATCTCTCTGTGTAGATCTTTCTTTCTAATTGCCCCACACGTCCTGTCCCATTTTCTCCCCATTATATCTACATTTTTCACACCCCCCACCCCCCTCCCAATCTCTCGAGTCATATTTCTCTTGCTGTCTCTTGATACTTTCATATTTGTTCGCCCCCCCCCCTTTGCTTTCTTCTTCTCATTTTCAATCCCCAAAGAAAGATGTTTATTCTATGACAAATCACCACCACAAACCGGAAGTGGAATGTGTTACTGAAGCTCCCACATCTCCCCCCTCCCCCACCCCACAACTACTCCCCCCCACCCGCCTCCCATTTCTCTTCCTTCCCCTCAAGACCCCCAGAACACATCTGGGCCTTGTTGCCAGTGCCGTACTACAAAGGGAAGGGGAAGACAATACTTCCCGGAACTTTTCGCGAACAGCTGGGAGTAGCATCCTCGTTTTAATTAGCTCTTGGAAATAATGTCCCTTTATCTGTATTCATTGTTCTCAAGTTCGATAACTTCAACTGAAAGAGTAGGGGGAAAAATCAGAGAAAAGAGAAAGTGGTTTCTCTCCCCTAATTAAGCTGTCTATTGTAGGTTTTTTTTTTCTTTTTTTCTAAGTTTTTTTTAAATTTAATTCTATAGCCGAGAACTTGTGCGAAAAGTTTTAGCTCAGATTTATTAGAGGATTATTGAATGTGAATACAACGGAGAATGACGTTGAAACCATAACTGTTATATGGTTGACTGTAGTCCTTGGTTTATCTATCTATCTATCTATCTATCTATCTATCTATCTATCTATCTATCTATCTATCTATCTATCTATCTATCTATCTATCTATCTATCTATCTATCTATCTATCTATCTATCTATCTATCTATCTATCTATCTATCTATCTATCTATCTATCTATCTATCTATTTATCTCTCTCTCTCTCTCTCTCTATATATATATATATATATATATATATATATATATATATATATATATATATCCACCTATCTATCTATCTATTTATTTATCTATCTAATTGTCTGTCTGTCTGTCTAACTGTCTGTCGGTCTATATATCTATTTTTCTATTGATCTATCTGTCTATCTATATATCTATCTACCTATCTATCTCATCTATCTGTCTGTCTGTCAGTCCATAAATGCTGGTCACTTGATGTCCGAGTACATTGCTGATGACCCTTCTGTCAACTGAAGAGACCCCTTAAGCGCAATGCCTCATACAATATATATAGAACTATTTTATTTTCCGTAACTTTCTTTATAATTCTTAAACCATTTTTATTTAAATAACAAAACTGTCTAGATTTTTCTCAAGATTATTAAGTCTGATCTAGCAAAAGCTGAATTTTCATGCTATTCAGATTCCACTTGAAAAATGTCAGCACTAAAATGACAATAAAAACTATTAAAAGCTATTGATAACACATACATTTATAATTAAAACTTATCTCACTGTATGAACGTAAAACACTATATGCTTATAGACTCTTGTATCAACCCTTAAAAAATACAACATTAACAGTTTATACACATGCAGTAGAATCTTGTATCAACCCTTAACAAATACAACATTAACAGTTTATACACATGCAGTAGAATCTTGTATCAACCCTCAACAAATACAACATTAACAGTTTATACACATGCAGTAGAATCTTGTATCAACCCTTAACAAATACAACATTAATAGTATATACACATGCAGTAGAATCTTGTATCAACCCTTAACAAATACAACATTAACAGTTTATACACATGCAGTAGAATCTTGTATCAACCCTCAACAAATACAACATTAACAGTTTATACACATGCACTTATGTAGAGTCTTCTATCAACTCACCTTCTTCCTATCCAGCCCTGGTTTTCTTCTATCCACTCACCTTCTTCCTATCCGGCCCTGGTTTTCTTCTATCAACTCACCTTCTTCCTATCCGGCCCTGGTTTTCTGCTATCAACTCACCTTCTTCCTATCCGGCCCTGGTTTTCTTCTATGCCGCACCAGTCAACACCAAGAATAATTATCTCATATACGAAAAAAAAAAAAGATTTTTAAAAACTCATAACAACAATAACATTGACTGCGAATCAGCTGATTTTCTATTCTATTTATAGTTCAAAGGGAAGCGGCGAGATGTTTCAGGGTGAATCAAGGAGAGTGAATCACTTAATGTATTCATTTATCATTTATGGATTCACCATGAAAGACCAAGCGCTAAACGCTCACCTTCAAAAGACTGTAAAGTAAAACAGCATTTCATGAGAACATGGGCGTAACTCCTTACATTGATGGTCATAACATGGGCATATATTCTTACATTGATGGTCACGACATGGGCATAACTCCTTACATTGATGGTCACAATATGGGCATACATCCTTACATTGATGGTCACAACATGGGCATAATTCCTTACATTGACGGTCACAACTTGGGCATAACTCCTTACATTGATGGTCACAACATGGACACAACTCCTTACATGGATGGTCACAACTTGGGCATAACTCCTTACATTGATGGTCACAACATGGACACAACTCATTACATTGATGGTCACATCATGGGCATAACTCCTTACATTGATGGTCACAACATGGGCACAACTCCATACATTGATGGCCACAACATGGGCATAACTCCTTACATTGATGGTCACAACATGGGCATAACTCCTTACATTGATGGTCACAACATGGGCACAACTCCTTACATTGATGGTCACAACATGGGCATAACTCCTTACATTGATGGTCACAACATGGGCATATATCCTTACATTGATGGTAGTATAATTCCTTACATTGACGGTCACAACTTGGGCATAACTCCTTACATTCATGGTCACAACATGGGCATAACTCCATACATGGATGGTCACAACTTGGGCATAACTCCTTACATTGATGGTCACAACATGGACACAACTCCATACATTGATGGTCACAACATGGGCATAACTCCTTACATTGATGGTCACAACATGGGCATATATCCTTACATTTATGGTCACAACTTGGGCATAACTCATTACATTGATGGTCACAACATGGGCATAACTCATTACATTGATGGTCACAACATGGGCATATCCTTACATTGATGGTCACAAGTGACTGCCAACAATCTAAGAAAGAAATCAACGTCATTTATTATAATTCAAATATTATAAACTAATTGATAAATCAAGGATAGTAAAACTGAAAAAAATCTTTGATAATAATAATCAATGTTTTATAGAAAGGAAAATAACATCGATATATAAATATATATTAAAAAAATAAGTAAAAATATGTATTTCAATTCTGTGCATAATTCCTAATTCAATAAAAAAAAAATATTTCAAAATATTATTTTTGAAGTGTATAAACCAGTCAAACTGTAACGATTCCTCGCCTACCTGTAAATAATTTACGCTTATTTTATAGCAATGATTACAGATTTAATTATCGTTGTTTTTTGTTTCACTCAAAATCTCTGGAAAAAGTTGATTGAAATATAGAATTTATAATCATTCTAAAAATAATAAACACTTTATATTTATTATTACTCTTCTGTTTAATTATTTTGCATGTTTGATTATTATATTGATGGTAGCATATTTTCATGTTTAATCAATACACCGATGTCAGTAGCCTATATTTTCATGTTTATTCATGATATTGATGGCAGTATATTTTCATGTTTAATCAATACACCGATGGCAGTATATTTTCATGTTTATTCATGATATTGATGGTAGTATATTTTCATGTTTATTCATGATATTGATGGTAGTATATTTTCATGTTTAATCAATACACCGATGGCAGTATATTTTCATGTTTATTCATGATATTGATGGTAGTATGTTTTCATGTTTATTCATGATATTGATGGTAGTATATTTTCATAAGAAAAAAAGGAAAAGCACACCCGTCATTATGAATAAACTAGATATGTTAATACATATAAATCTTATCATAATTATTTTTAAAAAAAATTTCTACAGATCGCACAAAGCACTCCATAAAAAAAATAATACCATCTGAAAAGTTTAGTCTGATCATAATCACTGCATGCAGCTCGTATAGCCTGTCACTGCCCCCAATATTGCAGTCAATCACAGTTATTTCCCATTTGTTTTGTTACTATGGCCACACCATCTCTCGACAGGGAACTAGTTTATAATTTACAATTACACCAGAGACGTCAGAATCGGAAAAAAAACGTTTAAAAGCTTGGCTTGCTGCTTTTTACGTTTCACAGTTTGACATTTTCTAGTTCAACAGATAAATACTATCTTGGTTAATTTCATACTTTCTTGGTTAATTTCATACTTTCTTGGTTAATTTCATACTTTCTTGTTTTATTTCATACTTTCTTGTTTTATTTCATACTTTCTTGTTTTATTTCATACTTTTTTGGTTAATTTCATACTTTCTTGTTTTATTTCATACTTTCTTGTTTTATTTCATACTTTCTTGTTTTATTTCATACTTTTTTGGTTAATTTCATACTTTCTTGTTTTATTTCATACGTTCTTGTTTTATTTCATATATTTTTGGTTAATTTCTTACATTATTGGTTTATTTCGTACTTTCCAAATGACGACTAGCCGGTGGCCACATTAAAAAACAAACAAAAAATGATACAATGATATTTCCAAAAGCTGCGAATATTTCTAGTTCCAACAAACAGCACGTCTTTTCCTATACAATAAAGATACAATGGATTAATCCGTTCATAGGTTCCGAAAAAATCCATTATTTTTATAGATAAAGAAAGAAATTACCAGTTTAACAACAAAAGTAGAAAAGCTCATTGGTAAAATCATAAATAACAAAACTGTCTTTAAAAAAAATACAACATAACAATAACACGGAGAACAGTTTGAACATCACACGATATCTTTCTGGGCAATTTTCGACAAATACAAAGCGCGTTGTAAATGTGTATTCAAAGTATAATAAAACCACCTTAAAACAAAGCGCTAGAGTTACAAAGCATGGCGGGATCGTGCAACGAACCTACATCACAATTTGTGTTGAAATTCCAATTTTTATTACCCCAAGTTTTTGAGGGTATTTGAATTTGAACGGAGGGGGTGGGGTGGGATGTGTGGGGGGGGGGAGGTATGAGTCTATAATGAGCCAAATAAAGAATCCCGTTTAATAACAGTGGAAGATGAGGTGAAGTATTCATTTTGTGGACTTGACAATAAATACATCAGTTCACGTCATCTCTTAACAAGCGGTGGACAATGTTTATGTAGACTAATAATAATTATACTCACGTGTCACTCATTCACCAGAAAGATAAACCACACACACCCTCCCCGGCCCAGTTGTATCTTCATCCTAAAGTGAGGCCGTGACCTCTGTTATGACAATGTGTGTAGCCCCCATTTCACATTACAACACGCAGAGCCGTTCATATAGATAGGGGAACTAGGCCACCTCCCAGGGGCCCACCAACACTGACAACGGGGCCCACCAACACTGACAAAGTGCTCCACCAACACCGACAAAGGGGGCCCACCAACACTGACAAAGTGGCCCACCAACACCAACAAAGGGGCCCACCAATACTGACGACGGGGCCCACCAACACCGACAAAGGGGCCCCTATTAAATGTAATAATGACAATCCCCACGGCCCTGATTATCTCTGGAAGTATCTGCCTAGGACCTCCAAAGAACTAAGAACGACCCTTTCAAAAGACATTCATCGTCTTTGGAGATTCGAACCCATTTCCTGTAACACGCTGCTGGTGCTGAGAAAATTGACCACAACCGAGTCATTCTCCGAAGGAATCAGAGGTTGATAAAGACGCAATTCAACGAAACTCGATTTTCACGTACTCAACCAATTGTCACCACGGAAACGTCTGTGTTTATGACATTCTCCCAGGCTATTTGCAGCATTAGCAGCACTAACAAAACAAGCTCTGAGAAAACCAGGAAAGGGGGGATAATATTCTATGTTCTCTGATATTTTAATAATTATTATTTGTATTCTAAGCGGTGAATGGTCAATGTTTGTCCCCAAAAGATTCAGATCAAATGATTGGATCAATCTGCTAGGAAAACAGATCTAGGTTTTTATAGAATTTAATGACAGGCGAGATCCTACAAGGAACAGAAGGCGGGAAAGGGAGAGAAAGGGGGGGGCAAAGTACATAGAAAAAAATTAACATGAAAAACAAACCAAGCTAATAGCATCGGCCTTAAAGATGAATAGACAAGAGGAGTTAATTCACAAGACGTCATTGTTTGTGTATTGTAACAATGGCGACACAAACAGATTTAAGGGGAGAGCAAGGCAGAGAAAATATATCACTTCTCCCCGAGGCTGTGAACGTCATTCTAAAGAAAGTTGCCTGGAGGATCATGGGAGGGATGTCTCTGTTCTTGAAAGCAAAGATTCCATTCATTAGCCTTTATGAATATTTTTTTGTTTAATATTTATGTTTGTGTTTTTATTTGGTCATTTTATTCTCATATTTTTGTGGGCAGTGAATGAATTGAATTCGACTTAAGACAATGGAGGGATGTGTGTGTTTATGTGGTGATAGGTGATTGTGTGGCTGTGTTTCATTGTATGATGTGTGATTATATGGTAGTTTGATTGTGATGCTGTGTGTGGTTGTGTGTGATATTGTGTGATTGTCTGTGATTAAGTGTGATTGTGTGGTTGAATGTCATTGTGTGTGATTGTGTGTGTGTGTGTGTGTGCAAAAGTGCGATTGTCTGTGATTATGTGTGTAATAGGCTTTGTGTAAGTGTGTTTGATTTTGTGATTGTATTACTCTTCGTACGGTTGTGTGTGAGTGATTGTGTGTACCAATGTACAGTCATACTTCCAAATCCGAACGTCCGAAACTGTAACCCTATTTCTTATTTGGATCAAACTAATCATTAGAGTTTGATATCAATCACTTATTTGAAATCTTGTCACCACCTATTTTTATAGGTATTTTTTGTGTGCCATCTTTATGTCTCCAATTCGCCGTGTACAGGTCGAAGTCGTAGTGAAATCATCTCGTATGATACCAGTCTTAAGCTCTTCCTTTATGATTTTATTACGAGTTATTTATTGAATTAATATCAAGTCATTTTGATTGAAGTGTTCCACGTTTCGACTCAAAATTTGAAGTCTAAACATATTTGTTTAATTATATATTTTATTGCAGAGTATCTGATAGGACGAGACATTTATCTCGTAAATACTTTAAATTGACGGCTTTTTAGTTTTATAAATACTCACCCCCCCCCCCAAATAATGATGTAACCAGTGGTGTATGATGTAACCAGTGGTGTATGATGTAACCAGTGGTGCATGATGTAACCAGTGGTGTATGATGTAACCAGTGGTGTATGATGTAACCAGTGGTGCATGATGTAGCCAGTGGTGTATGATGTAACCAGTGGTGTATGGTGTAACCAGTGGTGTATGATGTAACCATAGGTGTATGATGTAACCGGTGGTGTATGATGTAACCAGTGGTGTATGATGTAACCAGTGGTGTTTGATGTAACCAGTGGTGTATGATGTAACCAGCGGTGTATGATGTAACCAGCGGTGTATGATGTAACCAGTGGTGTATGATGTAACCAGTGGTGAATGATGTAACCAGTGGTGTATGATGTAATCAGTGGTGTATGATGTAACCAGTGGTGTATGATGTAGCCATTGGTGCATGATGTAACCAATGGTGTATGATGTAACCAGCGGTGTATAATGTAACCAGCGGTGTATGATGTAACCAGCGGTGTATGGTGTAACCAGTGGTGTATGATGTAACCAGTGGTGAATGATGTAACAACTGGTGTATGATGTAATCAGTGGTGTATGATGTAACCAGTGGTGTATGATGTAACCAGTGGTGTATGATGTAGCCATTGGTGTATTATGTAACCAGTGGTGTATGGTGTAACCAGTGGTGTATGATGTAACCAGCGGTGTATGATGTAATCAGTGGTGTATGATGTAACCAGTGGTGTATGATGTAACCAGTGGTGTATGATGTAGCCAGTGGTGTATGATGTAACCAGTGGTGTATTATGTAGCCATTGGTGCAAGATGTAACCAGTGGTGTATGATGTATCCGGTGGTGTATGATGTAGCCGGTGGTGTAATTAGGTAGGGGAGGGGGAAGGGGCGGTTCTTTCTTAAGGGCCACTCGTAACGGCCTGCATGTTTCATCACTTGCGTACTTTTGGACTGGAGGTGGGGTGATATTGCCATGTCCTATTGATATGTGTACAAATAATTCTGGATTTGTTTTTTAGCCAGTATATCATAGAGATACAGCTCCCAGCTAACAAAAACAGGCGCAGATATAGTGTGTTCAATACAACATAAACTGTATCCTTATCCAGCTTGACCGACATCCTTGTCACAATCAAATACACAACAAACATTGTAGACATCATGAGACACGTCAAATACACAATACACACTCTAGACATTATGAGGTACACAACATACATTGTAGACATCATGAGACAGTATCAAATACACAACACACATTGTAGACATCATGAGACACGGTAAAATACACAACACACATTGTAGACATCATGAGGTACACAACACACATTGTAGACATCATGAGGTACACAACATACATTGTAGACATCATGAGGTACACAACACACATTGTAGACATCATGAGACAGTATCAAATACACAACACACATTGTAGACATCATGAGACAGTACCAAATACACAACAACCATTGTAGACATCATGAGACACACTTAGATACACAACACCCATTGTAGACATCACGAGACACACTTAGATACACAATACCCATTGAAGACATCATGAGACACAATTAGATACACAACACCCATTGTAGACATCATGAGACATAATCAAATACACAACACACATTGCAGACATCATGAGACACAATCAAATACACAACACACATTGCAGACATCATGAGACACAATCAAATACACAACACACATTGAAGACATCATGAGACACAATCAAATACACAACACAAATTGAAGACATCATGAGACAGTCTTGGCAATATGCCCTGAGACTTTGATCAATTACCAGCCTCAATCAGAGGGTGTGTGTGTGTGTGTTCGATAACTTGATAATTGATCCCGATTGTTCACTACACTCTTCGCTCAGCTGTTTCTCCAACGAAAGCGCTCTTGCGTTTTACCTGGAGCCCGGGTTCGTTTCAGTTCAACGGCTTTAATCTCCTCTTTGTGACATTTTTTCCCCCTCTTTATTTTCTGAAGTGTCACAAAGAACAAGAACTGAGGAGTGTGTTGCCTTATGTGGAATAAATCAACCGTGACAATTTGCCATGATGAAATTATACTTTTTTTAAAAAAGTTTACTTTAGTCAAGTCTGCTTGGTAACCAATCAGTGAATTGATATAATATCAGATCGCCTGTGATTTTATTTTGCAACCAGGTACTTTTACTCACATAAAGAAAGGGAAATAATCCAGAAGCTGTCAGCGGTTATTACCTCCCTTGTTCAATACATGTATTATGGGAACGTGAGCGACGACAGGAGTTGTCGTTAGTAAATGGTGAGCTCAGTTGTTCTTTAAGACACGAGGAGCTAATTGGAACCAACTGTCGTCTGATTTCATTGCACTGTATAGGCATCGATCACAGCTGGGTTTAAACCCAGAAAAAACTAAGATTCAGCGGCTGTAATTTATCTACGAAGGTTAGATAGATGACGGCTGGGTTTAAACACAGAAATGATTAAGTTGCTTGTAGTCTGCGCTGAAATTCTTAAACTCTCGGTCTTTCGCTCCGTTCTCTCCTCAGGGCCGCCTAAAGGGATGCAACCAGAGAACATATCAGGGGCATCTCCCCTTTCCGGCTCAGAAGGGCAAAGTCAAATATTATAAAAAAAGGCGTATCCATAGGTCGATGTCTTTGATGAGGGGGCCCCAGTTGGTATTTGGGATCAGTGAGTAGCATTGGTGGGTTTGAATTGGCAGCAACATCTCTCTCTCTCTCTCTCTCTCTCTCTCTCTCTCTCTCTCCTTCTCTTTCTCTTTCTTTCTCTCTCTCTCTCACTCTCTCTCTCTCTCTGTCTCTCTGTCTCTCTCTCCTTCTCTTTCTCTTTCTATCTCTCTCTCTCTCCTTCTCTTTCTCTTTCTATCTCTCTCTCTCTCTGTCTCTCTCTCTCTCCTTCTCTTTCTCTTTCTATTTCTCTCTCTCTCTCTTTCTTTCTCTTCCCCCCTCTCTCTCTTTCTTTTCTTTCTCTCTCTTCCCCCCTCTCTCTCTCCCCATCTCTCTTTCCCTCTTTCTCTCTCCCCTCTCTCTTTCTTTCTCTTTCTCTCTCTCTCTCCCTCTCTCACCCCTCTCTCTCTCTCCCATTATCTTTCTCTGTCTCCTTCTCTCTCTCCCCCTCTCTCTCCCCCTCTCTCTCTCCCCCTCTCTCTCTCTCTTACTCTCTCCCTCCCTCTCTAAAATGAAACAATGATTAAAATAAATCTAGCCTCTACTGTCAACTAAAACTTTTTTTGTCAAAAGAACAAGACACTGATACCAATGAAGTTATCCATGTTGTGATTAGTTGGTGATCTTGTTTGCTCCTGAAATAATGTATAGGTCAATTTATTTTCTTTGTAGAAATCAGTGGACACAGATACTGTGAATTACTGGGGATTACGAAAAGGTGACAAAACGTAATGATCTTAATGTAGGTCACCGTGAAATGTACGCCATCCAGATCAAGTCTACAAGTACTCGGCCATCAACCATAACACTGTCAAGCGCCCATGAAATGACCATGGTGATATTGTCCAACAAGTGGACAAACACTGACTGTTGGGGCTTCATTCTGATAGGAAACAAACACAATTTTTCTTAAGTCGATACATTTTTCAATTAGAGGAATTTTTGTAATTCACATATGTGATAACTTTGGTGGTCCACATCCAAACACAACTGAGTGGGGTCCCCATCACTTATAGTCGTGATAACTTTTGTGGTCCACATCCAAATGAATTTTAGTGGGGGTCCCCATCACTTATAGTCGTGGTAATTTTGGTGGTTCACATCCAAACACAACTGAGTGGGGTCCCCATCACTTATAGTCGTGGTAATTTTGGTGCTCTACATCCTGAATCCGTTTAGTGGGGGTCCCTATTCGTTATTTTCAAATTTATCTTTAAACCACCATAAAATGAATTTAAGAGATATACGTGAAAAGGCCCTATGGCGTGCATTCTGTGCGTGCCTTTTCACGACAACGTGTCATACGTGTGTATAGAACCAGTCTTGTCACGACAACGTGTCATACGTGTGTATAGAACCAGATTTTCAAAGAAAATACCTCCAGAAACAACACACGGTGCTCAATAACAAACTATACACTTATACTTTGGGTACAACGGTACAGCCAAACACATTACACAAGTACTAGTTATGAGACGAAAGCGAAATTTGTACAAATATCGAGACTAATATCAATTCATAACTAAACTCCCAATTCCGACCATCTCCCGATTCCAACTCAACTCCCGATTCCGATTCAATTCCCGATTCCAATGTAAAGAGATAAGAAAACTAAATGGAATGCTTGATGATACGATTGTGGTTCATTGAATCGGGTGAGAAATCAAAAAGGGTGTAAAAATTTTTGTATTCCGTTTTCTATTCCGATACCCCGAAAAATTCAGATCGTCCGATTCCCTATGCAAACTAATGAAGTGGAAGTAAACTCATCCTTAAAAACAACATGTAATAAATGCATATTAAATTTGTAACAATGTTTAAAATAATAATAATATATTATTAGGATCCGCTAGTTGGTAAAACCGGCCCTAAGAAGTCTATTGGATTTTCCTATTCTTTCTTTCTTGTATTCAGTCTGTCAGATCAGCTTGAATCCAGCACTTAGACTCCAAACCCCCACAAGACATGGAAGCCACACAGTTAGTACACAAGTCTCTGTCGGTTTCTTTTATCCTCCCGCAATCCCCACAAATACTGCTTCATAATGCACAGGTCCCCTTTCAAAAATATAAGGTCACCACGTTTTTGTTCACCGCAGTCCCCGCTTTCACTGACCACCGGTCACTACTCTTTGTTTTTCCACCCGGGTTCGGTGGCCTGTCGAGGAAGTACTCTCGGAGAAAATCAAAAGGGGAGAGCAATCAGCTGGAGAACAACACGGCATGAATTAATCCGCTGTCCCAGTCATACGGTGTTCTAAATCATTGCTGCTACACCACAGATTATATTCATTATTATATTATTATATCAAAGTTACAGACATATTTTAAACATATAAAAACACAAAAAAATAATATACTTTTTCATAGCTGTGCGTAATCCAACTAAATTGTGTATTAATGTACGAAGCCAATGCATGCATTCATAATTGTTCACTTTAATTAAACATTTTTATAAGCTTCAAGAAAAAAATATGGTATTTAAGTAAATTAAATAAACCAAATTATCTTTTTATATTATCAAAAAAAAAACTAAATTCTAATCCAAGTAAAAACTACTGTAACATTATTTAAACTACCAGGCTAGGTACAAACTGTAGCTATATTTTAAAAAAAAGTATTCTGTTGTCGACATTGAAATTACCTCAGTTAATATTTAGCTCACATAGGGTACTTAGTACTTGTTGTACCAAATACCTGCACATGTTTGGAGTTATTGTACATTGTACCTCAATATCCGTTGCACCCTGCAGTTTGCTGGGGATGCATAAATCGTATTGCTTAGCTATCTAGGCTGTGGCCAACACTCGTTAGAGGGAGGTAATTTGATTAGATCTGACATGGACAAACAATGGTCGGTTTAGCTATTGGATATGGTCCGGGAATTTAATTTATAATAGTTCAACTAAAATTGGCACTGTCCCTGGTTCCGCCCTTTTGTCGAATTTAATTTATGAACCCAATGTGGCCCGCGATTCTAAAAAAGTGCCCATCCCAGGATTAGATCAAATAGCTAGTCTAATTAATATCAAATGTATGGTTGGAAAAAGGCGTTTTTTAAAAAGATATATTTTCAATCTTCACACTGTTTCGAACACTTTTAAACTAAAATTAGTATCTTTTTTTTTGTTATAAAATTATTTTTTTGCCAATTAAAGATTTAAAACTTTATCATTTTTAAATGATAGATCAGGTTATACAGACACTTGAATAGTTACCGGCTTGATACTCACACGTAGCAGTAGACGTTGTCACGAACTAAGGTGTTTAGCACCATTTGTATGATTGGAAGATTACTGCTCATAATATCAGCTCTCAAATGCAAGCTTTCCCTTGAATGGTTTCCTAGAAAACAAGGGCGGGTGAGTGCTGTGGTGGGGTGCAGAGAAAAATGCTAAAAAAAAGAAGAAATACGTTGGCTATTGGGGGGGGGGGTATTCTTTCTTTCTATCAGTCCATCATGTGGTAGTATAATGTAGAGAGGTATTGAGAGGGTTCACCGGTTCATTAATCTACTCCAATACTCCCCCCCCCCTCCAACCTCCACTGCAGATGGTGCATATGTGTTGGTGTGTGATTAATTTAATTACTCCGTGATGCTTATTAAATATCAACACATCGGGGACATTGTATTGTAGTTGTGTGGGCTAGATGTTCTTTGTTTAATTGTAATCTCTGTATATTACTTGATCTGTGCTTTGATATCTTTTAGATCCAGATAAATGCACACAAACCTATAAACAACGACTTTAAAACAATATAATTTTAGGCGACACGATATGAGCTATTTGAAGATTTCATTCACAAAATCAAGTCTACGACCCCCCACAAGCAAACATGCCCCGGGGGTAAAGATGATCATGGGCCATGTACCTTTTAAACGGCCATATGTTTCTACTTTCACTTTATTATAATTCACTCATTACAGTCTATCTATCTATCTATCTATCTATCTATCTATCTATCTATCTATCTATCTATCTATCTATCTATCTATCTATCTATCTATCTATCTATCTATCTATCTATCTATCTATCTATCTACCTATCTATCTATCTATCTATCTATCTATCTATCTATCTATCTATCTATCTATCTATCTATCTATCTATCTATCTATCTATCTATCTATCTATCTATCTATCTACCTATCTATCTATCTATCTATCTATCTATCTATCTGTCTGTCTGTCTGTCTGTCTGTCTCTCTGTCTATCTATCTATCTATCTATCTATCTATCTATCTATCTATCTATCTATCTATCTATCTATCTATCTATCTATCTATCTATCTATCTATCTATCTATCTATCTGTCTGTCTGTCTGTCTGTCTGTATGTCTGTCTGTCTACGAACCTATCTATCTATCTATCTATCTGAGTTTAATAGCTATACACAACGGTTGTGTAAAACTAAGGCCCTTGGGACAAATATAGCCCGTTTTGAACTTTGAGTGAACTGCACTCATATCATACCAGTTCAATACAAGGACCAAGTTGACCTAAGTGTTACGATTGCATTTAAAGGCTCGGAGTGAGTGAGTGAGTAATGCGTGGCCTGGAACCTCAACTCTAGACTATTAGTCTAACAAAAAAAACCCTCTAGGCCTGTGTTGGTTACAATGGTCGCCATCCCTCAAGGCCTCGACTGTCAAATTTTAAGACCCTTACTGGTCCACTATATATGTAATGACCTCATTATAGACCATATACAGGCATATACCCCTCTATACACCATATATATATATATATAGACCCCATTATTTCACTCATGTATTTAGTTTTCGGAACGCTTTTTTTCACGCCAAGGGTTCCTGTGCCCCCACCTTAAGATAATTTCTATATAGTGGCCCATTGTTGGAAGCGTTACACAGGGCTCACAACAACATAAGAAAGAGTCTGGATGCATGTCTTGTGTCCTCCAGTTTATGGCTACTTGCCTACTACTCACCTAACGCTGTGATATCGATGTTTCACTATTGGCCTGCATGTCCCGTGTGTTGATTAAAGGGACGTAATGCGACTATTTTCTATATTCTAGAAGAAACGTAATGATCTCCCTCTATTTCTTTCGAAGCACCGTTCTATGTATGTGAGCTATATTTACAGCACATTGGTGCAACAACACAGCTCAGTGGTGCTATAACACAACCAAGTGGTGCTATAAAAAAACCAAGTGGTGCTATAAAACAACCAAGTGGTGCTATAAAACAAACAAGTGGTGCTATAACACAAGCTAGTGGTGCTATAACGCAACCAAGTGGTGCTATAAAACAACCAAGCGGTGCTATAAAACAACCAAGTGGTGCTATAACGCAAACCAAGTGGTGCTATAACACAGCCCAATTGTGCTATAACACAGTTCAGTGGTGCTATAACACAACCAAGTGGTGCTATAACACAAGCTAGTGTGCTATCTGTGCAGGATTTGCTACACAAGATAAAGCTCAGGGCCTCCAATATTTCGCCCCCCAAAAAATTGTCCCAGTGATCAGTGGTCACATATATGTAAGTATTTGGCACTATAATATCCGGATTTAAAAATGACCCCACATCTCAAATAGCTTAGGGCCTTATCAAGTCTAAATCTGGCCCTGTGTGCTATAGCACAGCCCAGTGGTGCTATGAAATTGCCCTGCTCGAATATCGGTGCTTTAGCCCAGACAAACAGGAATGAACTAGAATGTCTAGATGCAATCGATACAAAACTTGATGAAGACAAGATCGGGTCAGATCAAACAGAAAAAAAAGCATTTAGTGTAGAGCTTTGGTGACAAGAATATTTACTATCGATGACAGAACTCATGATGTCATAAATGTACGTGTTTGTGTTTATCACGTATAATAATAATTCATTGGTAGGCATTGACCATGCATAGTATTTAACTTGCATGTGTGTTGCAGTCATTGTAATTAGTGTAGTCTTATAGGCGATACATGCATTATAGTTACTTGGGCAAACCATTGTGTTGAAGTCCACATGACAACTACTTATATGAATGACTGCAGAATAATTCGACTATCAGTACTAAGACTCATGTGTACATAATGTAAACATCGCGCTGACTAATTCATCCAGACGACAATGTAAAGAATTTCAATCAAACCAGCCACCTGTTTAGAATTTTGTGTAGGCCTATATTTTTTAGATAAAAAATATTTGCTTTTACATTTATTAAACTTTTTTTCCATTATTTGTTGCAACTTTTTTTATTTTTTCATCATGATACAATGAGCAGATCAGATAGATTCGTGTCTCATGATACAATGAGCAGTTCACATAGAATCGTGTCTAAGGTTGAGCAAAATATGGTCAAAGGATATCAACTCGTCCATTACTTTGACATGAAATAAGAATTCATAAAATAAAGAAACTCAAACGCCCAATTATTTACATTTTTTAAAATTGTGTATTCATGTAACAACCTAGTGCCATATACTCGATGTATCAACATTATACAACATTTCAAACGCAAATCACTTCTATGACACTGCAAAATAACACTATATACAACATTCATTTTAGCCGGGCTGCTACATGGCTGGCTCCGGGAATCTTATGAGTTATATGTAATGCACGTTTGGATAACACCAATTTATCTTTAAATAATGAACAGATAAATACAAAGGTTGACTTTTTTTACTTCTGTATTATTATTATTATTGTATCTTTATATTAAAATTTGCTGTAAAATTCTCTTTATTGTCTACTACACTGGCTTCATGTAATAAAAAGAACATTGTATGTATTGTAAAATATATTATGGTGCTGTATAGGGAGCGACCGATATGCCTTTTTACCGATAGTCCGATACCGATATTTTCCCCCAGCATTTTTACCGATACCGATACCGATATTTTCTTTTTAGGAGTTGTCCATTATTTATGTCAACAAATTTTTGGCGATTTTTACCCAGGGTTGTTAACAATACTCTTAAATTGTATCGTCAATACCGATACCAATACTTCATGAAAATAGTATCGCCAATACCAATACAAATACTCAAGTAAAAATGTATTGCCAAAATCGATACCGATACCATACCGATACTTTTGAGAACAACAAAGTATTTATTTAAAATATAATGAGTGCAAGTTTTTCAAAAAAAAAAGTGAAAACAATTAAATACAATGTCAAAGCACAAATTTAATGCTAATCACTTTAGTACTTGACGGATGGCCAAGTGGTGTAGATACTCGACTGTCGACTTCAGAGTTATGGGTTCGATCCTCGGTGAGAACAATGGGAATTTTTCCACAAGTTCACCCAGTTTTAAATAGGTACCCGACTTTAAGCTGGGGAACTAAAGGCGGCTGGGCGTTGTGCTAACTACACTATCCCTTCATATGCCGAGGTTATAGAAACAGATGAATCCCCGATGGCCCGTCAGGGCTAAGGGAACTTTTCTTTACTATTTCACCATTTGGCAGCACGTAAGAAGACCATCATTTCAAAAAATTTCCTTGCTTAGCCTAGAACGTAATGGCATAAAAAGACGCGCACCTAATGAAAACAGGCGCTCAACACAGCACTAGCCGATCAACTCATCAATATAGTTTCTTAATGCTTTGGTAGGGTGCTAATGACAGCATTTCTGATGAGTTATCTTCAAGATATCTGTCTACTTCAGCAGAACTTTACTATTAAGCCGGTTTTGCCGCCGTTCAGTAAATCTGCACAGCTGACTGTATTGAAGCTGCATCACCCTGTCGAGTAGCCCAAGTGGAGTGGAAACTACACTCAGTGCACTGCAAGAACGCTTTACGTTTTGTTCAACTTCAGCCTTGTGATCCAAGTTGACTTGGTATTAATAGTGGTAGGGTTGATGGTTATCATTACAAGCAGTGATTGAATTTATGAAGATTACTTTTAAAACAATGTATTAAAATCGCTATTGTTATTCTACAATTAGCTAATAGTGGCAACAGAAAAGTATTGGTATCGAGTATCGAAAATTTTTCGTTTAAAATGTATCGGCAATACACAAATCAATACTTGATACAAAAAGGATCGGCAATACAGCAACCAATACTGAAAAAGTATCGGCGATACTGTATTGGCCGATACCGATACTTCGATACTAACAACCCTGTTTTTACCTCCCCCCCCTTGTCAACAACTTGTCAAACTTCCAGAGACCCCCCCCCTATTAAATTACGTCAACATTTGATTACCCCCCCCCCCTAAAAAAGGTGGCTTCCAAAATGTTTATGTGGCAAAATTAGTAGGAATATAGTTAGTTTAATTAAAATACTGAATGTTAAGCGAGTGTGTATAACACAGGACTACAAACGCTGCTTAATTTTCCTATTTATTAAGTAATTATATTAAATTTAAAAAAGTAACATTGTTGACGTCAACTTTTCTTGACCTCCCCCCCTCCCCCTTGTCAACAATTGTCAAAAATTTTCTGACCCCCCCTCCCCCCTATTTTGTTGACGTAATTAATGGACAGCCCCTTAAGCAACAACAATGCCAAACACGTGTTATTCTCGTGCTATACTATGACGTATTTCAAGCCAAGTTCACATATTTTGTAACACTTCCCCCACGCGTGTCTTGTTTAAACCCCCCCCCCAGATACCGATATTTTTTTTTAATCAACAACAATGCCAAACACGTGTATCTCTCATGCTACAGCTAATGACGTATGTCAACCCATGCTTACCCCTTCCCTGTCATGTTTCGTGACACGTCGCCCACTTCCCCCCCCCCCCAACTTCCCATCCCAACAAAAAATACACACAGATGTTCACTAATTGTATCATTCAAGGTCATACATTAAAATTAAGAAATGCCAATCCTATTGTTTCAAGGTCGTATCTCTGATGTAAACGTGACAATTTCTGTGTACGGGTTTTTTTTTTTTTGCCTTTTTTTAAAATCTTGTCTGATCTGGTTATAGAATTGGGTTATTTACTGATTTTTAGAGCATTTTCGAAAAAAAATGCTCAATTGTCCCCGTTTTGTCTGTCTGTCTGTCTGTCTGTCATCACCCTAGATCTCAATAACCATAAGTCCTAGACCCATGATGTATATATCATTTTGTAGGTCTTGGCCTGCCAAGAAATAGCTTTTTTCCATTTCGCGATCTGACCTCTCAGGGCCGTAAAAGGGGGCTTATAAAGTACCGTTTTTTACTATATAAGCTATATTAATAATGGACCGCCCTATATCTCAGCAACCATAAGTCCTAGACCCATGATGTATATATCATTGTGTAGGTCTTGGCCTTCCAAGTGTACATCAAAAGTCCATTTCGCGATTTGACTTCTCAGGGCCAAAATATAAGAGAGTGTTATGTACCGTTTTGCTTATATTTTAAATATAAATAATAAAAGCTAATCAAAGGGGCGTAATCATTATTTATTTTTGTAACAGTTATTCAACATGACTTACTTGTCCTTTTAATATCTTTTTTCAGATATATGCATTACACAATTGAATTTATAAACATTTCCAAAATTTACAAATATTTACTGAAAGATAACAAACGTACTGAAAATGCGCTAACACGTCCTGTGTCCAGAATGGAACAGGCTTAATTGCTTGTTTTTTTCTGCAACTCTGTTGTGAAAAAAAAAACAATGTATCGGCAGCCAAAAAACGGCCGGTCCGACAGTTAACCCATAGTGCCAATATCGGTTCGACTATCGGTCGCTCCCTACAACAATCGGCCGATCCGATATTAACCGATAGTGCCAATATCGGTCCGATACCGATAGCGATCCGATTATCGGTCGCTCCCTAATGCTGTAGACGTGTTTCATTAAAATTGACTTTAATCACTTTGAGTTTACCTGATAGGGTTAACAACTTTAAAGGGTCTAGGCAAATCAGAAATATGTGTTTTGGATATATTCAAATTACAAAATACTGTGTGGGTTATAGTCAAATTACCTGTTTAAACTTTACGGTATAATATCTGTTTTTTTTTTACTCACATCAAAAATTAATTTATTTGTACCAGGACTAGTTTGTTGATGAAAATCAGACAAATAATTTTGTCTCAGCAGAGAGCAATATTAAATGGAACTGTACAATTGAGGGAAAAGAATAAATCTTAAGTTCTTAATTATTGTGAATTGAATGAATTTATTCATTGGGTGTTAAGTTTGAGAGGAACTATATTGTGTTGCGCTATATCATCAGCTCGTGGAATCAGTTTTCGCGCGTCTGAATTTCCGCTCGTTGCTCAATGCCCGGATACTTTCCTCAAACTTCTCACGGACTTCTTTCAGTTTCCTGAGGTACTCGTCCTGGTCCCTGAACATGTCCACTATGGACTGTTTGGACACATCGTTGCCGGTCTCGGCTTCCTGGTCACTCCGCTGGTCAGTGCCGCTTTGATCCTGGTGTTGTTGACCATCGCTCTTATCCATGGATGACGAATTGTCGGTCAACTCCGAAGCTCCTGATTGGCTGTCTTCAACTGAATTTGAAATTGAAGAAAGAAATAGATTTGTTAGGTTGTTTGTGTACCCATACCTATAGACTCACACAGGCGCAAATAAATAGATAGATAGATAGATAGATATCTAGATAGATATCTAGATAGATATCTAGATAGATAGATAGATAGATAGATAGATAGATAGATAGACAGACAGACAGACAGACAGACAGATAGATAGATAGATAGATAGATAGATAGATAGATAGATAGATAGATAGATAGATAGATAGATAGATAGATAGATAGATAGATAGATAGATAGATAGATAGATAGATAGATAGATAGATAGATAGATAGATAGATAGATAGATAGATAGATAGACCCACAGAGAGAGACAGAAAGAGAGACAGAAAGAGAGAGAGCGAGACAAGAAACAGAGAAAGAGAGAGAAAGAAAGAGAGAGAGACAGAGAGAGAGAAAGAGAGAAAGAGAGAGAGAGAGAGAGAGAGAGAGAGAGAGAGAGTTTAAAACCGTAAATAAACATTTGAAGTTCCAATACAGAAAACATGCCTGAGATAAAGTGTACGGTTTCAACATATGACAAATTATCATTCTATTTCTATGAATATTTTATCATACTTTCATAAGCACAACTGCATAATAAATAGTGATGATCTTCTATGACCAATTAATACTGGCGGAAAAATGGGGGTGGGGGAGCGTTTTGTGATTGGGGACCAAAGTCACTGTCTACTTGGCCCTGTAAGTATCAACTGACCCTGTAAGTATCAACTGACCCTGTAACAATCAACTGACCCTGTACGTATCAACTGACCCTGTAAGTATCATCTGACCCTGTAACTATCAACTGACCCTGTAACTATCAACTGACCCTGTAACTATCAACTGACCCTGTAACTATCAACTGACCCTGTAAGTATCAACTGACCCTGTAAGTATCAACTGACCCTGTAAGTATCAACTGACCCTGTAACAATCAACTGACCCTGTACGTATCAACTGACCCTGTAAGTATCAACTGACCCTGTAACTATCAACTGACCCTGTAACTATCAACTGACCCTGTAACTATCAACTGACCCTGTAACTATCAACTGACCCTGTAAGTATCAACTGACCCAGTAAGTATCAACCGACCCTGTAAGTATCAACTGACCCTGTAAGTATCAACTGACCCAGTAAGTATCAACCGACCCTGTAAGTATCAACTGACCCTGTAAGTATCAACTGACCCTGTAAGTATCAACTGATCCTGTAAGTATCAACCGACCCTGTAAGTATCAACCGACCCTGTAAGTATCAACTGACCTTGTATCAACTGACCTTGTATCAACTGACCCTGTTTATTACTTATAATATATTAAAATGAGGTTTATATTCATATTTTCTGATTTTCTCAGTTCTTGTTAATATTTCATACACAGTACTTGAAGACCTAACAGAAGCAATTCTAAATTCTACACATTGAGGGACATTCCTAGGCCTAGTCTACCTTTAGGATTTTTAAATGTTTAACTTGTGACAGCAGACGAGCAGGTCTAACGATCCTAGACGAGTGTTTGTACGTGTAATTATTTGTTTGAACTATTTCTGGAGGTCCATGGGTCGTTTGGTCTCCGGTCCTTTAAATCTTATTAGATTTTCGATAAGCAGTTATTCTTTTTTTTTTTAAATTTGCAAATACTGTGTGAAGTTGAAAAATATAATTATACGTTGTACACCCATAAATATGAGTCAAAGAAACTTTATTTAAAGTTTTAATTCATTTTTCTGACCAACTAGCGGTCAGTTTTATGACCAACTAGCGGTCAGTTTTATGACCAAGTTTATCAGTCATTGTGCATAAAACTTTTTTTTAAAAAAAAGACTCGAACAGTGATAATAAAGACTCATAGTATGGATTATTTCTCTAAACATTAGAACACAAATGAAAGTTGTGTACTCACCTGTCCTATTCTCCATAATTTCATTAGGTGAGTACTTTGAATTAGCAGCATCCTGAGCACACGCTACTTTCACCTGACTACCTTGGCCATGATCCGTTGATGCCACACTCAAAAGCCCGTTCTTGACAGCAAGGAAATCTCTTGTCGCCCTGCCGGAGCTGCCCTCCCTTGGACAGTCTGACATTCCTCTCCAGACTTTTGATTCGTTTTCCCTGCAGTCGGCCGATGCGCCCTGGAAGAAAGCCGGCTCGCCCGCCTTTGTTGGGGACTCGAGGCGCATGGCGCGCCTCGCGAGCATGTCCAGCAGCTCCTCACTCTGGTCCCCATCTGATTTGATGTCACGGCCGCAGGTCACACCCTGACCGAGCCCTTGCTGAAGTCGAGAAATGAAGTTCAACCCTTCCTGGCTTTCGCGAAAACGTGTGGGAGTTTCAGCCGAAAAGACTTTTTGAAAACCGCCGACCTTGACTTTGTTGGCACCGTGTTCGCCGTCACGCCAATCTTTCGGCAATCTTGGAGGCGGTGATGGCCTCATCGCTCTTCTCTCGTTCAGCGCTCTCTCGAGAAATGACATGAACTCTTGCAGGGAGAAATGTTCGCCGTCTTTAGTTTGGGGCTGATGGGCGGCGCTGGCCTTTGGACTTTTTTCGAAATCGACCGTCTTCTTTAAAATCTGTTGAAGTCGAGCAATGGCAGCCTTCGATAGAGTTTCCTTGCTGGCTTTTTCGTTCGACGACGGACCGTTGACCGCTGTGGTCTTTTCTTCTTCCTCCTCTTGCTCCTGCCATTTCTCCTGTGAGTTCGTGGCTTCCACACTATCCGCAGGTTTAGTCTCCAGAGCTAAAGTGAGAAGTTCAATCAGCTCTGTGTCGTCAATGTCTGAATACAGCCTGTAGAACGTCTCCTGTGAGTTGGACAGCTGAAGGCACTGTCGGAGCTCGCAGTGCCATTTGCTGAGCGCTTCCTTTACATACTCTTTGGACCAGCGCATGTTCTTCTCCATAAACTGGGACGGGTTCATCAGCAGGTCACAGGCGTCTGTCGCATTCTTTTGCTGATCGGCCAAGTCTACGTCATCCGCAATCAGTGTCTGGTCATCGTCCTGGCAATCTGGCTTCTGATCTTCATCAGCTGCGGTGTTGATTTCGGAATACATGTTGTGGTCTATTTCGGATTCTTCTTTGCAGCTTGTCAGCGAGTCTTTCGATTCCAACAAGTTGACTGAGAATTTTTTAGGCGAGCTGTGAGACATGTGGCTCTTGTTGGTGCAGCGGGAACACTTGATGTTCCAGGGGGAGTCCATCTGGCAGTGGGACGTCGCGGGCTTCGTCTCCGGGCTTGAGTCCCGATTCCGTGCAAGGCTGGAAGTGCTGGAGGCGTCCGCTTTGACCTGCTGGCCCAGCCACCTTAGTCGCCCGTGCTCGTCCCGCGTGATGCAGTGATAGTTAAAGACAGTTCCGTCATCAATGCTGTCAAACGTGACGCTCCTTCGGCCCCCATCTGCCGTATCCCCGTTACCCGTCTCGCTCGAACTGGTGACGTGGTTGACTGACTCTGAATTCTCTGCACGACTGCTGTCGGTTAGACACCTGTGGTTATTGGTTTCAGCACAAGCGATTTCTCGCCCCATTTCCTCCGTGTCGGGTGATTTCAAAATGTGTGTATTAGACATACTTCTGGTTTCATTCATCTTGTCTCCATCAATGAAAGACTTTTTCTCAGTGGGCGTTGTTACAACCACAGACAATCCTAATTTTTCACAAATATCTCCGGAAAACTTTTGCTGGGCATCCATATCAACGTCATCCTCATGCAGCTGCACAGACTTGCAGTCAACTTCTTCGTTATTCACTTTACCAGATTCTTTATCAGCTTCATTTCCCATTTCACTTGGCAATGCAAATTGTGTGAAAACAGTCTCATTTTGTGACTTCACTTTCATAACTTCCACACCAATGACAGCTGGCTGAGTGCAGTGTATGTTTTCTCTACTGCATGCCTTCGTCTGAGATTTCAAGCAACTCTCCCCGGAAGCATCTTTCTCGGTGCATCTGTCATCCTGAGCCGTCATCGCTGCTGCTCTCTGTTTAGACTTCTGATCGCTTTCGTTAACGTCACTGATCATGTAGTTGGTCGACGAGGAATTCTGGCATCTGGAGTTGGTGCTGGTGGTACAGTTGTTGTAATAGTCCATCTCCGCGCTGGACATCAACATCGGGCTGAAAAGGCTGCCGTAATCTTTTGTGTAGGACGAGCCTGTGGTCATCAGCGAGTTTGGCGTCTCATACGTCATCTCCGATGTTGTGGAGAGCGCTGTGGTCTGCCGAGTGCATTTCGTTGGACTGGACAGAGTGACCGCGCTCATTCGGCATTTGGCGCTCTTGACGTCCAGCGAGCAGACGTTGTCCTTTTCGGTGCTGAGGTTATAGATTTTGCTCGTCGCCCCGTCGCAGCTCGGGACGCAGGGGTCTATATTGTCTGTCTTGAGATTCTCGTTGTACAACGACGCCAGCTTCGTTGTCTCAACCGCATTCACTTTGCCGTTGTTCTTGGAGAAGTTGACGTAGGTGCTCTCACCGGCCGTGTCGCCCGCGGATTGAATTTGGTTCTTACTTGAGCGACTCTTGAAAGTGAATCTGTCGGGCAGCTCGTTTCCCTCGATGGTGGAGACGTACTTGAACATTCCCAACCTCGTGCAAGTATTCTCCTCAACATTTCTCGCATCGACTGCTGGAAACCTCGGGGCTGTGGAGTCTGTGGTCGGGTAGACTGTGTCGAAGCAGGACTCGTGGCATGTGCTGCAGCTGAGGTAGCTCACCGAGGTGGTGGCCGTGTCGTCCGCCTGGCTGGAGCTCTCCAGTTCTGGGCAGAGCCTCAGGAGACTCATGGACTCAATGCTGGGCGTCAGGTCCAGTTCTGGACACTCCGAGGACGAATCGGTGTCGACGTTACCAGGTGTGTCATCGTATGACGTCTCATTACAGACACGCAAGCAGGAGACGTACGTCTCATAGGATATCTCCCGAGCCATCTCCACCTGGTACGTCTTCTCTTGCTTGGACCGCATGAACTCTGTCATTCTCTCAGGCAGCCTCCAAACAAGCGCACAGCCGTTGGAGGTAGCGCTGATCATGTACCGTAGATCGTTGGTAAACTTAACGGACGTCACGTCACTCTGGCTGGTCAGCGACCCGACGGCCTGCCCAGTCTGCATGTGATAGACCGTTATCTGGCCGGGACTTTGGGTCACGGCCATGAAGCTCCCCGACGGGTCGATGCCGATAGCACGGGAGGCCGTGCTGCCTTTTTGGTCGCATTTGATTGTCTTGGTCGGCTTCCCGCTGAAAACCGGGTCCGCCTTCCATAGCTTGATTCCGCCGTTGACCGCGCCGGTCACGATGTACTCGCTGGTCACGTTGAATGATTTATTGTGTCCAGCCTCAGCGATCTCCCCTGTAATGGTGAACTTGAGCGTGTTGCCTGGGATCGCTCGACGGATCAGAATGACGTTGTCGGCGGCCGCAGAGACCAGGGTCAGGAGTCCGCCGTTGTGGACCAGGTTCACGGCAGTGATAGCCGCCGAGTGGTCGCACAGCACCTGCACCAGGCTGAAGTCCGTCTTGGCGTTCAGGACGAAGATGATCCTGTCCCGGCCCCCGCTGCAGACAAGCCTGTACTCATCGTCGTACATCAGGTCGATGCACGTCACGTGAGAGCTGTGGGCCTCAATGACCCTGCGCAGGACACCCGTGGCGGCATCGTAGACCTTGATCTCCCCTTCCTCGTTGCCACACACAACCTCCTTGCCGTCCGGGGAGAACTTGATGGCGTTGGCGTGCTGGTAGCGGGTCTTGTGCGTCTTGACGTACTGCTGGGCGCCGATCGTGTCGTTGGCGCTGGGCAGGTCGTAGATCTTGGAGCCCTTGACGCGCTCGCTGAAGCCCAGGAACGACCTGAGCAGCGCCTCCCTCTCGAACTGATCCTTGATGCACGTCTCGTAGCTCCCGTCCCCCTGGCTGTACGTGGACGTGGGCACGATGGCCGAGCACACCATCTTGTCGCCCACCTGGTTGAACTGCCACGAGTGGACCGTGTAGTCCGCGTAGAGGCACGTGACGATGGCGTCCCTCTCATTGACCACCATGGCCGTGGTGTCCGGGTAGTTCTTGGCCCCTAGCTTCATCACCCCCTCCGTCCCCAGGAGCAGGCTGATCGAAACCACCGCCTCCACGTTCAGCGATTCTGGGTTGCATATCTTGACCATCCCGTTGCAGCAGCCCACGAAGATGTGGCCTACCCCGTACCGGACGCAGTAGGCGTGGCTGTCCACTTTGATGGCCTTGTCGATGATGATGTCCCCCATTTTGATCTCGCAGAGGAACCCGCAGCTGGTCACCGTGTAGACCTCTTTCTCGTGCCTGTTCCTCCCGCTGCATATATCCACGAAGGTGTACTCACTCTGGCGCCCTAACAAAACGGCTTTACGCTCCTGAAACACGTTAGTCTCGTGCATGTTGGACTGCACGCTGTCTATCTTGAAAAGCGTGACCTTCCTGTGCCCACACACCGCCACGTGGGTGCCGGGCCTGGGTATAGTCAATCCTAGAGGCGGCGTCTGCCATTTGGTCAGTGCCAGCCTCCGCCCTCGAACGTAGTCCCAGACACCTATGTTCAGGTCACTGCAACCGAGAATGACCATAAACGACGCCTTCGGGTGGAACTGAATCGCCTTGATGCCTACCGAGTTGTCCACTACGAACCTGCTGTACTCCCGGTGCTCCCTGGTCAGCCAGACCAGAACGTACGGCTTGAACCCGTGCTCCCCGAACGCCAGGAGCCGACCGTCCTCCGAGAAGTTTACGCTGCTTATATACCTGAGCGACGGGCTCTCGATAAACTTCTGCTCGTTCGTCTTGGGGTCCAACAAAACCAGCATGCAGGCCGCAGGGAATGCCACCTGCCCGGTGCCCGTGTTAAGACTCAGCGCGTGAGCAGAGTTAGACGTGAGGCCCAACACCTGCTCCAGGACGAACTCGTCCTGACTCGACCTGCCACCATCGCCATCGATTTCCGCGACTCTATCGGAAACCTCCAGATCTTTGGTGGTAGCCATATACAGATATTAACGTGAAGTGATAAGTGACCGGTCCATTCCGGGATCACTTTCCCATCCTAACCAGACATAGTGGATCGCCATTCAACCAATCACGACTGTGGCCGTGATTTTAAAAAACAGAATCGTTCCCAGACAATTACATTGATAAACGTCTACCAATGTTTAAAACTTCTCAGACCATTCATTCGACTCGATGTTAATTGTACATACCCCACAATTTACAATCTGACTGAAGTCCAGGCAAAATGTTATCAGTATGGGGATGCATGATACTTTAGGAAAGCTATATTTAGTTTGATTCTATTAAATATTTTTGTGGTGTTATATTTTTTTAATAATATATTTTTTTCAGTGTATCAAAGGATATGACGTCATATGTTTACTACCGGTACCGGTGCACACCATAGATTAGAAATATATATATAAAAAAAAGAATGCGCAAATCAATCTAGATACATTAATTTATCCTAGGTCTAAATACATTTACACTGAACAATGTAAATGGAAAAAAGATTCAAAGCAAATACGAAGTATTTCTTGAAGAATATACAATTGTAATTTATAAGAATATATTTTAAAAGCTTTCTTTTTTTTTTCAAAGTACATATTAGATCAAAAAAAGAAACGAAAACTTCTCATGCAATATCTATTAATTCACGGTGAGATAACTAGTGTCAAATTCGGACAACCCTAATAGAATGGGTTGTTTCCCTTTAGAATAGAGATTCGCTGTATTTCAACCATCACAGACGATATGTTGAATTTCTATTTCCTCAAAATGCTTATCGATTCCTAGAAAGAGTAGATCTAATATTTCCTTTTAGAAATTTTTATTGTTATAAAAAAAAAAAGAGATTATAAATACTGTTAGCAGTTTATTAATACAAGATATTTGTTTATTTATTCGCTTGAATGTTTAATAATTATCGCACCTGCAAAAATATCTAATAGTTCAATGTATACATTAGAATGATATATCATACTGTTTAACATCAATATGTACCTCCAAGTTCTCCTTGATCCCAGGTTGAATGAGTAGTTGGCACGGTTCTGCCTGTAGACTACCTACCTATAGAAAATTTCTAATTTAGTCTAATATGTCTGAAGTCAACAAATAGTAAGTACACATTAATGTGAGATTGAATCGCTACTTTCTGCTTACGTCAATTATATGTTCACCACGGCCTGGAATATATGTCCTAGAACATTTTGTAAACATATACAGATTTTGTTTATTACACACGTGTGTGTCAAAGGAAATCGTGTTGTTTGAAATTAACCAGAAAGAATAAACAGGGTGCTCAAAAAGGGGGTGGGCTATTTGATGAATCGCGAGCCACAATGAACAGAAAGGCCGGACCAAAGAACAGATGGATGGAGAATTTCTATGAACTAATTTAGATTAAGTTTATTGGTGATGACAACAAGCTGAATGGTGTAGAGAACTGGTTGGATTAAACAGTTTAACGGACTGTAATTTGACTATGTCTGGTGTTATCTATAGACGAAGAGGTAACGTATGCTTTTAAGTTCTAGAGTAGATGTCGAGTCATTGAAACTATAAGTACATAAATTGACTGATAACTTTGTGTATGTCTATTGGGTCATTGTTAAGTACATAGAATAATTCCAAAATGTAATTATTTACGACTTTAAGTATGACTTTAAATATTTTCATGCATTAATTTTAGTATGGCCGAGTGGTATAGATACTCGACTGTCGACCTGAGAGTCCTGGGTTCGATCCTCGTAACGGGCCCATGGAATTTTTCCAGGTGAAATTAGGTGCAAATTCGTCCCACAAGTCCACCCAGCTTTAAATGGGTACCTGACTTAAGTTGGGGAAGTAAAGGCGGCTGGACGTTGTGCTAACCACACAATCCCTTCATATGCCGAGGTTATAGAAACAGATGACTTCTACACTTCATCTGCCCCGAAGGCCACTTAGGGCTAAGAAGGGAACTTTACTTACTTTATTGAACGAATGATAAATAAAGGAATATATATATATATATATATATATATATATATATATATATATATGTTTAAACATAGAGCCGTTCAAGGGGACAGACCGAAATTTCAAAACTTTATATCAAATAAATAGAAGTGATGAAGACGTCCTGTAATATTAAAACCAAACTTGGTAAACATCTGATCAGAGCCGTTCAGGTCAGTCCAACTAGGCAACCATCTTGACTCCTCATACCGTTCCAAAAGGCCCCCCCCCCTGCAGTAGTAATTATTATTAAATCTGGTGTCAAGATGGCCTCGTCTTGTGCTTATACCTTTGGTCTGTGTGTCTAGTTACCACTAAATTATCTACCTCAACTTGCCCAGACCAGGAAATATAACTCTGTCCTATTACTTTTTTTCGTTCTGTTTGAAGAGTCACGCCCCTTGTTTAAAAGTTCAATTCAGAATAATCATTTAGTTTGTAAATATAGAAAGTTAAAGTTCGAAATATTTTAAAAAAAAAAACCAAATAAAGAAATTGGATAGGCTCTCTACCGGTCAGATAAAGAGGTTCACAGAATATATTTTAAATGTTGATAACAAAGGCAAAGAAAAAAGAGTCTCTCTCTCTCTCCCTCTCACTCCTCCTCTCTCCCTCTCCCCCTTCTCTCTTTCTCTCTCTCTCACTCTCTCCCTCCCTCTCTCTCCCCCTCTCTCTCTCCCTCCTTCTCTCTCCCCCTCTCTCTCTCCTTTTCTCTCTCTCCTCTCTCTCTCTCTCTCCTTCTCTCTCTCTCTTCTCTCTCTCCTCGACGATTTCTCTCTCTCTCTACCCATTCCTTAACTAAGTAATATTATTTTGTTGGAGCATATACCTTCTCTCATTATAGTAATACAAACCATTTTTTATTACAGTGATTATATTCGTTTTTGCGTACACGGCATCAGCACACGCAATACGTATTCTTGAAGTTTATCTAGGCATAAAAATACTTGAATGAAATCATGGCAGCCAAAGGTTATGCCGTCGCTTGTGTACTACGGTGTCACAGCACTATCACATTTTCCACTAGTATCAGGGTGTGCCGCCCATTTTTCCAACTCGATTATTATTCCCGATTTCGGTACTTGCATTTACGGTGCGGTCGAAAGTGCAGTTGAAAAATTTCTGAACAAATGGCTAAATGACATTGGCTGATTTCGTTGAAGTGAACTTTTGTAATTAGAAAATAGAAATTCAGAAACACTGAAATATAACGCAGATTGATAAATAAGCTACATCTATGCACTGCTGCGTCAAAGGAAAAAACAACTTCATTTATTAGTCTATTAATTTCCATTACTTATACTTGCCACTTGGCAGTGTAATTTTTAACTATTATGCACTAATTGCTTGAATCTGAGTTCATCTGGTCTATTGGATGATGGTTATTGCTTATTGTTATTGAATTAAATAAACGTTTAATGATGTAAGAAATGGATATTTTCAATTGAAAAATAAATAACAAGACGAATTGACTGAGATTTTGAGAACAATAATTCTGTATTTCTGTAATCTTGAAAATTGAAATAATTTTAATGAATTAATTGGCATTTATCGTTCATTACGTTAAAAAGTACAAATAAGATAAAGACTAATGACTATTAGTTTGTCGTAGTTATTTAGTGCTCATTGGCCAAATATTGTACATTCTTATGATGCCACATAATTGCTAGGTTGCGGTTATAAATATATTAGTTAGAGCACAGATCAGATAGCAAAGTGGAGATTATAGAGATCAACAAAAGACCTTAAATTTACTAGACTGCTAACGTAATGTTAATTTACACCGTAATGATACGCATTTTTAAAAATTTGAGTGAACGATAATATAAATCAAATATGAATTAAAATTACGGTAAATTTTTAAAGCATATTCTGACTTTACTTTGCTTTAAATAGAATTATAATACCTTTATTATAAAAAATAAGAATTAAAAATTTTAAAAAATGGGAAGCGAATTAAAAAGCTTAATGGAAGACGTTACGTTAGGTTATGCTTGGATTATTAACTCAGTGACTTGCTTCATTAATTAAAGTGCCAGAATAGCGTTTTTTGTTCACGGTGCTCAAAATGGAAGTATTGTCGTGGCCGCGCGCCAAGCAGTATAGTTGCTTATTTCTGTTACAACGTCATTGGTGATTGCGGTTAAGATGACGTCACGAATACACTACCATTCAAGTATTCATCATGTATGGGGGATGATTGCCGGATAAGACTATTAGCGGTGCCTCTAGTTTTCTGGTGTATGTTCAAAATATAGCTCGTATCGTGATCGCAAGGAATTTCGGGAAAGAGTGAATTCTGCTTCTTTATTAGATTGTGGTGATCACAAATTCGGCAAATCCGGTATTCTGATTCTGAATCTGGTTATTCCGATACATAAACTGGAAAAATGGATTTCACCGGAGGCAAATCCGGACTGACCGGACAAGCAATACCCCCAACTGAAAATGATTACATATTTTGAATTTTTCTTGCACTAGACCTGAAACATACTCAATTTAGCGATAAACGATATTTCGACTATTTCCCAGAAGATTACTTATTAAAATGAGTTTGAAAACTATTCTCCAATTTAATGAAACCATGTGACTGAAGATAAAATCTTAAGAACGTTTGCGGTGCCTGAAAAGTGCTAAAGTATCAGCCCATTTCCATTTCATAAATTAGACGCTACATATAACTCGTGCTACTGCTCTATATGATGACATTCTGTGCTGCTGCCTGTATGATATACCCTGTAAGCACAAGTTTTGCATGATGGCACTTGCTACGTCATGATATGGACTTGTGTTATCAGTCGATACTCGTCACCATCAATGCTAGCTACGGCTCCTATGGGATAAGTGTTTAGGCCTTATATCAAGTGAACCGAATAGTTAATACTATACAAACAAAATATATAACATACCAATATTTGAGAGATGGAGATAGTTCCAGTTTTATTGGCCGTTTTAGTAGGCAGACTGCTGATGTTATTAGTCAAATAGATTTTTAATCATTACACAGGGGTGGTCGTTGCGTGGGTCAGCGGCTGGGGCGGTTTTCCTTTTTTTTAATTATGTATTTGTTTTCAAAGTATAGTAACATCCTAATGCTACAAATCTGCTTGACACTCCCAATATGGGGTATTCGTCTATGCTAAAATTTGCTGGAAGTGCATAATGGACGAACCCTAAAAAACGCCTTGTATTATCAGTATTTAGTAGGCGTGTGATACGCTGACCAATGATCGTCTGAGACTGGGTTCGATCCAGGTGGCCCACGGAATTTTTTCCGTGTTTTTTTCCAGCACAAAAAGTCGTCCCACTGACGAAAGTTGGGAAGTAAAGGCTGGGGCGCTAAATTCACACGCCGAAAGGCCATAGTGTCAGCATTTTAGTTCCTACATTACCCGCCTCGACCAAGAAGCTGGGTAACTTACTTACTTACTATATCAGTATTTAGGTGCCAACTACAAAAAAGGAAAATATCACTCCGACAGTATTTTTTTAAAGTCACACATGGAGATAAAATACCGATGCGCTTTTCGAATGATATTTTTATGAACTTTATGACTATACTCAGCTGCAAATCAGTTTTATAAAAAGTAATATTTATCAATTGAGCTCATACAAATTGCGTATTCATTTTTAACTTCATCATGATTTGTATTTCTTTAAGTAATCATACCTATATAAATATTTTGGTATTGTAAGTTTTAAGTTTAATCTAAGGTTCTTATAATTTGCAAAAAGGCTTGTGACTATTTATCTTTCAGATGGATAAAAATTAGATAACAGTGTTGTGATGTATTTTCAATAAAAACAAATGGTTTTAGTTTATTCGTTTTTTTTTGTTGTTTTGTGCTTTTCATTTATTTATTCAAATAAATGTTTTACTTGTTGACATATCCTTTCTCTATTTTTAAATTTATTTTTCATACGCGGTGAAGATATTCAATAAAATATTAGTAGATACTTCCGATAAAGCTTGCATTTATATTAGTTTTATTCAGATACTCGAAATATACTAAAGATTGATATTTACTCAAAATATTTATGTTCAATAAGATTAAAGCAAAGAGTTTCAAGAGAACTGCGCAATTATGGCAGCGGTGCCATGTCGGTCCGATTTTTTTTTTTCGGTACATCAGATAATATTACCCACTTGGTGTATGCCATATTATGCTGCGCCGAGCCATTGCGTTTTGAAAAATGTCTATAATTCTAGTTATATGTCATATTTTCTTAGCCACAGATAAGGTTCTAATCTTATTGTATTCAAAAGTTCACATTTTACATGTTATCAATGAAACTATTTTTTTTTAAGTAACATTCTATTTATGTAAAATATTTCATTTTATTGTTATATTATATAGCTAAGAGTTGTGCACAATGAAAGCACTTGAGGATCAAATAGTGTTTCTGTCACCAGAATGGACAGCGCAATGAAAAAGCTTCGAAGCAAAATATGAAATCAATAAAAAATCTAAAGAAAATGGAAATAAAGATGATGCAGATATAAATATTGTGAGTAGTTTTTTCAAATGACCAAAAACAGATAATCCATCAACTTTTCAGAAGGCTTCGTGCCAGATGCTGCGGGCATGTGGCACTCATAAACCAGGTCCTTCTTTCGGAATCCTTATAATTATATACCCACCACCAAAGGGATATAATTTCCAATGATTTCATCAGTATACATAAAGTAAAGCAGTTTCATATTTAAAAAAATCAGTAGATTTCAATCATCAAAATTACTTTAGTAATTGGTAGTTAGATAATAATTATCCATCGGTTTATGGTATAGTGGTTTAATTCTGTGGCGCTTTTGTTGCATCAAATCAATTGTCCATTAATTTGCTCTGTTTTGCTCGTACTTCCTTAGCCCCAACATTAATGTAATAAAAAATGTTAACTGTACCGGTATTTCTCGGCTCGCGTTTATATATATATATATATATATATATATATATATATATATATATTTTACTAAAGTTATGATACGGGACCGCTTATGGGCGGATACGGACACCACTCACGGGTATGTATAAATACTTAATCATAGTTTGTAATGAATGTAATCCATGGTAAAGGTTACAGAGTTCAGTTGCGTATAATATATTTATATTTATTTAATTTGAATATAATTTGAATTACACTAATCTAGGTGCACTTTCAGCCGCGGTTATGGGGTATCACAAGAGACTAAGGAACCAATCGTAGGGGTCCTTGAAGTCCAGCTTTATGCCCATCTCCTGAACATCCTAACCACCTCCTCAAAGATCCATTTAATGAAGATAAAAGAGATGATAACATGAATTACCAAAATGAAAATTCAGAGATGATGAATCAAAGTCAAAGAATGAATATCAAACAAACGCAAGTTGCCTAGTGAAACCATTAACTTGATGAATTTTTTTCTACCACTGATAAAAGGATGAGTGAAACTTGCCACCATCCTCTTTCTCCGCCTTACCTGCTTTTTTTTTCCTTTTTCTTTTGTTGATATTGTCAAAATTTCAAAATAATAATGAAAATTAATATTTTAAATTAGGATTATTATAAAACTACAATTTTCTATTTAATGAAACTAAATGTTGAATGTAAGATAATTAGCATTATAGAGTTTCAAAATTGGTGCTGAGGAAAAGAAGTTTTCACAAATTAATTTTTTAAAAATTATCATAGTTTCATACTTACCAATAATTTTCAAGGGGTGATTCTCAATCACTCTTTCAAATTTCATCAGAACTACCTCTATTGATAGGAACTCGTAAAATTAATGCTAATCATTTGATTAGTTTAGTAATGAAAATTCAAAAACTTAAAATTCAAATATCTGACATTTTTTAAATGTTATAAATTATCGTTTATTAATGATTAATTTCCGTAGAGAGATGTAGATGTCGCGGGAGGCCACAGCCTTTGTAAAGTAATTTTAAAGACAAATATTTATATCATGTATTATAAGAATGTAGTTTTGTCATTTTTTGTCAGGGATGTTCGTGAGAAAGCTTGCTTCTGTGATTAATGAAACCAGAATTTCGACCACAAAGAAGTTTTAAAGAAGGACAAAATTTTCAATTCATTTGCAATGCTAAATTAATTGGAAATTGAATTTTACTTTGTAAGTTATTTCTTAGTGATAGTATTTGTAGCATTACGAATTTCGGTGTACCAATATTGAATACTTCCGTTACCTATGCTAATATTGAAATCAAACATTAAAGGGTTTTAAAACCTTATTTGTTACCCTATAATCTATAATAAATTAGATGATACATGATGATTAGTTAATATATCGAAAAGTGATAAATTAAAAATTACAAAACTTTTAAAGTATGATTCTTTTAACAAGTGGGATTATTTCTCTAGTTGTTAAATATTTTTAAACTAATCAGTTTTTTCTTACAACTAGTTTGGAAACATATTTGTAAGCACCAGGAAATAGTCACAGTAATTCTGCGACTTTTAGTGTATTTTATTTAAGCAATAAGATAGTGAGTTGAAATAAATATAAATGTCAAAAAATTAAGTACCTTTATTAAATAAACATTTTAAAAATCAAAATATTTATCAATGGTTAGAAAAGACATATATATTTAAATTAATATTATTCGTTTCTAGAAGAGAGGTGGAAGCAGTCTAAATTTAGTAGAGGCGATTTCAACTATACAAGAGGCGCTCTCTTTCGTAGGCTTATCCCACAAAGAGATCGGTACCCATAGAATTCAGAATGACATTGTCAAGCTCCCTATAAGAGAAAAAGCAGATTTAAGTTTTGATCTAATTATTAAAATGGGCTAATTACAATTTCTAAAATTTAAATTATTTTAGATGCGTTAATACCGAGTATATTTTCATCTTTTTTCAAATCAATATTTTGAATTTTAAGTCCTTTCTTCAGAATTGGCACAGTCGGCTAGCAAATAAGTGGTATCAAGAGAAGGAGAAATACAACGCCTAAAATGACTAGCGATAGTTTTCAACAAATAAAAAGAACAAAAAATAATCATTTTAAAGGGCAAAATAATATAAAAAATAAAAACGATCAATTTCACTCAGTAATCACTGATTCTAAAGAAGTAATTTGTGCCCAATATTGTATTTGGTAGTCAGAGGTGAAAGACTTCGGCATAATCAATTTTGCTGTTATCAGTAAAGTTTCTTTAAAAATCCACAATTCCAACTGTTAATATAGAGTGTTTTCAACAATACAAAATTTTTTTAATGAATTTCAGAAGAATATAGCCATAGACGCTAGCAAAATGAGTAGTATATATTATTTTCTATTCAATCTAATATATAATCTCTTTCTTCATGCCTGAAGTCTGTTTTTCTTGTATACCAATGTCATTGCACATATATCCTCTATATGCTCAAAGCCAAATGATCTTGAATTTACGTGTCAAATTATACTACGACACGATCGCGTATTTAGTGTGTTATTTCAGTCACTTTATGTTTTGTTAGTCGCTTATATTGAGGAATGTTTATCTCCGTGTTTAGTCCATTCCTATCGTAGTTATCTTGTTATTCGCTTTCATTTGTCAAAGTGAAATTCTATTTTTTGAGAATGATTTGGATAATTTTTATATAAGTTGCCATGGTTTTTTTACCGGATATAAATGATAATTTAAATGACTTGCAGATTTCTTTCGAAAAGTTTGTGATATTTAATTAGATCATTTAATAGATACAACATACACAACCTTTTTATATTTTTCATTAATTTGTCATCATCAAAAATTTTTTTACGCAACCGAAAGGGCACACACCCACAAATATTTACATAAAAATAAAATTAAAAAATACAACAGCTTACATAATAATTGCACAAACATTGATCATTTATCTATAATATTTTTCCAAATCCTATGCTTATTTATAAAATTCAAGAAGGTACGCAGCCAATGCTTCGCTCATGTTAATTTAAATTTTCCAACATTCTAGATGGCTTTTTAAAAATGCATGGGCGCTATAGGGGTTAAATGTTGCTACAGAACTGTAAAGCAACTGAGAAGTGCAACAAGTGAAATCCAGAACAAATGTATTTGAATGTGTAAAATTTTTTGATATTATCCTACATAAATAATAGCGCTAGAGATTGTCGTATGAAAGAAAAGTGTTGTTCTATGATTGTAATTTTATCACTTATATTATATTTATATTAATATACACACAATTTTTTTTAGTATTTGTAATGAAATTAACAGATTATATTTTCAACATTACTTGAAGCTTTAAAATTTACTTGATGAAGATGATCTCTTAAAGCAGAAAAGAATGAAATTAGCGTGTTAGATTTTAAAAATCATTTTATTGTTACATTGTAAAAAATCATACAATATAAAATGATCTATGAATTTGTGAGTGGAACAATGTTTAACTGATTTTTTATATCTTTAAAATATGTTTATAATATGTGAATATAAACCTAGCCTTAAGTACTCCTAATTATTTTATTGTAGAACATGAAGAGGATAAGCTGATTTGGGGGAGGAGTTCACAGTTGTGGCATTTGTCAAGAAGATAGAGAAGAAGTGAAATATTTATTTTGATTAAATAAACATTTTTCTTATTGCATTCTATATGTATATTACCTCATTCTATAGGTTATTTTCAGAGAGTATTGATGCGTTTTCTGGGGTTCTATAGCTGGTTTTTGGGCCATATAGAACTCGAATATTTTTTGTTTGTAATTTCAAATATCAACATGGTCTTGGTGTAGCATCAGTCAATTTTACATTTTCCATATTTTGCAAAGGAATACATTTCTCGTTAGTTGCATTTTCAAGGGTAGTTATTCATTGATTCTCAACATTTTTTGAAAGAATTTAATGTTTTTTAATTTTTTTTTAATGAATGATATGACTTTTGATAATTTTGTATAGATACCATGACTGTTCGTATATAAATTGCTTCTATTTAATTAATTTTCTATATTCTTCACAAAAGGATTTGAGCTTTATATGCATTCGCTTTTTATTTTTCATTCATGGTACGTTATCGAAATTTTTTTGTTGTGGGGACCTAGAGGGCACATTTTAAAAGTGCCTTATAAATAGATAACAATAAATAAGAATAAATAGCTTGCCATAATAATAATGTCAACAGTGACATATTTGAACATTTTTCATTGTATCCTAGTAAAGGCATGGTCTTCTATAAAACAAATGTATAAAAATGATGCAAAAATAATATTTAATTAAACATTTTCAAAAGCTATTATTTAGCTGGTTTATGGTTCACAGTAGAACTGGATATTTTTTATCTGTAATTGATTTAACCCTCTAAATAGCCGATAGAGATTATTCCATCGTTTAATTATTGTCTAGAGAAAGAGACCATGATCATGACTTGGACCACAATCTAGCAGTTATGCAAGCACACGACGCATTATGTGTTATTTGTTGGCCGAATTTTTATGTTTATTGTCAGTATTTGGTAGATGATTTTCGCAAGTTTATGCATTTCTTTTGTGGGTAGTTATTTCATCTGCCATTTTGTAGAATGAATTTTTGGTTTTAATTTTTAAATGAATGATAAGTGATTTTGGATGCAATTTCTTGTATAGATCGTAAAGCATGACCGTACACGTAAACATTAAGCTCAAAATTATACACCAAAACATAAATACGAAATTACAATACGTAAAATATTAGGTTAAAATACTGTGCCTTAGGCTAGCTAAGATGTCGTCGCTCATACAAGTAGTTTGCTTAGCCCCAGAGACTTAAATCAGATTCGCTTCGACGGCAAGCAAAGATCCTAAAAATGATGGCGCTTGTGAACAGCCGAAGTCTATTAGACCTATGTTGGCCTTACCTAATTGCTGCAATTAAATTTAGCATCTTGTGTATTGACCTTGGGTTATAGGGACATTTCAGAGAAGATACACAAGATATTTTTAATCCTGAAATGAATATTTGCTTTTTATCTGAAAATGATTTTTGGGATTATAAAGATAGCATATTTGCCAAGTAGACAATGACTTTGGTCCCCAATCACAAAAAGCTTCACCACCCCCATTTCTCCGCCAGTATTAATTGGTCATAGAAGATCATCACTATTTATTACGCAGTTGTGCTTATGAAAGGATAATAAAATATTCATAGAAATAGAATGATAATTTGTCATATGTTGAAACCGTACACTTTATCTCAAGGCATGTTTTCTGTATTGCAATTTCAAATGTTTATTTACGGTTTTAAACTCTCTCTCTCTCTCTCTCTCTCTCTCTCTCTCTTTCTTTCTCTCTCTTTCTCTGTTTCTTGTCTCACTCTCTCTCTTTCTGTCTCTCTCTGTGTATCTATCTATCTATCTATCTATCTATCTATCTATCTATCTATCTATCTATTTGCGTCTATGTGTGTCTATAGGTATGGGTACACAAACAACCTAACAATTCAATTTCTTTCTTCAATTTCAAATTCAGTTGAAGACAGCCAATCAAGAGCTTTAGAGTTGACCGACAATTCGTCATCCATGGATAAGAGCGATGGTCAGCAACACCAGGATCAAAGCGGCACTGACCAGCGGAGTGACCAGGAAGCCGAGACCGGCAACGATGTGTCCAAACAGTCCATAGTGGACATGTTCAGGGACCAGGACGAGTACCTCAGGAAACTGAAAGAAGTCCGTGAGAAGTTCGAGGAAAGTATCCGAGCCTTGAGCAATGAGCGGAAATTCAGACGCGCGAAAACTGATTCCACGAGCTGATGATATAGCGCAACACAATATAGTTCCTCTCAAACTTAACACCCAATGAATAAATTCATTCAATTCACAATAATTAAGAACTTAAGATTTATTCTTTTCCCTCAATTGTACAGTTCCATTTAATATTGCTCTCTGCTGAGACAAAATTATTTGTCTGATTTTCATCAACAAACTAGTCCTGGTACAAGTAAATTAATTTTTGATGTGAGCAAAAAAAAACAGATATTATACCGTAAAGTTTAAACAGGTAATTTGACTATAACCCACACAGTATTTTGTAATTTGAATATATCCAAAACACATATTTCTGATTTGCCTAGACCCTATAAAGTTGTTAACCCTATCAGGTAAACTCAAAGTGATTAAAGTCCATTTTAATGAAACACGTCTATAGCACCATAATATATTTTACAATATATACAATGTTCTTTTTATTACATGAAGCCAGTGTAGTAGACAACAAAGAGAATTTTACAGTAATTTTAATATAAAGATACAATAATAATAATACAGAAGGAAAAAAGTCAACCTTTGTATTTATCTGTTCATTACTTAAAGATAAATTGGTGTTATCCAAACGTGCATTACATATAACTCATAAGATTCCTGGAGCCAGCCATGTAGCAGCCCGGCTAAAATGAATGTTGTATAAAGTGTTATTTTGCAGTGTCATAGAAGTGATTTGCGTTTGAAATGTTGTATAATGTTGATACATCGAGTATATGGCACTAGGTTGTTACATGAATACACAATTTAAAAAATGTAAATAATTGGGCGTTTGTGTTTCTTTATTTTATGAATTCTTATTTCATGTCAAAGTAATGGACGAGTTGATATTCTTCACCATATTTTGCTCAACCTTGAACACGAATCTATCTCAACTGCTCATTGTATCATGAGACACGAATCTATCCGATCTGCTCATTATATCATGCGACACGAATCTATCTGAACTGCTCATTGTATCATGAGACACGAATAATCTGAACTGCTGATTGTATCATGAGACACGAATCTATCTGAACTGCTCATTGTATCATGAGACACGAATCTATCTGAACTGCTGATTGTATTATGATGAAAAAATAAATTGCAACAAATAATTGAAAAAAGTTTAATAAATGTATAAGCAAGTATTTTTTTTATCTAAAATATATTCACAAAATTCTAAACAGGTGGTTCGTTTGATTGAAATGCTTTACATTATCGTCTGGATGAATTAGTCAGCGCGGTGTTTACATTAAGTACACATGAGTCTAAGTACTGATAGTCGAATTACTCTGTAGTCATTTTCATAAGTAGTTGTCATGTGGACCTCAACACAGTGGTTTGTCCAAATAACTATAATGCATGTATCGCCTATAAGACTACACTAATTACAATAACTGCAACACACATGCAAGTTAAATACTATGCATGGTCAATGCATACCAATGAATTATTATTATACGCGATAAAAACAAAAAGGTACATTTATGACATCATGAGTTCTGTCATCGATAGTAAATATTCTTGTCACCGATACTCTACACTAAATGTTTTTTTTTCTGGTTGATCTGACCTTATCTTGTCTTTATCAAGTCTTGTATCGATTGCATCTAGACATTCTAGTTCATTCCTGTTTGTCTGGGCTAAAGCACCGATATTCGAGCAGGACAATTTCATAGCACCACTGTGGGGTCCTTTTTAAATCCGGATATTATAGTGCCAAATACTTACGTATATGTGACCACTGCTCACTGGGACAATTTTTTAAAAGTAAAAGTAAAGTTCCCTTAACCCTAACGGGCCATCGGGGCAGATAAAGTGTAGAATTCATCTGTTTCTATAACCTCGGCATATGAAGGGGTTATGTGGTTAGCACAACGCCCAGCCGCCTTTACTCCCCCAAATTAAAGTCAGGTACCCATTTAAAGCTGGATGGACTTGGGGACTTTCACCAGGACCTGAAAAAATCTCAAGGTTCTCATTGAGATTCGAACCCGGGACACTGCGGTCGACAGTCGGACAATTTTTTTGGGGCAAAATATTGGAGGCCCTAAGCTTTATCTTGTGTAGCAAAGCCTGCACAGATAGCACACTAGCTTGTGTTATAGCACCACTTGGTTGTGTTATAACACCACTGAACTGTGTTATAGCACGATTGGGCTGTATTATAGCACCATTTGGTTGCGTTATAGCACCACTTGGTTGTTTTATAGCACCACTTGGTTGTTTTATAGCACCACTTGGTTGTTTTATAGCATCACTTGGTTGTGTTATAGCACCACTGAGCTGTGTTGTTGCACCAATGTGTTGTAAATATAGCTCACGTGCATAGAACAGTGCTTCGAAAGAAATAGAGGGAAATCATTACGTTTCTTCTAGAATATAGAAAATAGTCACATTACGTCCCTTTAATCAACACACGGGACATGCAGGCCAATAGTGAAACGTCGATATCACAGCGTTAGGCAAGTAGCCATAAACTGGAGGACACAAGACATGCATTCAGACTCTTTCTTATGTTTTTGTGAGCCCCGTGTGGGCTCACAATGGGCCACTATATAGAAATGATCTTAAGGTGGGGGCACAGGAACCCTTGGCGTGAAAAAAGCGTTCCGAAAACTAAATACATTAGTGAAATAATGGGGTCTATTCATATATATGGTGTATAGAGGGGTCTATGCGTGTATATGGTCTATAATGGGGTCATTACATATATAGTGGACCAGTAAGGGTCTTAAAATTTGACAGTCGAGGCCTTGAGGGATGGCGACCATTGTAACCAACACAGGCCTAGAGGTTGTTTTTTGTTAGACTAATAGTCTAGAGTTGAGGTTCCAGGTCACGCATTACTCACTCACTCCGAGCCTTTAAATGCAATCGTAACACTTAGGTCAACTTGGTCCTTGTATTGAACTGGTATGATATGAGTGCAGTTCACTCAAAGTTCAAAACGGGCTATATTTGTCCCAAGGGCCTAAGTTTTGCACAACCGTTGTGTATAGCTATTATAGCTATTAAACTCAGATAGAAAGATAGACAGACAGACAGACAGACAGATAGATAGATAGATAGATAGACAGACAGACAGACAGATAGACAGATAGACAGACAGATAGATAGATAGATAGATAGATAGATAGATAGATAGATAGATAGATAGATAGATAGATAGATAGGTAGATAGATAGACAGATAGACAGGTAGAGAGATTGTAACGAGTGAATTATAATAAAGTGAAAGTAGAAACATATGGCCGTTTAAAAGGTACATGGCCCATGATCATCTTTACCCCCGGGGCATGTTTGATTGTGGGGGTCGTAGACTTGATTTTATGAATGAAATTTTCAGATAGCTCATATCGTGTCGTATAAAATTATATTGTTTCAAAGTCGTTGTTTATAGGTTTGTGTGCATTTATCTAGATCTTAAAGATATCAAAGCACAGATCAAGTAATATACAGAGATTACAATTAAACAAAGAACATCTAGCCCACACAACTACAATACAATGTCCCCGATGTGTTGATATTTAATAAGCGTCACAGAGTAATTAAATTAATCACACACCGACACATACACACCATCTGCAGTGGAGGTTGGGAGGAGTGTATTGGAGTAGATTAATGAACCGGTGAACCCTCTCAATACCTCTCCACATTATACTACCACATGATGGACTGATAGAAAGAAAGAATAAACCCCCCATAGCCAACGTATTTCTTCTTTTTTTTAGCATTTTTCTCTGCACCCCACCACAGTACTCAGCCGCCCTTGTTTTCTAGGAAACCATTCAAGGGAAAGCTTGCATTCGAGAGCTGATATTATGAGCAGTAATCTTCCAATCATACAAATGGTGCTAAACAACTTAGTTCGTGACAACGTCTACTGCTACGTGTGAGTATCAACCGGGTAACTATTCAAGTGTCTGTATAACCTGATCTATCATTTGAAATGCTCAAGTTTTAATTGGCAAAAATATAATTTAATAAAAAAAAGATATTAATTTTAGTTTGAAAGTGTCCGAAACAATGTGAGGATTGTGTAAATATATCTTTTTTTTTAAAAAAAAGTCTTTACCAACCATGCATTTGATATTAGACTAACTATTTGATCTCATCTTGTTATTGGCACTTTTTTGGAATCACGGGCCACATTGGGTTCATAAATTAAATTCGACAAAAGGGCCGAACCAGGAACAGAAATTAGGCAGATTGGTCAGATCAGAGCCAATTTAAATTTAACTGTTATAAATTAAATGCTCGGACCACATCCAATAGCTAAACCGATCATTGTTTGTCCATGTCAGATCTTATCAAATTACCTCCCTCTAACGAGTCTTGGCCACAGCCTAGATAGCTATGCAATACGATTGATGCATCCCCAGCAAACTGCCGGGTGCAACGCATATTGAGGTACCACGGTAGACACACAAAAATCTGGCCAATCATCGGACGAAAGCCATAAACTGCACCTTGCCAATCAGGCGTCACTCCTACCATAAACATTTGGCGGTTTATTTGTAAAATGTCTTATGAAATATCAGAGTTGTTACAAGTACTGACTGTACAAGTACAAGGCCTACAACTACACACATTTTAAAATAAAAAGGAAGAATCTAATAATATAAAACCGATTTAGGTTCTGCGTTAAAGCGAAAGTAAAGAATAAAAAACAACAGTATTCCAGTTTAAAATACAATCATGAAAAAATCGGATCTGCCCGAAACCAAAAATAACCTAGCATACCGATCAAGCCTAAGGGGATATAACTCTATGCAAAGGTTTTGCAGGGTACAGCTAGTATGTGTTCATAATGGCAAGTGCGAGAACAAGTAGGTAATGTGCAAGTACTGGTACAAGAACTCCAAACATGTGCAGGTATTTGGTACAACAAGTACTAAGTACCCTATATTTGCTAAATATTAACTAAGGTAATTTAAATTTCGAACCACAGAACATTTTTTTTTAAATATAGCTACAGTTTGTATCTAGCCTGGTAGTTTTAATAATATTAGAGTAGTTTTTACTTGGATTAGAATTTAGAATTTTTTTTTTTGATAATATAAAAAGATCATTTGGTTTATTTATTTTACTTAAATACCATATTTTTCCTTGAAACTTATAAAAATGTTTAATAAGTGAGAAATTATAAACGCATGCATTGGCTTCATACATTAATACACAATTCAGTTGGATTACGCACAGCTATGAAAACGTATATATATATATATATATATATATATATATATATATATATATATATATAAGTAATATGTTTCAAATATATGTTGGCTATATCCAGTGCTCGATTTAAGAAAAAACCTGAGCCGGGGATGACAAAAATTTCTGCAGAGCCGGTGATGACAGATCTCAGTGCCGGGGACATCCCCGGCGGTAAATCGTGCCCTTGTTATATGTCTATGTTTCGATTTAATACTAATAATAATAATGAATATAATCTGCGGTGTAGCAGTAATAATTTAGAACACCGTATGACTGGGACAGCGGATTAATTCATGCCGTGTTGTTCTCCAGCTGATTGCTCTCCCCTTTTGATTTTCTCCGAGAGTACTTCCTCGACAGGCCACCGAACCCGGGTGGAAAAACAAAGAGTAGTGACCGGTGGTCAGTGAAAGAGGGGACTGCGGTGAACAAAAACGTGGTGACCTTATATTTTTGAAAGGGGACCTGTGCATTATGAAGCAGTGTTTGTGAGGATTGCGGGAGAATAAAAGAAACCGACTGAGACTTGTGTACTAACTGTGTGGCTTCCATGTCTTGTGGGGGTTTGGAGTCTAAGTGCTGGATTCAAGCTGATCTGACAGACAGAATACAAGAAAGAAAGAATAGGAAAATCCAACAGACTTCTTAGGGCCGGGTTTACCAACTAGCGGAGCCTAATACTATATTATTATTTTTTTAAACATCGTTACAAATTGAATATGCATTTATTACATGTTGTTTTTAAGGATGAGTTTACTTCCACTTCATTAGTTTGCATTGGAAATCGGACGATCTGAATTTTTTCGGGGTATCGGAATAGAAAACGGAATACACAAATTTTTAACCCTCTTTGATTTATCTCCCGGTTCAATGAACCACAATCTTATCATCAAGCATTCCATTTAGTTTTCTTATCTCTTTACATTGGGCATTGAATCGTAATCGGGAGTTGAGCTGGAATCGGGAAATGAGTCGGAATTGGGAGTTTAGTTATGAATTGATATTAGTCTCGATATTTGTACAAATTTCGCTTTCGTCTCATAACTAGTACTTGTGTATGGCTGTACCGTTGTACCCAAAGTACAAGTGTATAGTTTGTTATTGAGCACCGTGTGTTGTTTCTGTTCTGGAGGTTTTTTCTTTGAAAATCTGGTTCTATACACACGTATGACAGGTTGTCGTGAAAAGACAGCACTTATATCTCTTAAATTTATTTTATGGTGGTTTAAAGATAAATTTGAAAATAACGAATAGGGACTCCCCCCACTAAACGGATTCAGGATGTAGACCACCAAAATTACCACGACTATAAGTGATGAGGACCCCACTCAGTTGTGTTTGGATGTGGACCACCACATTTACCACGACTATAAGTGATGAGGACCCCACTCAGTTGTGTTTGGATGTGGACCACCAAATTTACCACGACTATAAGTGATGAGGACCCCACTCAGTTGTGTTTGGATGTGGACCACCAAATTTACCACGACTATAAGTGATGAGGACCCCACTAAGTTGTGTTTGGATGTGGACCACCAAATTTACCACGACTATAAGTGATGGGCACCCCCACTAAAATTCATTTGGATGTGGACCACAAAAGTTATCACGACTATAAGTGATGAGGACCCCCACTCAGGTGTGTTTGGATGTGGACCACCAAAGTTATCACATATGTGAATTACAAAAATTCCTCTAATTGAAAAATGTATCTACTTATTTGTGTTTGTTTCCTATCGGAGTGAAGCCCCAAAGTCAGTGTTTGTCCACTTGTTGGACAATATCACCATGGTCATTTCATGGGCGCTTGACAGTGTTATGGTTGATGGCCGAGTACTTGTAGACTTGATCTGGATGACGTACATTTCACGGTGACCTACATTAAGATCATTACGTTTTGTCACCTTTTCGTAATCCGCAGTAATTCACAGTATCTGTGTCCACTGATTTCTATAAAGAAAATAAATTGACAAATACATTATTTCAGGAGCAAACAAGATCACCAACTAATCACAACATGGATAACTTCATTGATATCTGTGTCTTGTTCTTTCGACAAAAAAAAGTTTTAGTTGACAGTAGAGGCTAGATTTATTTTAATATTCGTTTTTTTAGAGAGAGAAAGAGAGAGAGAGAGAGAGAGAGAGAGAGAGAGAGAGAGAGAGAGAGAGAGAGAGAGAAAGATAGAGAGGGAGAGAGAGAGAGAAAGAGAAAGAAAGAGAGAGAGAGGGGAGAGAGAAAGAGGGAAAGAGAGAGAAAGAGAGAGGGGAAGAGAGAAAAAGAGAATTAAAGAGAGAAAGAGAGAGAGAGAGAGAGAGAGGGAAGAGATAGAAAGAAAAAGAAAGAGAGAGAGAGAGAGGAAGAGATAGAAAGAGAAAGAAAGAGAGAGAGTGAGAAAGAGAGAGAGAGAAAGAGATAGAAAGAGAAAGAGATGGAGAGAGAGAGAGAGAGAGAGAGAGAGAGAGAGAGAGAGAGAGAGAGAGAGAGAGAGAGAGAGAGAGAAAGATGTTGCTGCCAATTCAAACCCACCAATGCCACTCACTGATCCCAAATACCAACTAGGGCTCCTCATCAAAGACATCGACCTATGGATACGCCTTCTTATAATATTCGACTTTGCCCTTCTGAGCCGGAAAGGGGAGACGCCCCTGATATGTTCTCTGGTTGCATCCCTTTAGGCGGCCCTGAGGAGAGAACGGAGCGAAAGACCGAGAGTTTAAGAATTTCAGCGCAGACTACAAGCAACTTAATGTTTTTCTGTGTTTAAACCCAGCTGTGATCGATGCCTATACAGTGCAATGAAATCAGACGACAGTTGGTTCCAATTAGCTCCTCGTGTCTTAAAGAACAACTGAGCCAGGTACTCACCATTTACTAACGACAACTCCTGTCGTCGCTCACGTTCCCATAATACATGTATTGAACAAGGGAGGTAATAACCGCTGACAGCTTCCGGATTATTTCCCTTTCTTTATGTGAGTAAAAGTACCTGGTTGAAAAATAAAATCACAGGCGATCTGCCATTATATCAATTCACTGATTGGTTACCAAGCAGACTTGACTAAAGTAAACTTTAAAAAAAAGTATAATTTCATCATGGCAAATTGTCACGCTTGATTTATTCCACATAAGGCAACACACTCCTCAGTTCTTGTTCTTTGTGACACTTCAGAAAATAAAGAGGGGGAAAAAATGTCACAAAGAGGAGATTAAAGCCGTTGAACTGAAACGAACCCGGGCTCCAGGTAAAACGCAAGAGCGCTTTCGTTGGGGAAACAGCTGAGCGAAGAGTGTAGTGAACAATCGGGATCAATTATCAAGTTATCGAACACACACACACACCCTCTGAGGCTGGTGATTGATCAAAGTCTCAGGACATATTGCCAAGACTGTCTCATGATGTCTGCAATGTGTGTTGTGTATTTGATACTGTCTCATGATGTCTACTATGTGTGTTGTGTACCTCATGATGTCTACAATGTGTGTTGTGTACCTCATGATGTCTACAATGTGTGTTGTGTATTTTACCGTGTCTCCTGATGTCTACAATGTGTGTTGTGTATTTGACCGTGTCTCATGATGTCTACAATGTGTGTTGTGTACATCATGATGTCTACAATGTGTGTTGTGTATTTGATTATGACAAGGAAGTCGGTCAAGCTGGATAAGGATACAGTTTATGTTGTATTGAACACACTATATCTGCGCCTGTCTTTGTTAGCTGGGGAGCTGTATCTCTATGATATACTGGCTACAAACAAATCCAGAATTATTTGTACACACATCAGTGGCGTCAATAGGACATGGCAATATCACCCCACCTCCATTCCAAGAGTACGCAAGTGATGAAACATGCAGGCCATTACGAGTGGTCCTTAAGAAAGAACCGCCCCTTCCCCCTCCCCTACCTAATTACACCACCGGATACATCATACACCAGTGGTTACATCTTGCACCAATGGCTACATCATACACCACTGGCTACATCATACACCACTGATTACATCATACACCACTGGTTACACCATTCACCACTGGTTACATCATACACCACTGGTTACATCATACACCATGGTTACATCATACACCGCTGGTTACATTATACACCACTGGTTACATCATACACCACTGGTTACATCAAACACCACTGGTTACATCATACACCGATGGTTACATTATACACCGCTGGTTACATTATACACCGCTGGTTACATCATACACCACTGGTTACATCAAACACCACTGGTTACATCATACACCATGGTTAATCATATACCACTAGTTACATCAAACACCACTGGTTACATCATACACCATGGTTAATCATATACCACTAGTTACATCAAACACCACTGGTTACATCATACACCATGGTTAATCATATACCACTGGTTACATCATACACCATGGTTACATCATACACCGCTGGTTACATTATACACCACTGGTTACATCATACACCACTGGTTACATCAAACACCACTGGTTACATCATACACCGATGGTTACATTATACACCGCTGGTTACATTATACACCGCTGGTTACATCATACACCACTGGTTACATCAAACACCACTGGTTACATCATACACCATGGTTAATCATATACCACTAGTTACATCATACACCACTGGTTACATCATACACCATGGTTAATCATATACCACTAGTTACATCAAACACCACTGGTTACATCATACACCATGGTTAATCATATACCACTGGTTACATCATACACCATGGTTAATCATATACCACTAGTTACATCAAACACCACTGGTTACATCATACACCATGGTTAATCATATACCACTAGTTACATCAAACACCACTGGTTACATCATACACCATGGTTAATCATATACCACTGGTTACATCATACACCATGGTTAATCATATACCACTAGTTACATCAAACACCACTGGTTACATCATACACCATGGTTAATCATATACCACTAGTTACATCAAACACCACTGGTTACATCATACACCATGGTTAATCATATACCACTAGTTACATCAAACACCACTGGTTACATCATACACCACTGATTATATCATACACCACTGGTTACATCATTCACCACTGGTTATATCATACACCACTGGTTACATCATACACCATGGTTACATCATACACCGCTGGTTACATTATACACCACTGGTTACATCATACACCAATGGTTACATCAAACACCACTGGTTACATCATACACCGCTGGTTACATTATACACCGCTGGTTACATTATACACCGCTGGTTACATCATACACCACTGGTTACATCAAACACCACTGGTTACATCATACACCATGGTTAATCATATACCACTGGCTACATCATACACCATGGTTAATCATATACCACTGGTTACATCATACACCATGGTTAATCATATACCACTGGTTACATCATACACCATGGTTAATCATACACCACTGGTTACATCATACACCGTGGTTAATCATACACCCCTGGTTACATCATACACCATGGTTAATCATACACCACTGGTTACATCATACACCATGGTTAATCATACACCACAGGTTACATCATACACCATGGTTAATCATACACCACAGGTTACATCATACACCATGGTTAATCATACACCACAGGTTACATCATACACCATGGTTAATCATACACCACAGGTTACATCATACACCATGGTTAATCATACACCACAGGTTACATCATACACCATGGTTAATCATACACCACAGGTTACATCATACACCATGGTTAATCATACACCAATGGTTACATCATACACCATGGTTAATCATACACCACTAGTTACATCATACACCATGGTTAATCATACACCACAGGTTACATCATACACCATGGTTAATCATACACCACAGGTTACATCATACACCATGGTTAATCATACACCACAGGTTACATCATACACCATGGTTAATCATACACCACAGGTTACATCATACACCATGGTTAATCATACACCACAGGTTACATCATACACCATGGTTAATCATACACCACAGGTTACATCATACACCATGGTTAATCATACACCACAGGTTACATCATACACCATGGTTAATCATACACCACAGGTTACATCATACACCATGGTTAATCATACACCACAGGTTACATCATACACCATGGTTAATCATACACCACAGGTTACATCATACACCATGGTTAATCATACACCAATGGTTACATCATACACCATGGTTAATCATACACCACAGGTTACATCATACACCATGGTTAATCATACACCACTGGTTACATCATACACCATGGTTAATCATACACCACTGGTTACATCATACACCACTGGTTAATCATACACCACAGGTTACATCATTATTTGGGGGGGGGGGAGGAACGAGTATTTATAAAACTAAAAAACCATCAATTTAAAGTATCTACGAGATAAATGTCTCATCCTATCAGATACTTTGAAATAAAATATATAATTAAACAAATATGTTTAGACTTCAAATTTTGAGTCGAAACGTGGAACACTTCAATCAAAATGACTTAATATTAATTCAATAAATAACTCATAATAAAATAATAAAGTAAGAGCTTAAAACTGGTATCATACGAGATGATTTCACTGCAACTTCGACATGTACACGGCGAATAGGAGACATAAAGATGGCACACAATAAATACCTATAAAAATAGCTGGTGACAAGATTTCAAATAAGTGATCGATATCAAACTCTAATGATTAGTTTGATCCAAATAAGAAATAGGGTTACAGTTTCGGACTTTCGGATTTGGAAGTATGACTGTACATTGGTACACACAATCACTCACACACAACCGTACGAAGAGTAATACAATCACAAAATCAAACACACTCACACAAAGCCTATTACACACATAATCACACACAATCACACATTTGCACACACACACACAATCACACACAATGACATTCAACCACTCAATCACACTTAATTACAGACAATCACACACTATCACACACAACCACACACAATCACACACATAATCAATTTCACCCACACAATTATACTCAACCACACAATCATACACAATCACAAACACAACACACAATATCAACAACACAATCACACACAGCATCACAATCAAACTACCATATAATCACACATCATACAATCAAACACAGCCACACAATCACCTATCACCACATAAACACACACCCCCTCCATTGTCTTAAGTTGAATTTAATTCATTCACTGCCCACAAAAATATGAGAATGAAATGACCAAATAAAAACACAAAAATAAATATTAAACAAAAAAATATTCACAAAGGCTAATGAATGGAATCTTTGCTTTCAAGAACAGAGACATCCCTCCCATGATCCTCGAGGCAACTTTCTTAAGAATGACGTTCACAGCCTCGGGGAGAAGTGATATATTTTCTCTGCCTTGCTCTCCCCCTTAAATCTGTTTGTGTCGCCATTGTTACATACACAAACAATGATGTCTTGTGAATTAACTCCTCTTGTCTATTCATCTTTAAGGCCGATGCTATTAGCTTGGTTTGTTTTTCATGTTAATTTTTTTTCTATGTACTTTGCCCCCCTTTCTCTCCCTTTCCCGCCTTCTTTTCCTTGTAGGATCTCTCCTGTCATTAAATTCTATAAAAATCTAGATCTGTTTTCCTAGCAGATTGATCCAATCATTTGATCTGAATCTTTTGGGGACAAACATTGACCATTCACCGCTTAGAATACAAATAATAATTATTAAAATATCAGAGAACATAGAATATTATCCCCCCCCCCCTTTCCTGGTTTTCTCAGAGCTTGTTTTGTTAGTGCTGCTAAAGCTGCAAATAGCCTGGGAGAATGTCATAAACACAGACGTTTCCGTGGTGACAATTGGTTGAGTACGTGAAAATCGAGTTTCGTTGAACTGCGTCTTTATCAACCTCTGATTCCTTCGGAGAATGACTCGGTAGAGGTCAATTTTCTCAGCACTAGCAGCGTGTTACAGGAAATGGGTTCGAATCTCCAGAGACGATGAATGCCTTTTGAAAGGGTCGTTCTTAGTTCTTTGGAGGTCCTAGGCAGATATTTCCAGAGATATTCAGGACCGTAGGGATGGTTCTTATTACATCTCATAGAAATGAATACTGGAAGGGGACCCTTTGTTGGTGTTGGTGGGCCCCGTTGTCAGTATTGGTGGGCCCCTTTATCGGTGTTGGTGGGCCACTTTGTCAGTGTTGGTGGGCCCCTTTATCAGAGTTGGTTGGCCCCTGGGTGGTGGCCTAGTTCCCCTATCTATATGAACGGCTCTGCGTGTTGTGATGTGAAATGGGGACTGCACACATTGTCATAACAGAGGTCACGGCCTCACTTTAGGATGAAGATACAACTGGGCCGGGGAGGGGACTTGGGCTTATCTTTCTGGTGAATGAGTGACACGTGAGTATAATTATTATTAGTATACACAAACATTGACCACCGCTTGTTAAGAGATGCACGTGTACTGATGTATTTATTGTATCTTTATTGTATAGGAAAAGACGAACTGTTTGTTGGAACTCGAAATATTCGCAGCTTTTGGAAATATCATTGCATCATTGTATCATTGTATTATTGTATCATTGTATCATTGTATCATTGTATTATTGTATCATTGTATCATTGTATTATTGCTAGTTAACAATCCTGTTTTTTTTTTTTTTTTTTTTGTAAAATATTGCCACTGGCCAGTCGTCATTTGGAAAGTACGAAATAAACCAATAATGTACGAAATAAACCAATAATGTACGAAATAAACCAATAATGTATGAAATAAACCAATAATGTATGAAATAGACCAAAAAAAGTATGAAATAAAGCTAGAAAGTATGAAAATAAACCAAGAAAATATGAAATAAACCCAGAAAATATGAAATTAATAAAAAAAAAAAAGTATGAAATAAAACAAGAAAGTATGAAATTAACCAAGAAAGTATGAAATAAACCAAGAAAGTATTTATCTGTTGAACTAGAAAATGTCAAACTGTGAAACGTAAAAAGCAGCAAGCCAAGCTTTTACGTTTTTTTCCGATTCTGACGTCTCTGGTGTAAGTGTAAATTATAAACTAGTTCCCTGTCGATTGATGGTGTGGCCATAGTAACAAAACAAATGGGAAATAACTGTAATTGACTGCAATATTGAGGGAGTGACAGGCTATACGAGCTGCATGCAGTGATATAACCAGGCTGAAAAAAGCGCAAAGTCCAAACTTGTCAGATGGTTTTATTTTGTTTTTTGTAGTGCGGTCTGCAGAATTTTTTTTTAATCATTATAATACGATTTATATTTATTAACATACCTAATTTATTCATAATGACGGGTGTGCTTTCCTTTTTTTCTTATGAAAATATACTACCATCAATATCATGAATAAACATGAAAATATACTGCCATCGGTGTATTGATTAAACATGAAAATATACTACCATCAATATCATGAATAAACATGAAATTATACTACCATCGGTGTATTGATTAAACATGAAAATATACTACCATCAATATCATGAATAAACATGAAATTATACTGCCATCGGTGTATTGATTAAACATGAAAATATACTACCATCAATATCATGAATAAACATGAAATTACACTACCATCGGTGTATTGATTAAACATGAAAATATACTACCATCAATATCATGAATAAACATGAAATTATACTGCCATCGGTGTATTGATTAAATATGAAAATATGCTACCATCAATATAATAATCAAACATGCAAAATAATTAAACAGAAGAGTAATCATAAATATAAAGTGTTTATTATTTTTAGAATGATTATAAATTCTACATTTCAATCAACTTTTTTCAGAGATTCTGAGTGAAACAAAAAACAACGATAATTAAATCTGTAATAATTGCTATAAAAAAAGCGTAAATTATTTACAGGTAGGTGAGGAATCACTACATTTTGACTGGTTTATACACTTCAAAAATAATATTTTGAAATATTTTTTTTTATTGAATTAGGAATTATGCACAGAGTTGAAATACATATTTTTACTTATTTTTTTTAAATATATATTTATATATCGATGTTATTTTCCTTTCTATAAAACATTGATTATTATTAGGGGTGTGCCGGAATCCGGTCCGGAATCCGGTTCCGCCGGATTTTGCACTATCCGGTGAAATCCGGTTCTGCCGGACTTACATGTATCCGGAATAACCGGATTCCGGAATCCGGAAAATACCGGATTTCTGAATTTGCCAGATTTTGTGACTCACCGGATCATAATCTGAAATAAAAGTAATTCTCTATCCCGAATTCCATATGATCACGATACATTAATCTATTGTTTCGAGCTTTGAGCTTGTTTAATGTTTTGAATATTAAATATTGTAAAATGAAAACTAGAATATTTTTCCATTCTGAAATTTCCGTGAAGAAACACTAATTCTCTAACACTAATTAATATAACAAGTCACTGAGATGGTAATCTAACCCTAACGTAACGTCTTCCATTAAAAGCAATTCCTTCCCAATTTTTTTTTATTTTTAATTCTATTTTATAATAAAGGTTATTATAATTCTATTTAAACAAGGAATTAAAAGTCAAATATGCTTTTAAAAAATTACCGTAATTTTAATTAATATTTTGATATATATTATCTTTCACTCAATTGTTAAAAATGCGTATCATTTTTGAGTAAAAATTAACATTACGTATGCGGTCTAGTATAAATATAAAGGTCTTTGGTGATCTCTATGTCACCAAGCCATCTTCGGCGATTCTCGCTTGCGCTATGATCTGTGCTCTTTGGTTTAAACCACGGTATGACGTAGCCGCGGCCCGCGGCGCTCAGCTGTGATTGTGTGGCATCACTGGAATGCGTACATTATTTGGCTGTGGACTTGGAGTAACTTAACACTGTTAACAAACTAATAGTCATTAGTTAGTTATCAACATCTTATTCTTACTTCTTTAGGCTTGAATAATGGCTTTGTCAAATGCCAATTGAATTCATTAAAATTTGTATTTCAATTTTCAAACTTGTAAAGTATAGAAATACAGAATTATTGTTCTCAATTCAATTTAATCTTGTTAATTGTTTTTTCCAATTAACTATCCATTTCAATACACATCATAAACTATGAACATTTGAACAATAACAATAAGCATCCATCATCAAATGAGCCAATGACAAGACGAGATGAACTCAGATGATGAGTCTGACTTTCTCCTCAGATTCAAAACAATTAGTGCACTAAATAAAAATTACACTTCCAAGTGGCAAGTGCCAAAGCAATGCAAAGATAATAGACTAATAGTAGAAGTTGTTTTCCTTTGACCTTGCAGCGAGTTAGAACTTAACAGCCGGTTGAGTTACATATGGATAATAACTTATTATCAATCTACGATTATATTCTGATTTCAGTGATTTCTGAATAATTTCTATTTTCTAATAGATAAAAAGTTATACAAATTTGGCCGCGTTCGCTCCCCATAGTCAGGAACTTGAAAAAGCCTACGCATTGTCGGTTTTACTAAAAACAAACCATTTCAGTGCATCCAGAATCATATCATTATTTTCGACCGAGGTTTCACTAGTCGCCATTTTCATAATTAATAAAAAGTTATTTCAATGATCAAATTAGCAAATAGTAAAATGATATATTATTTAAAATATTTTAAAGACTTCAGTATTTATATTTATTATTTATAAATTCAAAGTGACTATTCGGACCCGGGTACCAATAAACTCCGACTTTTATTCGGACCCCGTCCCAATAAAGTCTGATTGTTATTCGGGCCCGTGGCAAATATGCACTTAGCTTAGCTATACATAAACTTTATTATTTTTTTTTTATAATTGTTTGAATTGTATGATTTAATCGTTACTCAGTGTCTAGGGTTCCACTAAGCGGACTCTGTATTATTATTTTTTCGGGTTCCGACTAATAAAGTTTAAATATAGCTAAGCTTAGTGTATATTTGCCACGGGTCCGAATAACAATCGGATTTTATTTGGACCCGGGTCCGTATAGCCACAGCCTTATAAATTTATCTACTCTATTTCAGATATTCTGTTTATAATAAAAGTGTTAAATACAGAAAGCGACCATTGTTTTTTTAGTCTATTACAAATTCGCGACAGCCTCGTAGCGTGGAAATTCAACAGCAGGGGCCAGGCATTCTACAACAGTGGCCAGACAATAGCGGGGGGGGGGGGACAGGTAATACATTTTACTGAGTAGAGCAAATAAGCAGAGGGGGCCAGACAAAACGCAAGGGGGGGCTAAGCCCCCCCCCCCTGGCCCCCACACACGCTACGGGCCTGATTCGCGGTCAAATAATAATACGAAAGGACGCGTTCTATTTGTCGTCTTAGTACAAATTTATTTTAAATGATTGATACAATTATTCTATAAAATAAAACTGTTTTAACTTTATATATAACAAAATAATATGCCATTAAAAAATTTCGGAGGGTAAATGTCACGGGTTGTGACTAATCTGTCGAAACCATCCCCTTTATTCCTTCCCTTGACTTAATAGTATTAATAAAATTAATACGTATATTATACCATGTATAGTAGTATACGTTCCCGTTCTCCAGTTCTCCACCTTTTTTACCCCACCCCCGTAATTGCGTCATAGAGCAAGTGGTCAGCGGAACCTCCGTCGAAGAACCAAAGCCACGGTTGGCAGAGATACGTTACATTCCACGGGGAATTCTCTCTGACCACTGGGCTCCTGTTCAAAAGCCGACAAAGGGACGGATGTCCAGTTACTTCTGTCTTTGTCGGTATGACGTACGTCTCCCCCCTCCCCATCTAGGCTCCACCCCCTGATTTGACAGAAACAGATATTATAATTGATTGGCTAGGGGTCACGTGGGAAAAGTGATATGAGGAATGTAAGATAGATTTATAGACATTCGACCGAGAGTTGGAATCGTGAGAGGGTCGACAATTCGACTGGGTGATCTCTGAGGAGAGAGTCGATGGTTGTGTCTCTGATTGAGAGAGAGAGAGAGAGAGACAGAGAGAGAGAGAGGGTGATCTATCGAGAGAACGTCCCTTTTATTCTATTCATTGATACTGGATTAATCTTTGGCATTTTGTATTACTTTTGCTTGTGATTTTAAAGACCACCAGATCTCTGTTACGGACTGGTGTCTCTGTAAATAAATATATTTTGTCGCTGTACACACTTGTTGAATTGATCATCGTCACTTATTGTACGTTTAATTGTTGGTGAGACTGTGTGTGGTAGAAACACAAATACAAATACGGGTCATCATTGAGTCAGCCCTCATACTCTTAGCAACACGCCAAGGGCACCCTCATAGGGGTCCTCAACAGTAAACAAGATTTTAAACGAACACAAAACGATTCCCCGTTAATGATTTCTTGTGGTGATGTGCGTGCACGCTATAATTTTAACTCAGTTTACTGTTGTGGCGCTCATAAAAATAACATTTCAAATTGTATGAGGCAAACAATCAAACAATTTGGAATTTTAAAGCTAAAAAAAATAAATTCTGCTGTAAAAAAAAAGCATTTGGGAGCCGTGGAGCCGCCAGATATTTTCGGCTCCGGCTCAGGCTCTAGCAAAAAGTAGCGGCTCCTGGCTCCTCGGCTCCGGCTCCGCAAGCCTGCTGCAAAGTACCAAAATCCGGATCCGTATCCGGTTGAAAAAAACGGATCCGGCACACCTCTAACTATAATTATCAAAGATTTTTTTTTAGTTATACTATTCTTGTTTTATCCATTTGTTTATTATATTTGAATTATAATAAATGACGTTGATTTCTTTCTTAGATTTTTGACACTCACTTGTGACCATCAATGTAAGGAGTTATGCCCATGTTGTGACCATCAATGTAAGGTTATATGCCCATGTTGTGACCATCAATGTAAAGATATATGCCCATGTTGTGACCATCAATGTAAGGAGTTATTCCCATGTTGTGACCACCCATGTAAGGAGATATGCCCATTTTGTGACATCCATGTAATGAGTTACGCCCATGTTGTGACCATCAAAGTAAGGAGTTATGCCCATGTTCTCATGAAATGCTGTTTTACTTTACAGTCTTTTGAAGTTGAGCATTTAGCGCTTGGTCTTTCATGGTGAATCCATAAATGATAAATGAATACATTAAGTTATTCATTCTCCTTGATTCACTCTGAAACATCCCGCCGCTTCCCTATAAATAGAATAGAAAATCAGCTGATTCGCAGTCAATGTTATTGTTGTTATGAGTTTTTAAATATCTTTGTTTTTTTTTCGTATATGAGATAATTATTCTTGGTGTTGACTGGGGCGGCATAGAAGAAAACCAGGACCGGATAGGAAGAAGGTGAGTTGATAGAAGACTCTACATAAGTGCATGTATATAAAATGTTAATGTTGTATTTGTTAAGGGTTGATACAAGATTCTACTGCATGTGTATAAACTGTTAATGTTGTATTTGTTAAGGGTTGATACAAGAGTCTATAAGCATATAGTGTTTTACGTTCATACAGTGAGATAAGTTTTAATTATAAATGTATGTGTTATCAATAGCTTTTAATAGTTTTTATTGTCATTTTAGTGCTGACATTTTTCAAGTGGAATCTGAATAGCATGAAAATTCAGCTTTTACTAGATCAGACTTGATAATCTTGAGATATATCTAGACAGTTTTGTTATTTAAATAAAAATGATTTAAGAATTATAAAGAAAGTTATGGAAAATAAAATAGTTCTATATATATTGTATGAGGCATTGCGCTTAAGGGGTCTCTTCAGTTGACAGAAGGGTCATCAGCAATATACTCGGACATCAAGTGACCAGCATTTATGGACTGACAGACAGACAGATAGATGAGATAGATAGGTAGATAGATAGATAGATAGATAGACAGAGAGATCAATAGAAAAATAGATATATAGACAGACAGACAGACAATTAGATAGATAAATAAATAGATAGATAGATAGATGGATATATATATATATATATATATATATATATATATATATATATATAGATAGATAGATAGATAGATAGATAGATAGATAGATAGATAGATAGATAGATAGATAGATAGATAGATAGATAGATAGATAGATAGATACGAAAGAATACAGTCAACCATATAACAATTATTGTTTCAACGTCATTCTCCTTTGTATTCACATTCAATAATTCTCTAATAAATCTGAGCTAAAACTTTTCGCACAAGTTCTCGGCTATAGAATTAAATAAAAAAAAAAAACTTAGAAAAAAAGAAAAAAAAAACCCTACAATAGACAGCTTAATTAGGGGAGAGAAACCACTTTCTCTTTTCTCTGATTTTTTCCCCCCTACTCTTTCAGTTGAAGTTATCGAACTTGAGAACAATGAATACAGATAAAGGGACATTATTTCCAAGAGCTAATTAAAACGAGGGGACGCTACTCCCAGCGTACGCGAAAAGTTCCGGAAGTTTTGTCTTCCTTCCTTTGTAGTACGGCACTGGCAACAAGGCTCAGATGTGTTCTGGGGGTCTTGAGGGGAAGGAAGAGAAATAGGAGGAGGGTGGGGGAAGAAGTTGTGGGGTGGGGGAGGGGGGAGATGTGGGAGCTTCAGTAACACATTCCACTTCCGGTTTTGTGGTGGTGATTTGTCATAGAATAAACATCTTTCTTTGGGGATTGAAAATGAGAAGAAGAAAGCAGCGGGCGGGGGGGGGGGCGAACAAATATGAAAGTATCAAGAGACAGCAAGAGAAATATGACTCGAGAGATTGGGAGGGGGGTGTGAAAAATGTAGATATAATGGGGAGAAAATGGGACAGGACGTGTGGGGCAATTAGAAAGAAAGATCTACACAGAGAGATGTTTATGATACGAGAGTGCGTGCGTGTGTGTGTGTGCGTGTGTGTGTGTGTGGCCGGCCATCTATTGGAGGTCGATAAGAACCGTACTTCGGATTTTTAAGTAGTAAAACTAATTGTTTAGGCTTTACCTGTAGTCTTCTATCAACATTTTAGCGAACAAACTACAGTTCATTTAAAGAGCTGGCATATGGCCACCATTGTTATTGACATAAGTTTGAGAACAGGGTGTGTGGCTCATTTAGACACTTTGTATGAGAGCAATGTGGCCCATATAGACACTTGAATAAGACCAGAGTTTGTGGCACTATAAAGGATTTTTGTTCTCCTTATCTAGCCTATATAACGGGCATATTATGACTCACTATCTAGCCTATATAACGGGCATATTATGACTCACTATCTAGCCTATATAACGGGCATATTATGACTCACTATCTAGCCTATATAACGACCCTATTACGACTCACTATCTAGCCTATATAATGCCCCTATTACGACTCACTATCTAGCCTATATAACGCCCCTATTACGACTCCTCCTTCAAAGAACTGATTTTCGTGCGTGAAATCAATAAAAAAAAATTCGTCAATAAAAAAAAAATTCGTCAAATACAAGTACATAACTAGAAGAGATCAATTTCACAATAGTTGTTGGTGTGTAGTTTATACACGTTTATTTTGTTTTAAAATGATTTGTATTTGTGTATGACCAATGAGTTAAAGATATGTACAAAGTCAGTGGTCGGCAACATTTAGGACCTCATGGACAACTAAATTCTATTCTCAGAGCCATTTACCGTAATTCACTGACTCTATTCTCTGGGCCACTAGTTTCCCTGACTCTATTCTCCGAGCCACTAATTTCCCTGACTCTATTCTCTGAGCAACTAATTTCCCTGACTCTATTCTCTGAGCCACTAATTTCCCTGACACTATTCTCTGAGCCACTAATTTCCCTGACTCTATTCTCTGAGCCACTAGTTTCCCTGACTCTATTATCTGAGCCACTAATTTCCCTTACTCTATTCTCCTAATGACACACCATTAGATAAAGATATGGATGCTAATTTATGCCACCTACCAAATGTGCAGAAACGACCCACATTTCATGCGTCACAAATTACGCCTTACCAGTCAACGCTAATCGAAAGTGTAATTTTAAGATATATTTTCGGAGAACCAATTTTTAAAATCTATTGTAGATATCATAAAATAACTTTGTACAAATGTTAATGAGTGTGTTTCAAACAAACGTCCAATTTTTTTTTTTTTAGAAAAAATGGAAAATAAATGAACTGTGAATTTTTTTTTATTTCGGTACATTCAAAAAAGTTACATTGGGGGGGGGGGGAGAATGGGTAAGAAAAAAAATTATAAAAAAAATTCTATTTTATAGTTCCAAAAAAAAAAAAATTTAGATAACTGTCAACAATCCATATAAAAATAAGCATGCACAATTGTAAGCTTATATCTTAAGTAGTTTTTGTGAATTTGTCGAAATGGTACAAGATTTTTAGATTGTCCCCGTTTTGTCTGTCTGTCTGTCTGTCTGTCTGTCATCACCCTAGATCTCAACAACCATAAGTCCTAGACCCATGATGTATATATCATTTTGTAGGTCTTGGCCTGCCATGTGTGCAGCAAAAGTTCATTTTGCGATCTGACCTCTGAGGGCCGTAAAAGGGGGCTTAGAAAGTACCGTTTTTTACTATATAAGCTATATTAACAAAGGAGCGCCATACATCTCAGCAACCATAAGTCCTAGACCCATGATGTATATATCATTTTGTAGGTCTTGGCCTGCCAAGTGTAAATGAAAAGTTCATTTCGCGATAGGACCTCTGAGGGTCGGGCTTCAGGGCTCCTAAGGGGCTTATATATTATATATATATAGCCCCATTCTACACCGTGTACGTTCAATAACCCATTCATTTGGTGCGAAATACTGCAGCACGTAGTTTCACCAAGATTTATTAAGAAACTCATCAAATGAAATAGTAAGTTTGTGTTCTGAGTTTAATCGAAAGTATCAGAGCTATGCAACAATTGACGGAGTTTTCGGACGATTAAATGACTACAATTTCGAATGTTTTCAATTATGAGTCCTATTTCAGTAACCACAAACCACTTGTAGTTAGATTTAAGAGAAAATAATTTTTTTCAAATATAAAGAAACGTCTTTATAATATTTTTTTTACAGATATATGCATTACACAATTGAATTTATAAACATTTCCAAAATTTACAAATATTTACTTAAAGCTAACAAACGTACAGATACATAACATGAAAATGCGCTAACACGTCCTGTGTCCAGAATGGAACAGGCTTAATTGCTTGTTTTTTTAAAATGCGATTTTGAGAAAACCGCAAAAAAAAAAAAAAACAACTGTCAAAAACCTCTATTGAACAAAATACATGGCCTAAAAAAAATTAATAATTGGACCGTGATAGTAAGTCATATTTCAATATGAATAAACAATTTTAACACTAAAAATCAGCAGAAAAAAAATTCAATTTTTTATAGGTGTCGAATTTAAATTTTTCTAAATTTTTATTAAAATTCTCTTAGCCAAATAGCAGAAGCGTAGGAAGTTAGGGGTTGTGCAGCCGAGCAGGGCGCCGAAATAGGAAGGGGCACTGAAAGATCACTGCTAAATCTTTTTGAACTTTTCATATTGGGAGGAGAGCGCCAAAAATGTAATTCATACAGGGTGCTTTAATAGCTAGCTAGGCTCTGCGCAATAGTACACAGAAGTGCTATTCAAATGTCTTATCCAACTTAAGCCAGGTCCGATTGGGCCCCGTACTCGGGGTGGGTGGGGCGGGCTATGAGTAAAAGGATTCTAAGCTCATTGCCTTTTAGTCATGCATTATTTTCAACGTGATCGCAGTTGCTTAAGTAGACTGGATAGACCAGGGGTGGGCACAATATTTGAACCGCGGGCCACATTGGGTTCTTATATTTTAGAGAAGGGCCAGACAAAGAGAAGACTGATGCGGAGTCTATGAGAAATAATTTAAATCTCGAGTAAACGTCATAATATAAACGAGAGGACAGAGCGCGGGACTGATCAAACAGTCTGTCGGGACTGATCAAACAGTCTGTCGGGACTGATCAAACAGTCTGTCGGGACTGATCAAACAGTCTGTCGGGACTGATCAAACAGCCTGTCGGGACTGGTCAAACAGTCTGTCGGGACTGATCAAACAGTCTATCGGGACTGATCAAACAGTCTGTCGGGACTTATCAAACAGTCTGTCGGGCCGGACATGGCTCGCGGGCCGTAGTTTTCTCATGTTTGGGACATACAATAGGCCCACCGCCGCTGTTAAGGCAGCATGTGTAGTGTTGAAACATTACACAAAATTCTACAAATAGTGAACTTAAAAATAGTTATCATGACAAAAAGAAAAGGTGTACAAGTAGTGAACATTAGACAAAAATTGTACAAATAGTGAACATTAGACAAAAATGTACAAATAGTGAACACTAGAAAAAAGAAGTATACAAATAGTGAACATTAGACACACAATTTTAAAATAGTTATCACAACAAAAAGAAAAGATGTACAAATAGTGAACATTAGACAAAAAGTGTATAAATAGTGAACATTAGACAAAAAGTGTATAAATAGTGAACATTTGATAAAAGATGTACAAATAGTGAACATTAGACGAAAAGTGTAAAAATAGTGAACATTAGACAAAAAGTGTACAAATAGTGAACATTAGACAAAAAGTGTACAAATAGTGATATGTTCTTTTTTAATCATTTAATAAACTCATTTTTTTCTTTTTATTCACAATCAGAATTTAAAAAAACAAATGCAAAGATAATGTTATCTTATTTTCTCATCATTATTTCGATCCCATCTATGTAGGCTCAGCGGCGTGTCCCAAGGGTCAGATGTTTGTTGGCGAGGGAAACCTCAGGAACGATTGGGCCGCCATTTATCAGAACGACCGGGACAGATTGCCTGTAAGTAAAACACCCCGTGACCAGCATTAAACATTTGATTTGTGTTCCACACCGTTACAAAGAGCGCAAAGGGACACAAATCTTTGTCTATTATCTCCCTCTTTTTTGGCCAACCGGGGGGGGGGGAGAGCAGCAATCATAACAAGGGCACGTAATCATTTTTTTTTCTTCTGCGCTATGGCGGGAGGCAGGGCTAATCTTTCTTTGGTCGCGGCGGCCATGTTGACTTTGTGTATTACGTATGTGGCCCGAAAACGATGCCTGACCTTTGTCGTCATTAATACTGAATCTTTTTCTAGCGTCCCTGTCGTCTGCTGTAGAGAAATTGTGTTTTTCCAAATGTCGTGAGGGAGAGTGGGGTCACTATTTGCTTGAGTTCCGGTGATTAAATGCAGTAAAACGCTGCCGACCGCGCCCCGGGCCCGTGATGAAACGACTCACCCTGTCTTTCCTTGTACGCGGTCAGTTTCTCAGCGCTCACCAGATCACAGCGAGGTCGTGAGCAAGGAAATTAATCAAAGATCTATCCTGGTGCGCGGCCCGTCGTATCGTACAAGGGTGGGGTGGGGGGCTTGATGAATAGATACAACTGGAAGATTCACACTTGACGTTTTGTCCCAAATGAAATTTATTTCATTGGTGGTCTTTTAACGATTCTTGCTTTCCCGCCCGTTGGGCATTTATTTATTTATTTTTTAGAATTACATTTTCATTTGGATATATGGCTGGAATCATTCAGATATGAAAAACAGTTTGATGAAGGTGGGGTTGAAAAAAGACTTAATGCACTCTATTGGCCGTTGCAGACAGGGCCGACTTATGACTGTATGACTGCATGACTTTATGACTGTATGACTTTATGACTGTATGACTTTATGGCTGTATGACTGTATCACTATATGACTGTATCACTATATTACTGTATGACTATATGACTTTTTGACTGTATGACTTTATGGCTGTATGACTTATGACTCTATAACTATATGACTGTATGAACGAACATATTATTATAGTGGCATTTTTTTAATGACTATATAACTATATGACCTATGTCAATGACTATATGTTGTGTCCAATTTTCCAATCAAAGTGGTCAGTTGAATTATATTTGGGTCAGTCTGTCCAACAGTGTGTTATTAATAATAACTTATTATATTGAGGGCTAGATAATACGAACAGACCGGACCAATATTGAGAGATAGAATATGTCAGACAGACCGGACCAGGGGTTTTTTTGCTCAATAAGAGGTGGTGGGTCTCTTCAATAAGAGGTGGTGGGTCTCTGAAGTTTTTAACTTTTTACCAAATGAAGAAAACTATAAGAGGTGCCGGGTTGCATTTCAGAGGTGCCGGATCGCAGATCCGGCCCAAAATAGCCCAACAGTTAAGTCACTGTTACGGCCAGTACTTTCGACCTACATTTATCATGATAATTACAAAATAATCATTACGAGTGTATATAATATGTATGTATGTATGTGTGTCTGTATATATATAAGGTCCAAATAAGCAGAAGTATGATCAGTACACTCTGAACCATACATTTATTTATGATAATGACCAAATACTCATTTTGTGTATTTTCTTTATACAATTCTGATACATTATTCATGTATTTTTCTAATTACTTTAGATATTTTTAACATCTTTCGGGAGAAAAATTACATTCAAGATGAGCCTTGAATACCAAGATGTGTGGAACAAAATTCAAGCACGTAAAAAATGTGCACAAATATGAATGTCCATTTACATAAAGTAAGACTCAATTTCTCTACGTATAGCGAAGAATCTACACCAAAACCTGCATTATCCAACGAAATGTACACATGTGTTTCAGACTTAGAATTTATCCAGATAAAATGATATATATGTACTTGGAAGGTTCCACAAATCCTAGATTTCCAGCTCCCTGGAAGCTAGAAGTTACTGGAAAGTAGAGCTAATAGATGAGAATGATGAAACTCGAAAATTACCGCTGGGTGAAAGTTCATTTATTTTTAACAAACCAAAACAAGGTTTTGCGTCTCATCATTACTTGGATCTCGTTAGTTATAGTCAATTCAGGGATCACCGCTGATTGGGCCGGATAAATCAATGAATCAAATGGTCAGTAATATCAGAACCAGCTCTAGAATATTTGTATCTAGAACAACTTTAAGACATAATTCTTCAACAAGAGATAAAATCTGATAGATTGGATCTAAGACGTGGACTTGAAAAAAATTGAAGAAATAAATAATTTAAGTAAAGAAAATACAGTAAACATATTGAGCTACATGGATGTATAGAACGCATTCAGAGGGCCAGAGGAAAAATCTATTTTAGATTTGAGGACCAAATGGACATACATTTCTGAACAGATTTCTCTCCTTGAGAGAAATGTTCAGACGTTAAAAGACAATGTCCTTTCCTAAAATATGAAACAAAGCAGCATTGATTTGTTGGAACATGGCGTTTCAACAACAGAGCCTCTCTATTAAAGTCATTGGTATATTAAAACTTTTTAGCATACTAAAACATAACATTGATGCCTATTAGATCATGCTTATTGATTAATGACGTTAAATGTGACGGTTGACTGATGATAGCCACGATTCAGATCCAATTCCCATTCATTATAGATTAAGCACTTAGCTTTACCAAAGGAGGCAGAATGTAAAAGATGCCACCAAAAAAGAATGATGGCTGAGTACTTCACAACCGAATCGGTGGCAATTGAAGTGAACTGGACTGGGCAAGGTGGGAAGGTTTCTTTCTGCAAGTTGCACTCAGCCAAGATTATTTGCAGTAAGTCAACAGGTTTACATTTAGTATGTATTTTGGTATGGAGTTGAGTGATTATTTAGGACATAATTGTATTGTCAGCACATTTTACCATTGGTAATTATTTCAGTTTTATATTTTCATATAAAATGTAAAATTAAATGTTTAACTTAGGCAGTTAGAAAAAATTACGCAACACGTGATGCCACAGATGCAGAGATACAAGCGGGAGGTTGTGCTTTCTGACGGCGCACAAGATTGTGATGGTGGCAGCATGATCGAATAAAAGAAGGCAACCGATCAACAGTTGTCAAATTTATCTTCTGATTCATTAGAACATGTGTTGTAAATAAATAATTTGTTTATATTAAAAAAAATTGTTGTTGTTCATTTTAAAACCCCTGCAGATTAATGTGATATCATTTGGTTTGGCTTTTATTTGAAATCCCTGGTATACAATATGAAATGTAACTTGGGTTTCTTTGATAAAGGAATAATTGTGAAATTCATGTGATCTTGCTTCTTCAAATTGTGCAGATTTATGTTCTTGACATTAAAGTCGAAAAGCAATTGCTTCTTGATTTAATTTAATATGTTTAAAACCCTTTAGATCTTGAAGGTTGTGACTCAAATCCCTTCCCCAATCATGAAAGATAACAAAAAAGTTTCTTTGTTTAAGAAATTAATTAAAGAAAAGCTGTTGCCTAATTGAACTTGATTTCTATCACTGACAAAGAAATGGGTAACTTATATCTTAAGAATGTATAAGGAACATGCTTATTAATAAATTCCAAAAAAATTATTTATTATTGTGCCCCAACCTTTCCAATAGTTTTCTTTAGTTGATGTCACCGAACTTATTCTCATTCATACTTTCATTTAAATCATTATCTGATTAACTAATTTACATAAGAACGCAAATTTAAATATATTTTTAAATAAATATCAGTTTTATGTTTAATTAAAAATGTATCTTCATGATATTTATCTAAATATACATGCAATTTTATCCAAAACGTGACAAAATCCACTAAATTAAAAAATTCGCAGAAAAATTATTGACCCAAAAATGGTTCGTTTTCCGCTATTTTAGGAAGTTAAACCTTTATAGCTAAATATAGTTTATAGAAAACACGGAATCAAAAGTAGCGGAACAAGTAAAAGAAGCTGTGATCAGCGTCTACATGACACTATAACTTATATAACTATCGGTAGAGATGGTGACTACGAGAATATACACAGAAAGCATGTGCTGTAATATGTTAAAAAAATATATACATGAATATTCCGAGAAAGAACAGCTGGATAAAAGCGATAGTACACCGACGTCAGGCCGCCATTACGCCGCTCAGCGGATGCCGACATCGGACCGATAGATTGCCGATGGGCAAAAATCTGTCGGTCCACCAGCGGACCGACAAGTTTACCTCTATCGGGCCGCTAGCGGTCCTCTCACGTTTTGCGTGACGGGTATAAACTTTAAAAAAATGTTATTGTTTATTTTATCGTCACAAATTTAGTTGTAAACAAAACAAAAACACAACCAGCAGATGGTACATTGCTCGAATCGAATGGTCACGTGTTATAATGTCCATGTCCATTAAACCAAGGTGTTCAGATTATGACAGGCGTGTGTTTACATTGTACTCAGTGTTGGACTGTGTAGTAATTGCTAGTACACTTTAGTCGCTGCTAAGATAGGTTTACTTATAGATTGGCTAGAGCTGTAAAACTTTAAAATTGTCCCAATCTACAATACAAAAATAATTGTTAAATATTTTACGCGAATCGTCTGTTTAAAAAAAAAAACAATACGCGATAGAAAGGAGAAAGTGTGTTCCATTCAAAATTAAAATGGCATACATATAAAGTCAAAACTTCTGGAATCAAACATTGGCCAATTGTTGGGGTCAGTCTGTCCGGTCTTTCCACAGATTAAACAATTAACCAAGGCCAAAAAAAAAAAGCTGTGTGGGTGTGGGAGGATGGAGGGAGTTACCTAGGGAGTGTGTGTAAATATAGTCTCCAATACCCATTCCCTGACCCGGTGTTGATACTTAAAAGTATTAGGACGTCAAATTTATAATTATTAGGGAGCAAATTTTATTAGTAGGCCTATACCAGCGGTTGTCAAATATTTTCGCGACTGTACCCCAAAGGATGCGAAAGTATGTCCGCTTGTATCTCCCATTTTTAAGTTCGCGAATTGATATAGCCTACTTATTTTAACAATGGAATGTACTCACCTTTCTAACGCGAGACATGGTTACGTGGTTTGGGGATGAGTCGCACAGACAACTGGCCACCATATTCCAACTCTTGTTTTGTTTTACACTAAAATTTCACGTTACACCCATACATATTCTTTCCTGCACCACTTGGCGGTGCGTGTATGACCGATTTAGAACCGCAGTCTTACACAACTCTAGTCATAGACTTATTCCCGCACATCCTAAGGGCGGGATAGAATTTTTACAAGGTATGTGGGGGTGGGGTAGATAGAGAAATTATTTCTTCTACTCAACAACAATATACTCATCTCAATAACCTTTTTAATCGCCACTTTAATACTAATAAAATCATCTATTGATACTTATAAAATTACCAACTTAATACGTTTTTAATGGACTATTTCTAATAAAACCGTTTATTCCTGGACTCAAGACTGAAACATTCATTTATATAAAGGGGTTGACAGAGTTTTCAAGCTGAATGAACCACCTTGGGGGGAGGGGGGGTCACGACCCGTCGCTATGGGGTGTGTCTAGCACCTGGGGTGATTATATCATCCACCTGACCTATTTGTGCAAAAAGGTTCAAATTAAAGTGAGTGTCTCTGTTTGCTAAATTGTTCAATGTGACGAGAATGATATTATCTGTTTACATTGGTAAAGTAGAAAATGTCAGAAATAAAAATAAATTAATCTTCTTTATTACTTATACATTGTCAATCCTATACTAATACAATTGGTCCCCTAATACTTATAAATGTGACAGCCTAATACTTAAATTTTTTTTGCCAATTTGTATACACTATTCCCAGCAATACTTACACAATTATACACCTAATATAATAAAACCATCTCTCTAATTCTAGTTTAATGGTATACTAAAATAGATAATAAAAAAAAAACAATTAACTCTTCTCTACAGAGGCGGATATAACGGTGGGTCTCCATAGGGCCTAACAAGAATTAAATTTCACAATTCTTTGTCCCATAGAGTTAAACAATATTTTGTTAAAATACATTTTATACCCATCTACAGCAGTTTTTTTTTATGTGAGTTGTAAATATCTCACCATCTTAAAAAGTAAACAATACAGTGGAACAAATCATTTTTTGCTGATAACATCATTTATTTTACATTAAAATGGGTTGAAATAATCCAAGTAAATAGTTAATTAGTAACTATTTAAAATTATTTATTATCCAATCATTAGCACCTCACTCAAAGCTTGAAATAACTTGTCATTTCTGTTTTTACTGTTAGCGATGGATCGTTGAGCCACTTCAACTAGGTGATGGGTGTGGGTGATGTAATTTCCACACTGTGGCACTTTTCGATTTTTATTGCCTTCCAAGTTCATAAAAAGTGACGGAAACCTTTCGGCTGATTGACAACACGCTTTGTTCTTATCGGCGTAGTGGACTTCACGAAGAAGGTAATATACAAAAGTACATAGTTCAAAACACCTTTCACTTAATGCATAACCAAACTTATCGCCGTAGTCTGGAATGATAAAAAAGTTCAAACATTCCTCTGACAAAAGATCAATGAGAATAAAGGCGGGAAAAAGAATATCATTCATGGCATGGAGTAGATTGATTCTGTCACTGTAGGGATGGCAAATAGAATGGTCATTTGTGCAGGTGACATTTTCTCCCTAAAGATAATACAAAAAAACATTATCAGCTAAAGAGTTCAAAATATGTATGAACATCGCATTTAACTTTAGCCTAATTTCTGAGATATACAGAAAAAAAACAGTGTTTTTTGCAAGTCGCATCAAATCAGCCGCAAAAATTTTCTACGCTGCTGTATCTTTATGATTTATACAATATTTACGACGTAAAGCCACAGCATTCTACCATGAACGTATTTTCAAAATAATATATATCTATGGTCGACTATCAATGGTGGACATATGCAGCTCTTTGTTAAATTTAGAGCGGCTTCTATATATGAATTTACCACAGTGTGTTTCTGAAAGGAGTTTAATACTACGTGTACATGAAATACGGAAATGCGGCTCCTCCCACAATCCTCATGTTTAAAACACGTATTTCATCGTTTGAATAAATGTAAAATAGACTTAAATTATTGAAAAAAGTACTAAAAGTTAATTTAAAGAAAACACGTCAAAAATATACCCTCAAAGCCCAAATGAATTTCTATTCACACGTGTTTCATATTGTGGTCAATCTTATACATCTATGTGGTCAACTGATCTTTAAAATTTGTAAATAAATATGGCAACTAAAATAACGTATTTTCCAAAACCGAATTGCGTGCGGCTGGATAGGGAAGTCGATAGTAAAAGGTACAGGGAGCCAACAAAATTCGCCGATGACTTGGAGAGGAGATGGGTGCCGCCATGTCTATAAGCCCACATAAAGGATGTTTGAGAGTATATCTGTTGATGTGTTCAGTTGTTCCCCCAAACGACCACTATCCGAGGAGAGTTTTGAAATAAATTTGGTGTTATCAGGTGCATTTTGTATTTTGCAGAGTCTAACGGCTGCTTTTTAAAAATAGTTTACACTATTAAGTTGAAATCTCTATCAACCACAATGACGTAATATTTACAATAGTTGAATTGTATATAACTAATTAAAATTAAACAAAAACTAACCTGATTATTATAAACTGTTTTGTTTCTCCAGTTACATTTTTTAAATAATTTCCTTTTCCTCATATATAAACATAATTTTGTTCGTCTGACTTTCTCCATGTTTCACTAAGTATCAACACCGGCTTAGGGAATGGGTATCGGAAACTATATTTATATGTACTCCCTATCTCCCTCCCACACACAGCTTTTTTTTGGCCTTGGTTAATTGTTTAACCTGGGGAAAGACTGACCCCACAGGTGGTCGATGTTTGATTCCGGAAGTAGGCCTACTGACTTTATATTTATACCATTTGAGTCTTGAACGGAACACGCTATCTCCTTTCTATCGCATGTTACCTCGCGTATTTTTTTTAAACAGGTGAATCATGTCAAATATTTGACAAATATTTTAAAGTGTATTGAATAAAAAAAAAACAAGTATTTAAATTAGGTTGGAAAAATTAAAAGTTTGACAACCACTGCTTTAGCCAATCTATAAGTAAACCTATCTTTAACAATAAAATAGCAGCGACTAAAGTGTACTAGTAATTCCTACAGAGTCCAACACAATATAAACACACGCCTGACAAAACTTGAACACCTTGGCTTAATGGAAATATACAAAGTTAACACCTGGTCATTCGAGGCATGGACAATCTGCTTGTAGTGTATGCGTTTTGTTTACATGTTTGTTGCGTTGTGTGCTGAGTATGTTTTTGAAAACTGAAATTCTTGCTTGCTAACGTACACACTTGCCCCACCCTTACCCTCCTCCTACACCAGATAACACGGTGCAGGAACCAAATTAAAATAATGGTTACTTTTTTAATAAGAAAAATTAATGACAAACATGTATGAGTACGTAGCACACAGAATATGTTATATCACAATATTGTGTACATTCTTTAATATTAAGCATACATCGTGCTGTTATCCTTTATTCAAGTACAAGACTATACAATCCTCTATATACATAATCGTCTAACCCGTGTGTCTCCCTCGCAGGTAGTTTACATATCGTGCGGTGTATGCGTTGTGTTTCATACATTTCTTTGTTAATTTTGTTCATATCGTATTCTGTTCATGGCAATAAAGGCCACATGTTCTTTTCTATTGCAGTACATGCATTTCGTATAATTCTTTGTTATCCCTTCTGTCGGATTTTGTTCAGTCAGCTTCAGCAGGCTTTCCCACTAGTCTCAAATAAAATGCTTTATTGTTAAATTAAACTATAGTTTTAATTAATAAAAAAACTACTACATACAAGATTAAATAAATTTGAATTCTAATCAATGGTTAATATAATGAACCAATTATTTCATTGGGCGTGTGAGCGTGTGTAAGGGAAGTAGCTGTAAAAATTTATCCGAAATTAATCCGGTATCTGTTCCAGTCTTTTTGTGCAGGCGGTGAACAACTTCCTGGGGAACACGAAGGCAGCAAACCACGCCAGACTCATCAGTAGCATGATAGAGAGGACTTCCAAAAACTCGGGTGTTTGATGAGTATAAAGATGCACTTCCTGTTCTCACACATGGAGAAGTTTCCAGAAATCCTTGGGACGATGAGCAGGGAGAAAGGTTCCATCAGGACATCCGCCAAATTGAGGAAAGGTACCAGGGGATGTGGGACGCAGTCATGCTGGCGGACTAATGCTGGTCGCTGAAGAGAGACAACCCAGCAGCTGCTCACACACGGGAATAGAATAAACGCCGATTTATGCCTCGAACTCTGAACTTTTGTTTCACGTAACGCTCATTGTTATACTAATATTGTGATAATTATGCTTATCAAATTTGGTGGATAAATAAAAACAGAATGAATTTGAATACGTTGACTTTTATTTCTTGAATTAAACGGGAAAAAATCGTCAGGGGTTTATCAGCTGATGATCCGCAAAAGTGTGTTTTTTTTTTACAAAAAAAAAAAAAAACTATTTTTTTTTAATCTCTATATGAAAAATTCCTGACCTGATTGAGCAAAACCAAGGTCATTTTCGGACTCAGAGCATCAAAATGAGTCTAACTCAACTGGAAAACCCAGGACGATTTTCAAAAAAAAAATATTTGTTGCCCAGTGTTATCCTACTAATAAAGTAGCTATCTTGTCGTCCGTTCTATAAATAACCTATGACGTCCCGATGGTACAATTTTTATTTTTTTTTGCAGAATGGGAGCGCCGTCGCTATAAAGAAAAAAAAATCCTCTATGACGTCATTTCACGATGGGTGCTGTATCGTGCCTTTGTGCTGCAAAATGGCTTAATAAATTAGTTATTTTTTACTTTTCAGTGCATTTTTATAAAAAAATTATTTTTAATGTTTTGATTTTAACACGAACATACTTTTTAAATGTATTTTGGCTACAATAATCTGTTCATGTTCTTTAGAGCCACGTCGAGGACATAGATATACTTTTTTTGTATATTGACTATTATCGCGCTCAAATATATATATCACCATTTTCAACTGCGTGCCTACTAGCCGGTCCGGGTACCGCGCCTTTGTTTACTAGTATATATATATATATATATATATATATATATATATATATATATATATATATATATATATATACTTATTCTTGATGCCTCGTACCTAACTCATCTTTCGGACGATCAAACAAAATTTAAAGTAAAAGTGTCAAATATTTCAATATATTTGGTTTACCACACAAAGCCGCCTTGGTAAAATTTTCTTTAATGACTTACATTTTATAACAAACATGTAGATATCGACTTACCAATCATTGTAAGAGAAATGCTGAGGTATACGCCTTTGATTAAACAAAAGGGCGCTAACTTAATTGACCGATCTATAGAAAAATGTCTTGCATTAAACCATTTTGGTTAAAACGTAGGCTACTTGCCTATCAATGAAACAGTTGATAATATGTAGGTCACTTTAACAGTGGAGGGTGGCGAAAAACTGAGGGAATGGGAGACGGGACATTACCTCTCGCCAAACATATAAATATAGAAAGCTATTCCCAGACATAAAGTTGTTTAGCTTCAGATTGAAACATGGAAAACATTAAACATATTAAGTTGTGTTTGTACGTGAGGAAAAGGAAACCAAACGCCAAATAATTTAGCCCCAAATTAATGTTTCGGCGGGAGCACCCTCCCCCCTTCCCAAAGCTGAATCCGAAAAGACGATATTAACCTAATACAGCTTATATTTATTTATTTGACGAAGTGTGATAAAATCCTATAAACCACTAATGGGACGGTTTTTATGGTGCCCTTCTTTCATCCCCACCATAGCCGATAGTGCAATGGCCATGGAGACACCACGGAGATATATCGGGAACTTGAGCCAAAAATTTCCTTGGTCCTCACCGGAGATCGAACCAGGTACCTTCAGGTCGACAGTCGAGCGCTTCACCGCACGACCATCCGTCCCCTATAGAGGGAGGTAGAAAGAATGGAAATCGAGAGAGAAGAGAGTGAAATAATTCAATTTACAATGTAGATTGTGGTAAAAAAATTATTGATGATTTGTTAGTAAATAAATAAACATTATTTTGATAGATTTAAGATCCTGCCTATTTATGACATCTGTGGTTGACAAGTGCATACTTTCTCAAACCATTGTGCATACTTTCTCAAACCATTGGTCAGCAGTTACATTCACCAACTGCTAAATAAGATGCCAGCTCTAATGTGCTGCAGCGAACATATTTATAAATTTAGATAACCTAAATTCTTAACCGGGGCAATATGCACATTTCCGTCAACAGTGTTCCCAAAATTATATTGCAAGACAAGCAATAAATCTGACTTCAATCATCAAAAAGTAAATGCTTTTTTAAGGTTTTTACCAAAAGATAGACTTATGTTGACATGGAGGGGAGGGAGGGGGGCTAAAATGTGATAAATTTGCTGAAATAAACTAGGTGAAACATACATCGTAATAAATCATATTGCAGAACTCTTGATTTTGAATGAACAATAGCTTAACTTAAGAAACCATTATGTCTTTCCACCATCTCCTTCTTTGTATATACATTATCAAAGCAAGTAACTAATTTTGGACCTTGTGGGAATTTAATAATTTGTAATTTAAAAAATAATTTTTTTCATTATAATTTTGTGCTCATATTATTGCTCATAATATTACAATCTAATAAAAAAAATTGTGTTTTTTTCTTTAGTTTTTAAACTTTTTATTTAACAAAAAAAAAAAAAAAAAACTTCCTTAAATGAAAGGAATAACACAAATGCCAAAATGTAATTTGGTTAATTTAATAAATGACTTACTTTAAGCTCAACAGCAACACATCAAAATTGTAATTTGGTTAATTTAATAAATGACTTACTTTAAGCTAACAACAAAAACGCTTCCCCGTGAACAATATGGACTCAGCATTATCTAATTTAGAGACGACAGATTCTACATGTTTAATACAAGATTTTAATAATTTCCAGTCCATAAATTAACATCTTGTAGAATCATGAAGCCAATTACTTTTAAAAAAATGCTTATAATGGGGAACAACTCGCCTTGCGATTATAATGTCAAAATAAAAATAACACATATCACCAATACAGAAGGGCGCTATTCCGTATTATAATTTCAGAATGTCCCCATAGATTAGCACTATTGACCACTTTAACAATCGGTATTCTCAGTTGTTCTCTGCTGGCGAGGAGATGTTCTCTGCCGGCAAGGAGATGTTCTCTGCCAGCGAGGGGATGTTAAGGTTCTGGACAGTCGGTTGTCCTCTCATATTTCGCAAGGCTGTTAATAATGTAACTAAAACCATATTATTGCTTTCTTGGGGGTCCATGCCCAGCTCGTCGGCGATTGAACGAATAATGTCTCTTACCTGCGGAAACAAAAAAGTTCTCATATTAATGCATGGAAAATGAAATAATTATAGCCATTAGACGATAGAAATTCATTTAACTCTCAACAGACTCTACGTTTTTTTTAATATTTTCAGTTTGCTGTGATATCTTTCAATTAAAGTATAACTTTTTTATTTTAAAAGTTATGTGATTATATATCAAACTGTGGTAAAATGAATGGGCTTCTTAACAATATATGTTTTAAAGTGATATTATTATGCAAGCTTTTTATAATTTTTAAATAGTTCAGATACAAAAATAAAAACAAACTAAATTAAGCCTTTAGATCTCGGAGACTGTGACTAAAATCCCTTCCCCTATTTTGAGTTAAGAAAGATAACTCTGTCAAAATAACAGGTTCTTTATTTCAAAAATTAATTAAAAAAGCTGTACCTAATTTAACTTGATTTCTATCACTAACAGACAAAGAAATGGGTAACAAACCTTTAGAAAGTATAATGAACATGTTTATTAATAAACAAATTTAAAAAAAAACTATATACTATGGCCCCACCTGATAGCTGATTTTTCTATAGTTTACCATAGCGACGTCACCAGACTATGTTATTTCATTCATACTTTTCTTTAAATCATTAACTGACTAACTATTTTCCATAAAAACGCAAATTAAAATGTATTTTAAAGCTATATCAATATCACTTTAATGTTCAATTAAAAATGTATCTTCAAACTATTTATCTAAATACGCGTGGAATTTCATCCATTTTATCCAAAACATGTGACAAAATCCACTAAATTAAAAATTCGCAGAAAAATAAATTGCTGACCTATTTTTTAAATGTAAACACCCAAAAATAATTTGTTTTCCGCTTTTTAAGGAAGTTTAACCTTTATAGCTAAATATAGTTTATAGAAAACACGGAATCAAAAGTAGCGGAACAAGTAAAAAAAGGCGGCGATCGGCGACTACGAGGCGTAAAGGGTTAAACAATCCACAAACACAAAGAAGAAAAAAATCATTATGATTCATTTCAATAAAAGTTACTTTTTATTTGACTACATAAAATTCTCTGTGTGTAGGATATTTTGAAGAAACAAAAGATATTTAAAAATTTCTAAAAATGATGTGTTTAAACAAAAAAGGACCCAATATCTGCTTGGATCAACATTGACCATGTAACAAGAAAAATTTAAAAAGATAATAAATCTAAGTTATAAAAACTAACATTCTAATGTCTATTGATAACAACAAAGCTCAAGTTCAGTATGGTTTTATAACTTTACTAAAAATATTTTACAAGATAAGTGTAAATATTATACAAGCTTGAGATAGTTTTTCGTAGCACATTATATTTATTTATCAACTGGTCACTCTTATCTACACCCCCCCATATATCTATTGTAATCCTGTAATATGGCTGGTTGGTCAACAGTAATTTCCTCAAATTTTCCATTTACTTTAGTCTGTCCTTTAACTGGTCCAAATTCATTTGCATTATGCATAGTGGACATAACCGAAACAGTTTTATTGTCCCTCAAGTGTACTGTCAATAGCTGCCCCTCTCTAACCCATCACATATCCCCTCTTTATATTTTTTTTCAAAGTCTATTATATTTTTTTAAGATTGGACAAAACCTTTCCATGTCCTAAGAATAGTTCCATATGCTCCTACCCCTAAATCCCATAGATCTTTAAACAATTGTACACTAGTATAAAAATTATCGAGAAATAATCTATTCCCCTGTTTAGCTAAAGATTTAATTAATTTCATTACCACCCCATATGCCAACCCAATAAGCCCATTATCCTGTTTACCTAAATATAAATCATAAGTATACCCAGAAAGAGAATCAGCTATTACCCATAACTTCATTCCCCACTTAGTCAGCTTATCCCTTATGTCCCTATAAAACTGTGGCACCACACGATATTTCATTTTTCTTTAGTTTTCCATAGTGACGTCACCGAACCGTGTTATTTCATTCATATTTTCATTTAAACCATTTTCTGACTATTTCCCATAAAAACGCAAATTAAAATGCATTTCAAATCTAAATCAATATCACTTTAATGTTCAATTAAAAATGTATCTTCAATTTATTTATCTAAATTTGCGAGGAATTTTATCCAAATCGTGACAAAATCCACTAAATTAAAAAAATGTGCAGAAAAAAAAAATATTGAGCTTTTTTAAAACTTTAAACACCCAAAAATAGATCGCGTTGTCTGCTCTTTTAAAAAAGTTAAACTTTTATAGCTTAATATAGTTTATAGAAAACACAGAATCAAAAGTAGCGGAAGATAAGGTGTCGTATTACTAGACCAGGGGTCGGCAACCTTTTGAATGGAAGAGCCTAAAGTTATAATTTACAATTTTCTCAATTTTTAAAGAGCCACTAAATTTGCTGTTTCAATATTACGGTATTTGATCAAGCCGCAATTTGACATCGAAAGAGCCACAACTTGACATCGAAAGAGCCGCATGCGGCTCGCGAGCCGCAGGTTTCCGACCCCTGTACTAGACTAAATACGATACAAATCTTCCTTTTTAATATATTTGTACTTACATATAGAACTAAAAGCGATTGACTTTATTGTAGTTTTAAAATCAAAGGAAGTTATTGTTTTAATTTAATTGTATAGCGCTAAATATTTCAAAATTATGTTGCGCTAAAAAAATTTCCTACAATTTTCAAACAACAAAGAAATCCGGCTTAAATCCGGCACATTTTAACCGGAACCGAATTTGTTAAAACTGCCGGAATCCGGCTTAACAGGAACCGGAATCGGATTCCGGTACAGCCCTAAAATATATATATATATATAAAATAAACACTTCTATTTCAATTATGACTATAAATTATAAACAAAAAAAAAACTCATGACTCTTCTGCATGCCGTTTATCCAGTTTAATAAACAAACTAAAACATAAATAACAAAGTCATAAAATTAACTGGGATGATAATTAGATGTACACATTACGATTATACTCGATTGTCGTATATGTAAAAACAACTGGAAAATTTTTTTTTATAATCTTGGGCGATGTAGGCAATACTAATTCTACCAAATACATTGTAAAAGAATATTAAAAAAAATCCACAATAAGATTAAATAAAATGAAGTACTGGTATGGACAAAAGGTTGACATCGAATTTAGAAAAAACAACTAGTAGTATCAATACTAGTTATTATTAGAATTATTTAATATAGTTTCTAACAATAAGAAATATAATAAAACTATCAAATAATAATAATAAATAGTCAAATTCATTAAAAACAAAACCATTATGATTAGAACAGAACAATGATTTAAAATACATGTAAATACAGGTACGGTTTCAAGGTTGTCATAGCCGGGGGTGGTGGTAGGGATAAGTTCCCACTGCCTATAAAATGCTCCCTTATGGCGTGCGTCTCATATAGCCTCTGACAACAAAGTCCAGCTCCTGGCCTGCTCGCGTGGCTTAACTTCCAAGCCCGTCGAAACTGCTTATACTGACAGGAGAAGGGGCGAATGCGGCAACTGGCGCCTCAAAACCAGTCGCTTCGGACAGATGGGGTTCGTCAGCCTGTGAGGGCAACCCATCTAGGGGAAGGAAAACCCTGATTCCAAACCGCTGCTGCCTTGCAGGCTCACCCACCCATGGGAAAGGCTTCGGGAGTCAACCCCGAGGAAAAATCCGGAGTCGGAGTCCCTATGGCGGATGGACGTCACTCTTGATGTCCTTCCAGCAACTCCTGCAGCCAAGTCGTCTCCAAGCGTGGTGCTTCGCACTCCGTTCGACCCGTCGACAAACCCGAGAGGGAGGTCCTGTCGTCTGGGCAGCGCAAGGCCTCCACAATCTTCGCCCAGGCCTGCGCTCTGGATACCTAGAGCGCTACCATCATCTTCCGAGATGGACGGATGCCTACTACTAAAATATGTACAAAGGTTTCCATTGCCTTCCAAGTTCATAAAAAGTGACGGATAACTTTCAGCTGATTGACAACACACTTTATTCTTATCGGCGTAGTGGACTTCACGAAGAAGGTAATATACAAAAGTACATAGTTCAAAACAGCTTTCACTTATTACATAATCAAACTAATCGCCATAGTCTGGGATAATAAAAAAGATCAAACATTCCGCTGACAAAAGATCAATGAGAGTAAAGGCGGGAAATAGAACATCATTCATGGCATGGAGTAGATTGATTCTGTCACTGTAGGGATGGCAAATAGAATGGTCATTTGTGCAGGTGACATTTTCTCCCCTAAAGATAATAAAAAAAAATATCAGCTAAAGAGTTTAAAATATGTATGAACATCGCATTTAACTTTAGCCTAATTTCTGAGATGTAAAGAAAAAAAAAAGTGTTTATTGCAAGTCGCATCAAATCAGCGGCAAAACAAAAAAAATGTTTGAACTGAGAATCTCAAGCATTCCATTATCTTGTCGCGCCATGTGCAAGCTACATTTTTTATGCACTCCTCCCACTCTGAAAAGTGTGAAAAAATATGACAGCATTCTTTCGGCGCCAATTCGTAGTTCGTCCCCCAGCGTGGCAACTCGCATTACCTTTCCTATGCAACTAAATGATGTGCAACTGACTCGGTTATTTCATAAAGCTAGATAATAAATAAAGCAAAAAATACAGAATACTTTGAGAATTCATTCCACATCTTTTTGCCATGTAGGTTTTTTTTTTTATTTTTTAAAAATGTAAATTTCTTTGCAGAATTAGAGTGAATGCATGTTGAAAGAGAAAGTTAGATTTTTCTAACCGTGTTGAGTAAAAAAAAAGTCAAAGGGAAATAACAGCTATCGTATTTATTTCGGAAAAAATTTTACAGCTACTTCCCTTACACTCTCGACCCAATTAAATAATTGGCTCATTATATTAACCATTGACTAGAAGTAAAAAAAATGATCTCGTATGCAGTTTTAAAAATAAATAATATGGTTTAATTAAAGAGTAAAGCATTTTATTTTAGACTTTGTAGTCTTGTAGTTGAACAAAGGATAACTGCTTGATACTATATTATACGATTATATACAACATTGTGATATAACATATTTTGTCATTGTGTAGTAATTATGCTTATTAAAAAAGTGTCCATTTTTAATTTGGTTACTGCAATATAATTGATAAAGTATACTAAACTTTATTATATATGATTTTATTGGAAAAAATTTGCAGAATATAAAATGTAAAATTGTGAAACTGAGCAAAATAGTTTTATCGCTGCATGTGACTATATACATTTTTTATTTAGTTAACTTTACAATAAAGGTACATATCATTTAAAAATACTTGTTTATTTTTAGTTTATATCTATAATTAAATGTGTAAATTAAACAAGGAAGAATCTGTTTTCATAAAAACCTATTCAACACACACGCCAACACAACAGCCACAATTAACCACCCAAAACAAAATTCATGACAAATCGTCCATACCAAACCACCCAAACTTAGCATCCGTAACACACAGCTAAGCACGACAGCCATAAGACACTACCCATAGAAAAAAATAAAAAAAAACAACAATTCTCTCCATGCTTCCTGTGTTATTGTTTATTTTATCGTCACAAACGTAGTTGTAAACAAAACAAATACACAACCAGCAGATGGTACATTGCTCGAATGGTCAGGTGTTACAAAGTCCATGTCCATTAAGCCAAGATGTTCAGATTATGACAGGCGTGTGTTTACATTGTACTCAGTGTTGGACTCTGTAGTAATTTCTAGTAGACCTGTGGGGTCAGTCTGTCAGGTCTTTCCACAGATTAAACAATTAACCAAGGCCAAAAAAAGCAGTGTGTGGGAGGGGGAGGGGTGGAGGGAGATAGGGAGTACATATAAATATAGTCTCCAATACCCATTCCCATGGGCCGTGTTGATACTTAGACTGTGAGGCATGGAGAAAGTCAGACGAACAAAATTCTGTTTATATATGAGGAAAAGGAAAATAATTAAAAAGTGTAACTGGAGAAACAAAACAGTTTATAATAATCAGGTTAGTTTCTGTTTAATTTTAATCATTTATATACAATTCAACTATTGTAAATTTTACGTCATTGTGGCTGATAGTCAGAGATTTCAACTTTCACTTAATTGTGTAAGGTATTTTAAAAAAGCAGCCGTTATACTCTTCAAAATAAAATAATACACCTGATAACACCAAATTTATTTCAAAACTCTCCTCGAATAGTGGTCGTTTGGGGGAACAAATGAACAAATCAACAGATATACTCTCAAACAACCTTTCTGTGGGCTTATGGCGGCACCCACATCTCTTTAAATAAGCGGCGAATAGTTTTGGCTATATCAAAGATGGAACACTGTGCCTTTTACTATCGACTTTCCTATCAAGCCACCATTTGTAAATTACGGTTTTGGAAAATACGAATCGAAACCGTGTTTTAGTTGCCATATTTATTTACAAATTTTAAAGATCAGTTGACCACATAGATATATAATATTGACCACAATAAGAAACACGTGTGAATAGAATATTCATTTTAGCTTTGAGAGTGTATTTGTGACGTGTTTTCTTTAAATTAAATATTCGAAGTGAAGATGTATGTACTTTCTACAATAGTATTAAATGTATTTTACATGTGTTCAAGCGACGAAATACGTGTTTTAAACCTGAGGATTGTGGGAGCAGCCGCATTTCCGTATTTCATGTACAGTAGAGTGTTTCAAAGGATAATGGTGAAAAAAAAAATTGTTTAATTCACTTTCGCATACCCCCCCAGAAATGTGAGGTTTCGGGTCAGTAATACGATGGCCAAATTATAGGAAAAAATATTGAGTCTAAGTGACTGCTCATTAGCATCAAACTTTTAAGTTTTTTTTTTGCAAAAGGGTCATTCCATGTCAACTCAACCAGTTTTTTGACAATTGTTCACCCGACCCACTCAGATCTTTTTGAAATTTTCAGGGCTTGTTGTACATTCAAAGTTGAGTGATTCCTGAAAATTTCAGACCATTTGGTAAAAAACTTTGTGAGATATGATTTTTTAAAGTTTTAAGGGTAGTCGCGAGTTCGCGTGACATTTACATTTTCGCGATATTTGAACGTGAATATTTCAAAAACTGAAAGAGGTATCAGACTGAAATTTTCAGTATGTACCCATTGTTTTATCCTGAGTCGAATGATGTATTTATATCAAGTGTAGCTTGCACAAAGAATGCCCTAAAAATTTCCAAACATTGCACTTCAGACAGTTTTCATCAATATTTGACCCAGTATAGCCAAGAACCTATAAGACATGAAATGATGTTTGTTATACAATTAGTAAGTAACATATATGTGTGTACTATTTTGATAGAGAATTCCTGTTAATCAAATAATAGTGTACTCATGTTGGGCCCCTTTAAGCATCATGGTCTGCTTTTCTCTCATAAAGCCAAGCTTTTTCACTGTTTGTCAACTCTGAGCTGGATGTAGAGACATCAATGGCAGCAAATCGTGATATATCAAGGGTCGGTCACATTTCCTTGAAACATTTGAACAGTGAAAAGTGTGGTACAGATGATTTAAACAACTTGTCAAACACTGCTGCTGATATTATTTCAAAGATGTGATGACGGCATGCTAGAAATAGAAGGCGTTTGTGAAACATCCGCTGAATAACTTATGGCGCCAGTATGAACTCCTGTGTTAGGACTTGTTGTATCAAAACAAAGACCAGCCAGCCATTCTGGGACACCTTTCAACTCATGTAGTATCTGAACCACAGCTTTACCCATTAATTCACCAATTGATCTTGGAAGTTGTAGAATTGTCAGAAGCTCTTCAACCTTCACTCAAGACACAACAATTAACATTCGATCAACTAGCTCGTCTGATTGGCCACCAACATCTGGTAGTAATTTTCCATCAAAATGAGCAACTAATGATGTGCTTGGCACAAACATCTCCTTCTGGTTTACTGATTGGCAAACATTTTTTCTAGCTCTATATATTGTACTTGTTGACAGTGATACTGTTATTGATTCGTCATCTGGAAAAAATCAACTTTCAACTCCATCTGCCTATCACTTCAACAGCCTTTGTTCTTGCCAAGCTTAACATATCTCTCGTACAATGCTTTCAGCTTGGCAATAGCATTGGGTTTCTGTGTAGTTGGATGTGCGCCATAAACCATATAGCAAAAACTTCATCGATCACATTTGAGCAGCTTCCAGAGAGAGAAAGCTTCTACTCTTCAAGTAATAAAGCAAACGACGCAGAGTGAGCACCATAGTTGGAAGGCTCTTAGAACAAGTGACTAAATCAAGAGATGCTAACTGTTGACCAATCAACCAGACATCGATTTCAGATCTAGTTTTGAAAGTCTTTTGAGGTACAGATGCCATATTAATTATTACAATTGAACTCTAAATCTGAAAGAAAAAGAACGCACAGCAGTGTACAATGCAGAATTAATAATGCAGAATTAACAATTTAAATGTCAATAATGGTACACTACAAAGACAATTTAAAAAATCCACTCCAAACTTACATCATATAGGCTTACGAACAGGGACGAGACTTGATTGTTGCCGGTCTAACTCTTAGAGAAAAATTGATTGATGTTTTTATAACCATATACAAAGCACAAACGAACAAATATCTATATATTTGTAAAAAGTATTGGACTAATAATATATACAATTTATATAAATAAATTTTATATATATTTAAACTTGTAATCATTTTATTATGAAAGATTATGCTAACTATATTCAATGCACACAGGACCATTATATAGCTATAAAATGGTCTTGTGTGTATTGAATATAGTTAGCATAATCTTTCATAATAAAATGTCTACAAGTTTAAATATATATATAACATCAGTATATATAAATCGTGTATATTATTAGTCCAATACTTTATAAAAATATATAGATATTTGTTCGTTTGTGCTTTGTATATGGCTATAAAAACATCAATCAATTTTTCTCTAAGAGTTAGACCGGCAACACTTACGCCTCGTCACTGCTTACGAATATGCCAAAAGAAGGAGACCCTTTGAGCAGTCTGTTAATGTCAATCTTTTTGACTGAAATTTTTACTGGTTACCTAATACACCAATCCTCATCGATTAATGCCCTATGCGGTTAAATTTGAAAAAAAAAAAATTTTTTGAAACACTCTAATGTACAGTTGTACACTAATGTACACGTACCTTTCAGAAATACTTTGTGGTAAATTTAATTAAAAAAATGATAACGAAATGTAAGTTAAAACAACCACGTCAATAGAAGCCGCTCTAAATGTAACAAAGAGCTGCATATGTCCAGCATTGATAGTCGACCATAGATATATATATATATATATTAGGGCCAATTAGGGGTGTGCCGGATCCGTTTTTTCCAACCGGATCCGGATCCGGATTTTCTTATGTGAAATCCGCCGGATCCGGTACCGGATCCGGATTATGACTCCAGATTTTGGTACTTTGCAGATACCGGTAACTCTGAGGGGTTGGATGCCTTCTGAACAGTTGGCCTAAATGGTTAAATGACATTGGCTGATTAGAAGTTGGAAGTAAAGAACTATTGTAGTGCACTAATTGTTTTGAATCTGAGGAGAAAGTCAGACTCATCATCTGAGTTCATCTCGTCTGGTCATTCGCTCATTGGATGATGGATGTTTATTGCTTATTGTTATTGTTCAAATGTTCATAGTTTATGATGTGTATTGAAAAACAAAACAAATAACAAGATTGAATGGAATTGAGATTTGAGAACAATAATTCTGTATTTCTGTAGTTTATAAGTTTGAATATTGAAATACAAATTTTAATGAATTCAATTGGCATTTGACAAAGCCATTATTCAAGCCTAAAGAAGTAAGAATAAGATGTTGATAACTAACTAATGACTATTAGTTTGTTAACAGTGTTAAGTTACTCCAAGTCCACAGCCAAATAATGTACACATTCCAGTGATGCCACACAGTCACAGCTGAGCGCTGCGGGCCGCGGCTACGTCATACCGTCGTTTAAACCAGGCTTGCGGAGCCGCCAATTTTTTTCCGGCTCCGGCTCCCACAAATCTGACGGCTCCGGCACGGCTCCGGCTCCCTATTAAGATAGTATCACACGAGACAAAATATTTTGTAATTGCGCCACGCAAACATGCCGCTGATAAAAAGTTATGCAAATTTTGTCGCGTTCACCCCCATAGCAGGCCCGTAGCTTGGGGGGGGGCAGGGGGGCAAGGGCCCGATGCGTTTTGTCTGGCCCCCTTTGCTTATTTGTTCTACTTAGTAAAATGTATTACCTGGCCCCTGCTGTAGAATGCCTGGCCCCTGCTGTGGAGTTTTCACGCTACGGGGCTGCCCCATAGTCAGGATTTTGAAAAATATATGCATGTCGGTTTTACTAAAAACAAACCATTTCAGTGCATCCAGAATCATATCATTATTTTCGACCGAGGTTTCACTAGTCGCCATTTTCATAAGTAATAAAAAGTTATTTCAATGATCAAATTAGCAAATAGTAAAATGATACATTATTTAAAATATTTTAAAGACTTCAGTATTTATATTTATTATTTATAAATTCGAAGTGATTATTCGGACCCGGGTACCAATAAACTCCGATTGTTATTCGGACCCCGTCCCAATAAAGTCTGATTGTTATTCGGACCCGTTGCAAATATGCACTTAGCTTAGCTATACAGAAACTTTATTATTGTTTTTTTTTATATAATTGTTTGAATTGTATGATTTAATCGTTACTCAGTGTCTAGGGTTCCACTAAGCGGACTCTGTATTATTATTTTTTCGGGTTCCGTCTAATAAAGTTTAAATATAGCTAAGCTTAGTGCATATTTGCCACGGGCCCGAATAACAATCGGATTTTATTGGGGCCCGGGTCCGTATAGCCACAGCCTTATACATTTATCTACTCTATTTCAGATATTCTGTTTATAATAAAATTGTTAAATACAGAAAGCGATCATTTTGTTTTTAGTCTATTACAAATTCGCGGCAGCCCCGTAGCGTGAAAATTCTACAGCAGGGGCCAGGTATTCTACAACAGGGGCCAGGCAATAGCGGGGGGGGGCAGGTAATACATTTTACTAAGTAGAGCAAATAAGCAGAGGGGGACAGACAAAAAGCAAGGGGGCTTAAGCCCCCCGGCCCCCACACACGCTACGGGCCTGATTCGCGGTCAAATAATAATACGAAATGACGCGTTCTATTTTAAATGATTGATACAATTATTCTATAAAAAAATTTCGGAGTGTAAACAAGATTTAAAACGAACACAAAACGATTCCCCATTAAAGATTTCTTGTGGTGATGTGCGTGCACGCTATGATTTTAACGCTGTTACTGTTGTGGCGTTCGTAAAAATAACAACATTTCAAATTGTAGGAGACAAACAATCAAACAAATTTGGAATTTCAAAGCAAAAAAAAAAAAAATTCTGCTGTAAAAAAAAGCATTTGGGAGCCGTGGAGCCTCCAGATTTTTTCGGCTCCGGCTCCGGCTCCAGCAAAAAGTAGCGGCTCCCTGCTCCTCGGCTCCGGCTCCGACTTCGCAAGCCTGGTTTAAACCAAAGAGCACAGATGGCTTGGTGACATAGAGATCACCAAAGACCTTTAAATTAATACTAGACCGCTAACGTAATGTTAATTTTTACTAAAAAATGATACGCATTTTTAACAATTGAGTGAACGATAATATAAAACAAAATATGAATTAAAATTACGGTACATTTTTTAAAAGCATATTTGACTTTTAATTCCTAGTTTAAATAGAATTATAATAACCTTTATTATAAAATAGAATTATAAAATAAAAAAATTGGGAAGGAATTGCTTTTAATGGAAGACGTTACGTTAGGGTTAGGGTTAGATTACCAACTCAGTGACTTGTTATATTAATTAGTGTTAGAGAATTAGTGTTTCTACACGGAAATTTCAGAATGGAAAAATATTCTATTTTTCATTTTACAATATTTAATATTCATATTTGAACTATTTTTTCAACAGGAAATCTCGTGGGTGATGCATTTTAATTTATTAACAAAGAAGACATCTTTTACATCTCTCAGAGAAATCTAAATAACTTAAATGTTGAATTTATCAAAAACCATTCATTTCTGTTATTTATTTTGTGGCGGGCTGGCGCCCAGGCGCTTGGGCAGTATAGTTGCTTATTATATATATATATATATATATATATATATAGTTCGTCCATCGTATTCGATGAAGACCATCTAGTCATCAGAGGTTGGAGTGTTGGTTGGTGGGTGTCGGTGTGTGCGCAGATGGCTGACTAGTCCAATCCTTGCGTGGAAATGTCTATGACAGTGGGGACAGGGAATGGTGGCTGTCAGATGGTGGTCGGCAGCGCGAGCTTTGCGAACCAGGCGTCGCGTTTCAGCAGCAACAGTTCTATTTGCCTCACATAACCCAGCGCCTATGTGAACAGAGTGACGCCACAAAGCTCTGTCCTGGGCATCTTCCTCCCAGCAATCAGGATCCATGTTGAAAGCCTTCAAAGAGGACTTCAGCGTGTCCTTGTAGCGCTTTTCCTGGCCTCCGCGAGAGCGCTTTCCCTGCTGCAGTTCTCCGTAGAAGATCTTTCGAGGCAGTCGGTGGTCTGGCATGCGAGCGAGGTGGCCTGCCCAGCGAAGCTGAGAGCGCATTAGTATGGTGTAGATGCTGGACATGTTGGCTCTGGCAAGGACTTCAGTGTCGGGAACCTTGTCTTGCCATCTGATCCTCATTATGCGCCTGAGGCAGGTTGTGTGAAAGTGGTTGAGTTTCTTGGCATGGCGCTGGTAGACTGTCCAGGTTTCGCTTGCGTACAGTAGTGTTGGGAGGACGATGGCGTGATACACCTTCAACTTGGTGGGTAGGCTGATACCTCTTCTGTTCCAGACGTTGGAGTGAAGTCTACCAAAGGCTGCAATGGCTTTGGCGATTCGTGCGATAACTTCGTCGTCCATTACAACACAACGAGAGAGAGTGCTGCCAAGGTAGGTGAATTTCTCCACCGTGTTCAGTCTCTGGCCGTTAACGTGGATGTTGGGGTCAATGTATTGTTTGCCTGGGGCTGGTTGGTACATCACTTCGGTTTTCTGTGTGCTGATGGTGAGACCAAAGTTGAGGCATGCACGTGAGGATTGGTCGACGCAGTGTTGCATGTTGGTTTCTGAATCTGCGTTTAGAGCGCAGTCGTCGGCGAATAGGAATTCTCTCGTGGTGTCTGTCAGGACCTTTGTTTTGGCTTGGAGCCTTCTGAGGTTGAATAGGCCACCATCAGTGCGGTATCTCAGCCCAATGCCCATCTCACTGCCTTTGAAGGCATCTGTCAGCATTGCGGAGAACATGAGACTGAATAGGGTCGGCGCTAGGACGCAGCCCTGTTTCACTCCATTTGTGACTGCGAATGGTTGGGATGCTTCACCGTTGTCCTGCACCCTGGCCTGCATGCCATCGTGAAACTGTCGCACGATGGAGACGAACTTTGAGGGACATCCGTATTTAACCATGATCTTCCATAAGCCATCTCTGCTGACGGTGTCAAATGCTTTGGTGAGGTCAACATAAGTAGAGTACAGATCAGTGTTCTGTTCCTGGCAGCGAACACCATGTCAACTGTTCCCCGTTCTTTTCTGAACCCACACTGACTTTCAGGCAGGAGACCTTGTTGTTCCAGGTGTACGTTGAGTCTGTTGAGGAGGAGTCGGGCGAGGACTTTCCCTGCTATGGATAGCAAGGAAATGCCGCGGTGATTGTCACAGGCATGGCGATTTCCTTTTTTCTTGTAAAGATGTATGATGGAGGCATCCTTGAAGTCCTGGGGTAGTGTCTCTGTTTGCCATATTAGAATGAAGAGCTGAAGGAGATTTTTTGTCAAAGCTTGGCCACCTTCCTTATAGATTTCTGCCGGGATGGCATCTGATCCAGGCGCTTTGCCGTTGGACAGCTGTCTAATTGCTGTGGTGATCTCAACAAAGGTGGGTGGATCAGCAAGTGTGGTATTAGTGGCGACCTGAGGTAAAAGCTGGATAGCTTCGTCGCTGATGGTAGACGGGCGATTGAGCACGTTGTCGAAATGTTCAGCCCATCTCTGCAAAATTTTTTCCTTTTCTGTAATCAGGTGAGACCCATCTAAGCTGAGCAGCGGTAACGAACCGTTTGAAGTCGGGCCGAAGATTTCTTTCAGACCAGCATAGAAATTTTTCATGTCGTGCCTGTCAGCAAAGGCCTGAATCTCATCTGCCCTGTTTCTCAGCCATGTGTCTTGCATCTGGCGGAGTTTGAGTTGACAAGTTCTGCGCGTGTTGCTCAAAGCAACTTTCTTGGCCACAGACCCAACGTCGTCCAAGTGTGTTTTGTGTGCGCGGTATTTCTCATCAAGAAGTAGCTTGATCTCCGCGCTGTTGTCGTCAAACCAATCCCGGTGGTGCCTGGGAGAAGGCCCCAGAAGTTCAGCGGCGGTGCTGTAGACGGTTTCGCGTAGTTTGGCCCAGGTTTCTTCCACGCTCAGGTTGTTCAGCTTCAACGAGTCTAGGCGTTCTTCCAGTGTCTGTTTTAGTGACTGCCTGATGGTTTCATCACTAAGTTTGTTAACGTTTAGTCGCTTCGGTGGCTTTGCTCCCTGAGGTCGTCTCTTAGGCAGGATGCGGATATTCATCTTAGACATAATTAGACGGTGATCCGTCCAGCAGTCTGCACCACACATGGCCTTGGTCACACGAACGTCCTGCCTGTCCCTCTTCCTGACAATCACAAAATCTATAAGATGCCAGTGTTTGGAGCGAGGGTGCATCCAAGATGTCTTGTTGCGCGTTGGGAGGCAGAAGATTGTATTAGTGATGAGGAGTTCGTGCTGGGAGCAGAGTTGAAGTAAGAGAAGCCCGTTGCTGTTGCATTTTTCAACTCCGTGTTTGCCAATGACTCCATTCCAGGACGTGTTGTCCGCTCCGACTCGGGCATTGAGGTCACCGAGGATGACAAGCTTGTCAGATTTGGGGACTGCTTTGATGGCTTTGTCCAATTCTTCATAAAATTGATTCTTGACCTCGTCAGGATTGGTCATAGTAGGAGCATACGTACTGATAAGGGTTAGGCATCTTTTCCTGTTATCAAGGGGTAGCTTCATGGTCATGAGACGGTCATTTATCCCCTTAGGCAGTCCTAGCAGTGTTCTTGCAAGAGTGGTCTTGATTGCAAAACCTACTCCTGCCTCGCGTTTCTCCTCACTGCTTCGGCCGCTCCAGAAAAAGGTGTATCCCGAGGCACGCTCGCAAAGTTCACCTTCGTCGGCTAGTCGGGTCTCACTGAGTGCTGCAATGTCTATGTGGTACCTTGCAAGCTCTTGTCCTATAATGGCAGTTCTTCTGTGTGGTCTGTCGCTGTCGGTTTTGTCCATGAGTGTACGTACGTTCCATGAGCCGAGTTTAAGAGGAATGGTCCTTGTTTTTTTCAATTTGTTAGTTTTTCGACCGCTAGAAATGGGTTCCCTCCAGCTGCGGTGTGCTGGCCAGGAGTGGGTGGGGTATATGGGGTACCTGTGTGGGAGAAAAATCAGACTTAAGGCAGTCGCATTCATGGCAACATGTTGGCCGGCGGTTCTGTTACCTCACATGTACTCAGTTCTCGGTCTTTGGCTCCTAGCGCCATACCCCGGCAAACCGCTTCGACTAGCGGGCTAAACCTGATCAAGGATAGGAGAAGGCAAACTCTGATCTCAAACCGGGGCAGATAGGGCTCGCTTAGCCTATTCAGGATAATCTATCTAAGAGAAGGAAAACTCTGATCTCAAACCGGGGCAGATAGGGCTCGCTTAGCCTCTTCAGACAAACCTATCTAGGAGAAGGAAAACTCTGACCTCAAACCGGGGCAGATAGGGCTCGCTTAGCCTCTTCAGGCAAACCTATTTAGGAGAAGGAAAACTCTTACTTCAAGCCGGGGCAAATAGGGCTCGCCTAGCCTCTTCAGGCAAACCTATCTAGGAGAAGGAAAACTTTGACTTCAAACCGGGGCTTGCTCAGCTTGCTTAAGGCGCTCAGAAGATATCTCTGTCGACGGCTATGAGCTGCACCTCAACCCCGGCCAGTTGTCTTGCAATCCGCTTGCCACTGGAGCACTGGGGAGCGGGTGAGAGAGTGAGGTCGACGGTGCGCAACTCTTCTTCACTTTAATCAAAATCACAGCGCAAGTCATCTAGTCATCCTTCCATTCCATCTCCCAAGTCCTGCGGCGACAGGCGAACGACGACGCGACAGGTGAGGGTTCACTGGAAGTCGTAGCCGCAGACCTGCACGCAGGCGGCTCGGGCCATAGGGTCGCTCCTTGCTGTACCGGAGCAGCAGCGAGGTTCGGCAGCCCCCCGAGCGACTGAGCAGCCCTCTTTAGGACAGCACTGCTCACCCCCGTAGCATGGGGAACGGGCTAGAAAAGGTGCCCCAAACATTGCCTGCTCCACCAGTTGCTTATTATTTCTGTTACAACGTCATTGAAGATTGCGGTTAAGATGACGTCACTAATAATAATTACTCATCCCCGCACTATCATGTATGCCGTATGGGATTGGGCCGATTTGCCACTATTAGCGGTGCTGACTCTAGCCTCTGGTATGTTCAAAATAGAGAGCTGCACGGGAGTCAAAATCACACCCAGTCCCACCCACTCCCGCGTTTTCAAAACCAGTCCCACCCGCTCCCAAAAGAAATTCCCCCCAGCCCCACCCGCTCCCGCGAAAATTTTTCCCAACCCCATCCGCTCCCGCGAAAATTTTTCCCAACCCTACCCACTCCAATCAAAAAAATATTCTATAACTCATAAATAATAGTTTAAAAATTTGTTTATAGAAATCCATGGAAGAAGTAGCAATAATGTCTTCTGTAACGCTGTTTACCATGACCTTCAAATCACTTGTAGAATTAGAAGTATATCTGTCTGTTTCGCTCTTATTTGCTCGCTCCTTTGTCACAACTCAAAAACCAATCAAACTCGAGGCGTTGTTAGTACAACGATTTATTTACATAAATGTACATCAGAATACAAAAGTCCATAAATGAATACACTTCAATAATTCACTCTGCCTCAACTCTGACTAACTAGAGATCTCTAAAACTCCTCATAACTACGAACATCTCCTCACTATGACTTGTAACTATCTCTCTTCTCTAACTCTAACTGGTCGTCATTGTTAACCCTACTAGCCTGTCAGACGTCGCCTCTCGGTCTTCACACCTTTGCTGTCTACTATTCTATTGTTTCCCCACCTTGTCCTAAGTCGTCTGTCACCTTATCACCCTTATCGGTATTACTCCTAACTCTTAGATATCTATTATATTAAAACGTCAAAGGGGATAGTCTCTGTCTCTAAATCTACTCTAGCTCGTCACAATAAGTTCATTATTACATTGAAAATAATTAATATTGGGGGTGGGGGTATGTGTTTTTTCGTGTCAACTTTTCAAAAATGACGATTTTCAACTTTCGGTAGTATGAGAATTAACTTGTCTAACCTAGTCGCAAATGGTATCGCCTGAATCGTAAAAATGTGTAGTTATATTATTGCTAATGATGTTTTGACCTAAATACCAAGAATGTTAAGGAAAGGCCCTGAACTAGGTGTGTATCATACATCACACATCATCCCAAGATCAACCGTGCGATTTGATTGATTCATCAGAAGTCTGCGAGAGTCACACTCAAACAAAACCCAAACCCACGGGACTCCCGCAAAAACAAAACCCAAACCCACGGGACTCCCGCAAAAACAAAACCAATCCCATGGAACTCCCGATAAATTTATTTCCAATCCCGCGGGAGTCCCGCGGATTCCGCGGGAGTCCCGCGAATCCCAATCCCGTGCAGCTCTCTAGTTCAAAACATTAGACAAGCTCAACGCTCGAAACAATCGATTAATGTATCGTGATCGTGTAGAATTCGGGAAAGAGAATTACTTTTATTTCAGATTATGGTCCGTGAGTCACAAAATCTGGCAAAGTCAGAAATCCGGTATTTTCCGGATTCCGGAATCCGGCTATTCCGGATACATTAAATCCGGCAGAACCGGATTTTACCGGATAGTGCAAAATCCGGCGGAACCGGATTCCGGACCGGATTCCGGCACACCCCTAATATATATATATCATTTTTAATAGACGTTCATGGTAGAATGTTGTGGCTTTACGTCGTAAATCTTGAATAAATCATAAAGATACAGCAGCGTAGGAATGGTAGTGCGGGTTGTCACACAGGGCGCCGAACTACCCAGGGGCGCTGAAAGAGTGCTGTCATATTTTTTTTCTATTTTTCAGATAGGGGGGAGGGCATTAAAAATGTAGCCTGCCCAGAGGCGTGACAAGGTAACTGGAATGCTTGAGATTTGTTTTTTTTTCTTTATACCTCAGAAATTTGGCTAAAGTTTAATGCGATGTTCATAAATATTTTGAACTAGCTGTACCCTGCAAAACCTTTTGCATACAGCTGTATCCCTTTAGGCTTGATCGGTTGGCTAGGTTATTTTTGGTTTCGGGCAGATCCGATTTTTTCATGATTGTATTTTAAACTGGAATGTTGTTGTATTAATTCTTTACTTTTGATTTAACACAAAGCACAAATCGCTATTATATTATTAGACTCTTTAGCTGATAATTTTTTGTATTATCTTTAGGGAGAAAATGTCACCTGCACAAATAACCCTTCTATTTGCCATCCCTACAGTGACAGAATCAATCTACTCCATGCCATGAATGATGTTCTTTTTCCCGCCTACACTCTCATTGATCTTTTGTCAGAGGAATGTTTGAACTTTTTTATCATTCCAGACTACGGCGATGAGTTTGGTTATGCATTAAGTGATAGGTGTTTTGAACTATGTACTTTTGTATATTACCTTTGTCGTGAAGTCCACTACGCCGATAAGAACAAAGCGTGTTGTCAATCAGCCGAAAGGTTTCCGTCACTTTTTATGAACTTGGAAGGCAATAAAAATCGAAAAGTGCCACAGTGTGGAAATTACATCACCCACACCCATCACCTGGTTGAAATGGCTCAACGATCCATCGCTAACAGTAAAAACAGAAATGACAAACAAGTAAATCTTAAGAAAATCAAGTTATTTAAAGCTCTGAATGAGGTGCTAATGATAGGATAAGAAATACTTTTAAATTGTTACTCATTAACTATTTACTTGGATTATTTCAATCCATTTTAATGTAAAATAAATGATGTTATCAGCAATAAATGATATGTTCCACTGTATTGTTTACTTTTTAAGATGATGAGATATTTACAACTCACATAAAAAAAAAAAAAACTACTGTAGATGGATATGAAATGTATTTTAACAAAATATTGTTTAACTCTACGGGACAAAGAATTGTGAAATTGATTTCTTGTAAGGTCCTATGAAGACCCACCGTTATATCCGCCTCTGTAGAGAAGAGTTAATTGTTGGGTTTTTTTTTATTATCTATTTTAGTATACCATTGAACTAGAATTAGAGAGATGGTTTTATTGTATTAGGAATATAACTGTGTAAGTTTTACTGGGAATAGTGTATAAATATTGGCAAAAAAAAAATTTAAGTATTAGGGGAGACAATTTTATTAGTATAGGATTGACAATGTATAAGTAATGAAGGAGATTAATTTATTTTTAGTTCTGACATTTTCTACTTTGCCGATGTAAACAGATAATCATTCTCGTCACACTGAACAATTAGCAGGCCCGTGGCCAGAGGGGGGCTAGGGGGGCTGAGCCCCCCCGTGCAGGACCTGAGCCACCCCGTGCATGATTTGAGTTTTTTGACAAAATTTTAATAATAACGACTATAAAACATCAATCATTTTGTTTAATAAATCAATAAAAATAAAAACTTAAAAGTTTATATTTTGGCAATTATTCAGGCTATTTATATATACTTACATATAGCTTATCTAATTTTTGGGCATAAAAGATTGAATCTTATTGAAGTTCACTTCTGGGTATTTTGGGCAGCATTGGCATTTGGTGCTTTCACAGCTGTGTGTGAGAGAGTTTCTCAACCCTCACACGAATGCTCACCCCATATCGCAGATCAATGTTACAAAAGCGTCTAAGCAATCTTTTCCTGCTTGCATTTGAAAAAGATTTAACAGACAATCTGAATGCTGAGGCATTTTTAGGTAAATTCAGTGCTAAACCCAGGCCCGTAGCCAGGTCAAAGTAAGCAGGGAGGCACCAATACCCAGCAAGGGGGCACCTTTACTTTTTCTTTATTTTTTCCTCTTTTTCTTCTTTTTTAAGTGGGGGGGGCACTCCACACCTAGCGGGGGGGGGGGGCGTGGCCCCCCAGTGCCCCCCTTGGCTACGGGGCTGGCTAAACCATGAAGTTTGCAAATTTGAAACGTTTAATAATATAAGTTCGCAACAAGTGCCGACGAGTGGGGGGCAGGGGGGCCAATGCCCAGGGGCCCGGCGAGTTTTAGGGACCCGGACTGAGCTGGTCAATCAACTTTTTAAAATATTAATATCAGCCCAGGGGCCCGAAATTTCTGTCGATGGGCCTGTTCGCAATCTTGTAATAGTTTTATATATTGATATCTTCTGAGGACAACTAGCAATTTAAATAAGTTAATATAAAATAACATTGGCTTTTGACTTCATTTTTATACATATGTATAATAAAATAATAAAGTACAAACTCCGTGATTTCTGAGTGATGTTATTTAATTTGCAAATTTACTTTTTAGCAGAATTAATTTTATTTTAAATTGAATAATTGCGACTGTTTTTGTTGATAGATCTGTTCTTTGTTTTCAATATTTTATAAGAAATATCACACAAATAGCTAAGCTTTATTCATGCATCTTTGTCGTTCTTCCCGGGTTGTACGTTAAACAAACAGTATAATAAATAAAATCAGGTATCTATTATGTAACAATTGTGTAGCAGAACAAATGGTCAATATATTTATAACAGGAATCAGAAATTGCTCAGCCTCAATAAATTTTTATCATTAAAACTCTTTACTATTTAAATTATTTTTTAACAAAACTGCAACATGCCATGCATTATTGAAACGTAGTTAAAATTTTATATTTCTAATTAATAGCTAAACAATCGGTACTAAAATGCACCATTCCAGATATGGAACTGCAAAAAATTTCTTGGGGAGGGGACTCACTGAGATCCCTTCCCCAAACCCCTCCTCTCCGTTCGCAAGCTTTCGGCGCTTCGCGCCTACATTTTCGCCCCCCGAACATTTCTTTTACCCCCCCCCCCGTCAAAGTTGTCTAGATCCGACCCGATCATTTCTTCGGCACCCCCCCCCCCCGAAAAAAATTTCTTCGCCCCCCCCCCACCCTCCGAAAATGTCTTCGGCCCCCCCAATCCAATATTCCTGGCTACGGGCCTGACAATTAGCAAACAGAGACACCCACTTTAATTTGAACATTTTGCACAAATAGGTCAGGTTTATCAGTGGCGTACCTAGGGTGGGGGGAGGGGGGTCCACATTCGAACGTTGCCCGGGCCCCCGTTTGAGGGTGGCCGCCAAACGAGTTTCCAAAATTTTTATTCTAACACTAAATATTAAATTCCCGCCACGCACTGAGCCTACTGTAACGACCACTGTCGGTAATGTTTTTAATAACACACTTTGGAATGGCCGGAAATGCGTCATATGTAGGCTACTCTGTGATTACAATGTTACGTTTAGAGAGAATTTATATTTTTAGGGGACACATCAGAGGCGTCCCTAGGGGTTTGGGGGCCCGGGGGGGGCTTGGCCTTTTTGGGGGCCCCTGCAAATTTTACATACGATATCATGACATGAGATAACTTACTTAATAAATATGTCTAAATTCAAATTAGTACAGTATATCAATAAAATTAACAAAAAATAATCATTAAAACTCTTTTAATGAACAATTCCATTGTTTGGTGACGAGATAATGCACAAGTGACAAATCTCAATTCATTTTGCCTCACGTCGTGCTTTCTGTGCAGTAAAGGCATTTATAACATCATCTAAGTCAATGTTGTCTAGTATTTTTGACTTCACTTAATTAAAGCCATGCTGCTAAGTCTTTCTTGCGTCATTGTACTCCTGATATAGTTTTTGATTGACTTTGAGTTTTGAGAATAATCTCTCACATGATGCAATGGAAGTGGCCTGAGTTAGCAGTATTCGGATGGAGGTTGCAGGGTTTGAGCAAACATCATTATCATATGAAGCCAGCTTCCTCAATAAGTCAGTTGGTGATTGTGGTACTGGTTTGTTGATGAAAGTGCTCGTGCATCAATGACACCATTGAAAAAGTGAATTGCCTGTATGTCATCATACAGGCAGGAAAAAGTAACAGTTTTTCATCAGTGCGTAATCATCCATAGAATTCAACAGGTGTCTTGGTTTAAGAAGAACCCCAAAGGTGCCCACATGGTTTTGCAACCTTTGGAATCTATCCTTTATCTCCATATGAAGTCTGTCCAGCACTTCTGTCGCAACACGTTTGAATTGCAGTTCTATTGACAGTCCTACATGAGAACTCAACTCTCCATCAAGTCTTTTCTTTCTTCTGGTTGTTTTGCCTACAGGAAATCGATAGCATTCAATGCCTTCTTTTTGTCTTTCGATGGATTGGGTGATCAGTTTCGTCCGTTTCTCATCATTTTGCAGAAAGCATGAAAGGGTCGTAATCTCTTCAGCATCTTTGTCAAGATGCAAGGAAAGTGACGACGTAGCTTCTTCTCTTGAGTACCACCATGAAGGCCTACTACTCTCCTTTTTTAGTTTCCCAGCTCCAGCTTATTTCAGTTTGGTCTCTGGGGTGAATTGGAAAAAAAGTTGAGCAATTCATGAAAAAATGTGACAATTGCTAGATCTATCTCAGCAGAATGAAGAGCTGCCAAGTTGAGAGGGTGATTATCACAGTTCAGAAATGTTACGTTTGGAGTTATGTTTAGGAGACGTTTCTGCCGGCTAGACCGACGGCAACTCATTGTGGCTGTGTTATCATAGGTTTGATCTGTGCACAGATTAAAGTCTAGTTATATGTCTTAAAGAGTTTTCAGAATAAGTTCTTCATAATGTTGTGCATCTGGCAACACAATTTCAAAATAACCAAGGAATTACTCTCTTATATTCAAAATTCTCGACATCCAAGTTACGCACTTTAACGGCTTACTTGTTCTTTGTGAGAAACAGCTGGAGTGGAATCAAACATCAGAAAAAAGTAACAAACTTGCTTGACTTTCCCAACAATTGATTCCCTATCTTTATTGCCCATCAAGCTTATGAACTCATGTTGAATTATTCAAGTGATGTTACGTAACTTCATCAAATTCTGCAAGAAATTTCAAAGATTCAAGGAAGTTTCCAGGACTTGGAGAATCTAGTTCTTCTTTGTGGCCAAGTAAGCTATAATTGGTTTTTGCTAAGTACTTGACAGCTGTTGCTACACTGCTGTATCTTTGCATGAATTATCTGAATGGTGATATTTTTCTTCGCCAAGTTCATGGTTTTCTTTCTTTTCAATGCTATTATCATGTTTCTTCTTAAAAACCCTTCAAATTTTCCTTGATTTTGCAGCCTCTCGTCTTTCTGTAGCATGCTTTTTCCGTTTTGTAGCCCCACTCTGGTAAACTCATTCTTTCAGCATGGGTGAAGTTTCTCTATAAAGAATAACACTCTTTACATTTTACAAATAAAAAATATACAAAAAATTATGTATACTTGTTTCATCCGCCATGATTGTGAGATTTCGTCAGACGAATAGACATAAGTATACGAAGTATGACCCTTCTATTTATGTCTATGGATAGATGGATTATAGCATGAACAAAAATGGAAGATACAATGCCGTCAAGATAACGTGTCTTACAACAACCAAAACTATGTTTTGACACTTTTAGTAAACTTTTTACCAGTTTTTATTTGCGTGATGATTTACGTAATTTTGAAATCCTTAATCTGTGTGGAATACATGCAACAGTGTCACTAACTCAGTGGCATCACTATTGTTGGTGTCACCCGATGCGGACAATTCAGTGTGTCACCCCCCCCCCTTCCCCAAGACTTCCAGCATGAACAATGGTACATGTTTCGAATTTTCCTGCTCTATACGGTCTTCGCCTTAGAGAATTTACTTTAAAATATTTAAGCGATGAAAACGATAGTATTACTGACTGTATTTCAGAAATATGTAGGCCCTATATTACTTTAATTCAACTAAGTTTATAAACTACGTCTCCTATTTCATAAAACCACGTGACTACCTCCGTCCTTTTTTCTAGCGCGTTTACAAAAAACTCCTGATTGATCCGAGCAGCTTTAAATTATATTCATTTACCTAAGCTCCGGACGCTCTGCGTGATGACACCCTGTGCTACTGGTCGTATGATGACACCCTGTGCTACTGGTCGTATGGTGGCACCCTGTGCTACTGATCATGTTTTTGACAATGATCGATTATAAAACTGACCATGCCGAGTTCTTTCTGCTATAAAATCTAGAATTGTTCATTGTGGTTTCACCCCTATGTTGGTGTCACCCGGTGCGGCCCGCACCTTTCGAGTGACGCCTCTACAATAACTTATATAACAAGTGCATAACAAGATTACATGGCGGTGGCTTTATCTATGTAGATAAAATGTAAATAGGATTCACGCCTAGCTAATAACTTCTAAAGTTCTTCACCAATTGCCTTGAAATTTACACACAAAATTACATTAAATTAATAAACTGAATTAGAAACGAAATTTTTCTCAATACTTACTTTTACCTTAAAGTAGGTGTCATAACTACTTGTATTATTAGTTATGCATTGTGAGTTCTTGTGACAATCTGTCTCTGTCTTCTCTTCTCTGGTAGCGATCGACACTTTATCTAAGCGTGTACTCACTCACATACATCACAAATAAATTAAATAAACTGCCAAGTCCGATTCATATACTTTATTTGACGGTTACGCAAAATTTAATTTCAAAATATAATTAGAATGAAACTATACACTGCAAGATACATATTCACCGAAACATCACTACATCCGCACGCGATTCTAGACCGGTGAAAACTTTCCCCGAAGAAAATGCCGCCTCTTGCTGGTAACCTTCGGTTTGTCTTACTCTCAATCACTGCTTTCAGCTGCACGTAAATTTTAATTTATTTTTATTGTTTGACTTTAATGAATTGGACTTTGTTTATTTTAATCTTTTCGTGCGCCATTTATGAAAATAATGGAGATTAAAAACATGATTGTTTTGCAAGATTTGAACTAAGTTAGCTACTGTTTATTGAAAGATTGTTTCATTATCTAGTTAATAAATAACATATACAACTATTTGTTTAGTTTTAGTTTTTATATTTATAATTAAATTTTGCAGACGCATGTCTTTGTAGTGATGTCAAGATTATTGACTAAATAAAATCTTCTGGTGTGTGTGTAAAGCCAGAGCTCTGCATCAGCTGCGTAGCCATGGGGATAATTGTGTGTTAGGGGTGGGGGAGGGGGGTTGAAGGAGAAATATTCTTAGTTAATAACAAGCTCATTGCAAAAGACAAAATACACCTCCCGAAACAACACTCATAATACACCACCCAACATAACATCCATCATACAGTTCAACAAACACTGCGATAACACGACACCCAACATAACATCCATCATACAGTTCAACAAACACTGCGATAACACGACACCTAACATAACATCCATCATACAGTTCAACAAACACTGCGATAACACGACACCCAACATAACATCCATCATACAGTTCAACAAACACTGCGATAACACGACACCTAACATAACATCCATCATACAGTTCAACAAACACTGCGATAACACGACACCTAACATAACATCCATCATACAGTTCAACAAACACTGCGATAACACGACACCTAACATAACATCCATCATACAGTTCAACAAACACTGCGATAACACGACACCCAGCATAACATCCATCATACAGTTCAACAAACACTGCGATAACTCGCCAACCAAAACAACCACAATTACAAACATATCGATCTACATAAGATACATATCTTTCGTTTCAAGAATATTTCTAAATAAAGCTGAAAGAACAATAGACTTCTAGCTTCCTGAGTTGTTCATTTTTTATCGTCACACACATAGTTGTTTCTCAGTAAAAAAAAACACTATTACACAAACAAGAGATGGATCATAGATTGAATGGCAAGGTGTTTATTTGTCCATGTCGATTACTCCAAGGTGGTCAGATTGGGTCATCGCCAAGTGTCAGTCGTGTAATTACATTGTAGGCCTACTTAATGTTGGACTCTATAGTACATGAGCCTTTCAATTAATACACATATTCTTCATTTTACTTTGCCACAGATTATTCATTATACTTTGCTACACTATAGAAAGAGAGTTGTAATTATGGGCAGATATTTCCTCAATCAATTCTAAATATCTAATGTTTTCACGACCCAACTAAAATTTGTCAGCGACCGACTCACAGATTGAGAAACACCGGGCTAAATATATTCAATCGTTTCTCAATGACAATATTTATATGTACAGCTTGTAATATCTAAACAGACAAATACTTCAATCATACTTGTTAATATCATCACAGCAGTAATGAGATAGCCTATATTTAAAAGTATATATATATATATATATATATATATATATATATATATATATATACTTATTCATTGATGCCTAATAACTAGCTCATCTTTTGGACGATCAAGCAAAATTTAAAGTAAAATCTATGTCACAGGTTGTGACTAATTTATCGAAACTATCCCCTTACTCCAACCCTTAACCCCATAATAGTAACAACGTTGATATGTATATTAAAGTAAACTATACATAACAATCTACGTTCCCGCTCCTCAGTTCTTCCCCACCCTCTTCACCCCACCCCCGTAATTGCGTCATCAGCCAGGTGGACAGTGGAAGGTAAACGAGGAGTAGTTAACAGTAACATGTTATATTCCGCGGGAAAATCTCCGTCCACCGGACTGCTGTACGGACTCCGGTCGGCGTCTTCAAAGAGACCCGCTCGATGTCCAGTTACTAAGGTCTTTGTCTACACGGCGTATTTCCCCCCCCCCCATCTAGGCTCCACCCCCTAATTTGAAAGTTTGAATGTAGCAGCTATCATATTTGATTGGTTAATGGTCACGTGTGAAAAAGTGATGAGCGAGATAGTAGATAGAGTTTTCGACATTCGACCGCGGGCTTTCGATTGAGAGGGTCGCCTAGTGAATAGACTCTAAGTGAGAGAAATAGAGACATATAGAGGAAGAGAGACATATAGAAAAGAGAGACATATAGAGAAAGAGAGACATAGAGAGAGGGAGAGAAATAGAGTGAGAGAGAGATCTAGAGTGAACACGTCCTCCAATTTATTCATAATTTTATATTGGATTACTTCGTTGCTGTACCTTTTTGGATTATCTTTGATTTATTTGAAAGGCCACCAGATCCCTGATACGGGCTGGTGCCTCTGTACCTAATAATGGTCTCCGTATTTTTTTTTCCAGGGACCATCAATATATGTGCGCATGCGCGACTTTATTAATTTTTTTCCGTTTCCGGGGACAGGATTTTTGCGCTAATTAATATCTATAGGTCAGTGCAAGTATACCAATAATTTCAGTAAAATAATTAATAATAAAAAGTACGCAGTGGCTGTTAATAATCGGAGATATTTTTATATTTGGCAGTAATTTTTTTTGGGTCTGTCCAAGCCTAATAAAGTCCTTTGCTGTTAATAATCGGAGATATTTTTATTTATTTTTTTAAAATAAATACGGCTTTGAATTATTTTAAATTACAAAATAAGAATATAGAACTAAAATTAGGTCAAAGGGGAGTGAAAACATAACCGAGCAATTTTTTTTTCTAATAGTACATTAAAATTGAAGCTTAGTTTGTGTGATGTGCTGGCAGACATTTTTTTGTTTTTTTTTTCCTATACAAAATGCCATACATGAAGCAAAAGAATGTTAAAATTGATTTAAATCAGTTTTTTTTTTAAATTTAATGTTGCCTGTCTGGGCTATTAAGTGATTTGTTATAGTCAGAAGCATTGGCTTAATAAATAGTAAATCTGAAATGGACTTGTTTTTTAAATATGACTTCTTACAACATTTTTTAAAGAAATATTAATAAATGTAGTATCTTTCTAGCAACAACTAGTTCTTTTCAATATTGAGTTCATAATAATTTAAAATTCAATTTGGAGCACCTATTTAAATCTATGCCTTGAAGTACTTAAGTACATGTAATTTTCCCACATGCTCTTTTTTTTTTTGGAGCTTATTTGCAGGAAACATCTTAACTTTTTTCTCCTATTCGCTAATAAAAGTGACAAAATTTTATACATCTTTATTTTAGTTCAAGTCATGCAGAATAATATTTTTTTATATGTTACCAATACTCTAGAACTGTGAAATAAATATTAAAAATTAATAAGCTACACTTGCAGGGAGTTCACTGAAAAAGAATAAAAGGCCAGAGAAAAAATAAAGTACCTTCTTTATTTGCCATAAATTTTCAGATCAACAAGAAACCAAGGGTACAATGGTAACGACAAAATAAATACATTGAAATACATTCAAATACTCCACGATTACGATTTCAGATTTTTTCCACGCAGATAATTCTTTTCATGCAATCACCAAACATGAAGTAATTAAAAGCCATGAAAATTATTAAAGAATTACAACGATCGCCGAGAGTTAAAACGATCCCCGACTTTAATCATGGTTAGTAGATATCAATTAGCGCGAAAATCCTGACCCCGGAAACGGAAAAAAAAATAAAGTCGCGCATGCGCACATATATTGATGGTCCCTGGAAAAAAAATACGGAGACAATTATGATGGTCTCGTGGACACTGCGTAATTTAATGACGTTTTAATATATTTGTAAGATTTATTGTCTGACGTGTTAAAAAACCTGCTGAAGCTGGCTGCTTGCTACTTGCGATATTATAAGAAATCCTTGTTGTGTTTAGGTTTCAAGCTTTGGAATTCCCCAGACTATTTTTAGCCGGGATCACACGTACGGTCGGTCTACCGCCTAGGTTAGGCGATTGTGTATTAGATGTTATTTGAAACGAAATGACTCAATTGTTATAAATAGATATGACACTCATATGGCGTGTTATTGATCATCGTAATAGACAAGTTATTGAAATATTATCCTTATCATCTTGTTATTCAGAACACATTAATTAACTTGTAATTTTATGCTTTTGTATTGTAAGCTGCCCACTTTTTACGGGTCTGAGAATGTGCAATTTTTTAAAGTACTTTGTGTTAGTTTTGCTATTGTTAAAATATGTTGGTTTTTTGTTTGGCATGATTGCATTATGCTTTCTAACAAGGGGGGGGGGAGGTGCGACGAGCTAGAGTAGATTTAGAGACAGAGAAAATCTTCTTTGACGTTTTAAGATTAGATATTATCTAAGAAGTAGGATTAATTCAAATGATGGTGACAAGGTGACAGACGACTTAGGAAAAGGCGGGAAAAGAATAGAATAGTAAACAGCAAAGGTGTGACGACTCTAAGTAGACCGGGAGGCAAGGTCGGATAGGCTATTAGGTTAACAAGGACGACCAGATGACGCTCCTAGAAATATTAGATAGTTAGGATAATAAAGAGACTGTGCCGTATTTAGGATAATTAGGACACGGACATTGGGGATATAAATTAGAGCTGCTGTTCGATTAAAAACATTGATCGAAATGAACGCATGATTAAAAATTTCATTCGCAAATTAACGCACTTTTTAATCGACAAAATATGATATATTTTGTTTTTATTCAAACTAGTAAGTCATAATATTGTTGTATACTCTTACTACTGTTTATAAAACTAAAACAACACAGGCATGGGTTCCTTTCAAGAGTATTTAATAATCATTAACAAAGACAACAACATCATGGCCACTGCCGACTTCCACGTCACTTTTCTTCTCCGCGTCTCTCCTACGTCATCGCGTTCAATTCCAAGACTGCACGGTGCGCTGACCAGAGATGAGCGGACAGCGGACGCGTCCGCTTGCGGACGCTGATCCGCAGACTTTTCCGAATCCGCGGACTGACAGCGGACGCTTCGTATGGTTAAGTTGCGGACTCGCGGACTGACGCGGATCTTCTTTAGCGTTACCACAAAAAAAAATTCAAGTCATTTAAACAACTAAATTTCAGCAATGCGGACGCGCGGACTGACTGCGGACCAATGTTGTAAGATTCTGCGGATGCGGACGCGGATCATTGATAGAAATCCGCGGACGGACGCGGACGCTAAATTTCAAGATCCGCACACCTCTGGCGCTTACATTCCGAGGGAGCCATAACAATATCATAGCATAAAATTGGTATAATAAACAAGTCAGGTTAATTTACGAAAGAGGTATAATTAATTGTAACAGATTTATTAAGCATTAGCATATATGTCTGTTCAAATAAGTTATTGAGACCAATTTATTGACAAGAATCAATCAAGTCAAGTGATGCGAGTATTTTTTAGTCAACAACAATGCCAAACATGTATTTTTCTCGTACCATAGGTTCCAAGCTAATGACGTATTTCAATCCATCTCCCCTCTATCCCTGTCATATTTTGCTACACTTTGCCCCCACGTATGTCTTGTTTACCCTCCCCTCCTCTACCGTACCTACCCCCGTCACTTCCCATTACAAAACAAAATACACACGTCATTTCTATCTCATATATGCCTTTTCCTTCATAAAATAATAGTATAGCCAGAAGGTACTTGTTCATTTACAATTAACGCGTTTTTGTATACCCACCCCCTTTTTCAACCATGTTACATTTTTGACACACTTAGCAGCTTCTCCCCCACCTAAAGATGACGCTATTTATAACTTACCCAACCACCGTACCCCCGTGTCAATTTTTTTCAACCCAATGGCACTTGTCCATCAAACTACGACCACGCGTCTGAAGATGTTCACTAACTGTATTCGGGGGTCATAAATTAGAATTTAAAAAAGACAATCCTATTGTTTCAAGGTCATTTAGCTGACATGATTTTATGAAAACATGACAGTCTCTGTGTTCGGTTAAATTTTTTTTTTTTTTTTTTTTGCTTTTTTTTAAAATCTTGTCTGATCTGGTTATAGAATTTGGTTATTTAGTGAATTTTTAGCGCTTTTTCGAGAAGTCGAATGCGCTATTGTCCCCGCTTTGTCTGTCCGTCATCACCCTAGATCTCAGCAACCATAAGTCCTAGACCCATGATGTATATACTATTTTGTAGGTCTTGGCCTGCCATTCCTGCATCAAAAGTCCATTTCTTGATCTGATCTCTGAGGGCTGGGCATCAGTGGTTTTTTTTACCGTTTTTTTACTATATAAGCTATATTAATAATTATGTCATTTTCATGGCCCCATTTTACACCTTACACGCTGCGGAGGTGCACCAAATGAATGGGTTATTGAACAGAAGTGAAACAAGATTGGCAACAACAATTTAGCAAACAACAATTGACGGAGTTTTCGGACGATTAAATAACTACAATTTAGAATGTTTCAATTAAGAATCCTATTTCAGTGACCACAAACCACTAGTAGTTAGATTTAAGAGAAAATAATTTTATTTCAAATATAAAGAAACGTCTTTTTAATATTTTTTTCAGATATATGCATTACACAATTTTTATAAACATTTCTAAAATTTACAAATATTTACTGAAAGCTAACATACGTACTGATACATAACACGAAAATGCGCTTATGCGTCCTGTGTCCAGAATGGAGCAGGCTTAAGATGCTGGTTTAAATTTTTCCGCAACTCTGAAATGACAACATTTGGGGAAAATTTAACGCATTTAGATGTTTGTGTTAAAAATGTAAGCGCATATTTTTAACGCATTAATTACGCTTTTATTGCAGTTAATACAACAGCCCTATATAAAATATTAAATTTAGCTCAGCGTCACAATAATTCTGAAAAATACAACCACTGTCTCGTGTACAAGTCTCATCAGCCAAGTCTAGACCTTGATGGACAGGTGTCATGTTTATGAAACTATTAGTACAGCTGTTGCAGACGTGACAGCATGATGCTGTATTATCAAAAAGCGATAAAACAAATTTGCTAAAAAATATGACAATACTTAATGTCGAGCATCTCGTTATTTTAACCTAATTATAACCGGGCTCATTATTCACGTGTTGTTGTTTTTATCTCCACCAATACACTACAGTATATAATATAAACTAGTGAATGAAACTTTTCTTTTATTACATCGACCGGGAATGGAGCAGGAGGTTTACTTGTCGAAGTACTATATAACAAAAACATCTTCATTTATATTACAAGTGCGAATTTTATCAACATACCTGGGGGTGAGGGTGTGTGTGCGAATTGCGACAGGGTGGGGTGTTAGATCTACTTAATAAGTGAACGGACCTCTTGAACTTCCAATTGTTGAGTGAAATACTGTTATTTATCGATTTCTTGAACTTTCAATATTTTGGTCAAATTAACGCATTTAGGTGTTGCGTTAAAAGATTTCATCGCAACAATTTTTTGATGCGTTAATCGCAAACTAACGCACTTTAATCAGCAGCCCTAGTATAAATTTGCCTGGATTCGGGCATTAGTTTGAGATTGTTACGAGAGATCTAGTGATAAGAGTTTTTAGTTAGGAGTTTTAGTGACGGGAGTTACGAGAGCGACAAGAATAGTTAAGAGATCTTTAGTTAGTCAGCGTTGAGGCAGAGTGAATTATTGTGAACTGTAAATCTGTATTCATTTATGGACTAGTTACATCATTACGTACATTTTGTACAAAAATCATCGTTGTGTTCACCACACATCTAGTTCGTATGGTAATAAGAAATCAGCGACCAGAGTGAAACAAACAGACATTAAGCTAAATTGACATCTCCACGTTTAAATTAAAACAGAAAACTCGTAACATAAACCAAAAGAGCTCATAATATATATATATAGAGAAACTTTTCATATAAATAATTTATTTAAGAGCCAATTGTGGCCTTTCATTGGTAAAAATCTACATCGGTTATTTTCGTTATATTTCATACTGCTATGAATAATCAAAACACTTTGCGTTAATCCCCTTCACACACCGCTGCGTTTTCTCCGTTTTACGCGTCATGCGGCAGTCGTGTGAAAACCATGTGACGTCACGAGCTAATCTTTATTTTCGATAGCACACACTGGCACAACCTCTGACTGTATGTCTGCGTTTTTCCACAAAAAGCATCTAGACCTGTTTTTGACTCACCATCTAAAATAAAACGCGTTGTAAACATTTCAAAATGGCTTTCTAACAGCATCGATTCAAGAATTAAAAAACTTGTATATTATAAAAATAATTATATTATTGACACATTAGTCAAATAT
>JAGDYQ010000028.1:5541647-5554244 GCA_021962125.1 Bulinus truncatus
TATGCCATACAAGTGTTGTTCTGAAGTCATATACCATTGGGTACGTGTGTCATTGAGTATATGTGTATGTGGGTATGTGTGTCATTGGGTATGTGTGTATGTGGTATGTGTGTTTATTGGTTATATGCGTATGTGGGTATGTGTGTCATTGGGTATGTGTGTCATTGAGTATATGTGTATGTGGGTATGTGTGTCATTGAGTATATGTGCATGTGGGTATGTGTGTCATTGGGTATATGTGCATGTGGGCATGTGTGTCATTGGGTATATGTGCATGTGGTTATGTGTGTCATTGTGTAATCGTAAAAGAGTATCGATGAGATATGGGGGCCCAGTATAAATCCAGAAATATTGTATGTTTGTGCCCACTATTTAAGTATATATGTCAATTGCTCACTCGTACAATTAGTTGGGGGCTCTAAGATAGTGTGGGACCTAAGCTATAGCTTGTATGTAAATCCTGGACTGTTCTTAATGGTCCAAAACACTAATTTAAGAGTCAAATAAAAAAAATATAGAGATTTTAAAACGAAATATAGGTAATATAACTAAAAATAGCTAATATAACTCAATATAGATAATATAACTAAATATAGCTAATATAACTAAAAATAGCTAATATAACTAAATATAGCTAATATAACTAAATATAGCAAATATAAGTAAATATAGCTAATATAACTAAATATAGCTAATATAAGTAAATATAGCTAAATTAACTAAATATAGCTAATATAACTAAATATAGCTAATATAAGTAAATATAGCTAATATAACTAAATATAGCTAATATAACTAAATATAGCTAATATAACTAAATATAGCTAATATAACTAAATATAGCTAATACAACTAAATATAGCTAATATAACTAAAATAAAACAACCTCCCTTTATAAAAAAATAAACAAAATCAAAAATAAAAAGAATTTCATATAAAAGATTTAATCACCAAAGTAGGGCATCAGTCACCAATGTGTCATACAGCGATATAAAATAAAACCTGTTCTATAACATAAAGACTGACATATTGCCATAAAGATTCCATAAAACGGAGATGAATTCCGGATGCAACACTTCACTACATCTCTAAGGTCGTTCTTTATTTTGTTGCTGTCTTTTAACACATGTTTCGGTTCTTATACAATGTTTTGATTTATTAGGAAGATTCAACACATGAATTTGTAATAAAAGTGTCTTTTAGCTATACACTGATAAAAAGTAATGATTAATAGATCTATCTATCTATCACGGATTTTTATGAGTTCAAGCAGTTAGTATTGTTTTAAGCTAGATTTATCGTAATATATAGATAACAATAGAAATTTACCAATAAAAAACAAAACGTTTATGTTGTCATAAGACAATAGTTTCATTGTTTAGTTGGATTAAAAAAAAATATACACTATCTGTTTAAATATATATATATATATATATATATATATATATATATATATATATATATATATATATATAAACAACTTTATTGGTTTTTTTAGTGACATATAGTATGATTTTTCTTTTTTTACCTGAACATGCTACAATAGAATCAAAAACACTAATAGCAGCTTTTTTATAACCGATTATTTTCAAAGACTTTGCTATGTCCTGCAAGAGATAGGGGACATTGTTTGCTGAATCTGTAGACAATCTATCGCAATAACTTGCAGCCAGCAGTAACAGCCCGCATGGCCAATACACCAGAGCTATAGATATATTTATATAGGTATGGGGTGCTATAAAACAACAACAACAGGCCAATAGCGATGAGAATGACCGCGGTGCTTTGAGAAACAGAGAGAGAGAGAGAGAGAGAGAGAGAGAGAGAGAGAGATAAGATAAATGCAGATGTGTAGGGGATCCAACTATGGCAGATGGTGTAAATGCCCTTTTGGGTATCGGCACTCGACCTACAGCTCAAGTAGAACATCTGCCTGCAGTACACAGGCGTTGATGTTTTGGTTTATTGGGGGAAAACAGAGCCTAGGAGCTTGGTTTATTTTTTAATAATGGTGCTGAACTAACACAAAGTTTATTGTCATGGAGCACAAGACTTAGAATTTTTTTTTTATCTCTTACTGCAGAGCACTTCAAATACACTTTTACCTGATAGCACCAGTAGCAAACCTTTTTGAAATCAAGAGCACAATGAAAATACGAAGACTGCACTAAATAATAATTGCATTCTTGAAGCAAAACAACAATAACAACAGACAAACAACGTTAACGACTCACACACACACACACTAGTGGGCGGTTTGGTGAGTGTAGGACTAAACCCGTGGCATTGTTTTGTCCACTGACTGTTTTGTCCTTTGGGTGGTTATACCCTGAGTTTGTGTGTGGGATAAGCGGAGGGGTCAAGCAGAGGGGATTAGGTCTATGGGAGTTTTGTCCGCTGGGGGATATATCTGCCGGGGGTTTTTGTGCGCTGAGTGTTTTGTCCGCTGGGGGTTTAGTCCGCTGTTGTTTTTTTTGTCTAATTGGGGTTTTGTCCGCTAGGGGCGTATATCCGCTGGTGCTTTTGTCCGGTTACCCTGTTGGACACCCTAATTTTTTTTTTTTAATTATTCTTATTCCAAATTTGATTTTTTTTCCAAAAACTAGAAGGGGGCTTCATTGAAAAACCCAGAGCTGCTCAGACCACCACTTGGGAAACCACTAATGTTTTGTTATAAGATGGGGGTGTGTCAATACGAGCTCAATATGAACAAACCAAAGATTGTCAATATTGCTCCACAGCTCGATCACCCAATTAGTGTGACACTTTTTTTTTTGTATTGGCGAAATCAGCCAGTTAAATGCAGTCAACAGTTACATTTAGGGGGACAGATGGCAGAGTTGTGTAGAGCGCTTTTTTCCAGGTGAAAGTTGGTCTAAATTCCCCCAAATCCACCCAGCTTTAAATGAGTACCTGACATTAGTAAGACAAATAAAGGCGGCTGGGCGTTGTGCTAGCCAAACAAAATATGTATAATCATAAACAACTAAGTAGTGGAAATATATTACAACTTAAAACTGTCCCTCGAACATTACGCGGTACATGCAAAAAAAAAAAATGTTTCATATGCCATCTGCATTATGTTGTCTCCACTTCTGTACAAGTTAACTCTAAACAACTCCCCCCCCACACACACACTCACACACAACCTATGTTTCTGTCCGATAAGGAAACATATTCATTTTGTTTCGTCTAAACAACACAAAAAGTCAGACTTTTTGTTTTGTAATTGTGTGCCAGTACGTCTGATCCAGCATCTCATATGTCATAAAGGGCCATAACTCCTGTCAGTCTCACGGTGTGCCAGCACCGGACGACCCACGGACCGCCTGCCGGCTAACAGCACAACAAACAAGGTCCCCAGCAGTAGTAGTACGTCTGTCTGTACACGGACTTGTCTGTCTGTCTACCTGTCTGTCTGCGCACCTGTACGCTGATATAAAAAAAAAAAAAAAAAAATGAACACTACTTTTTTTGTATCTAATTATTCAGTTGGCCTAAAGCACGGCGTACGGTAGGTGGGTATTTTTGTCAAGGCCGGGCTCAAAAAGTAAAGTTCCCGTAACTCTCAGGCCAAGGCTGTCGGGGCAGACAGAGTGTAAGACTGATATGTATCTGTGTATTAAAGTGTTATATGTGATTAGTACAACGTCCTGCCACCATGAGTTCCCCAAACAGGTACCCAATAAAAAGTTGTTTGGACTTGGGGTACTTTTAACCAACTGTCACAATAACCTGGGAAAATTCACCTGGTTCTTCACCGACCAACCACATATCTACCCTTTAAAAAAAAAAAAGCTTTTCATTAAAACGCAATTAAAGGTAAACAAAATAAATTACTTAGATCATATAACAGATTGTATATTATACAAATAGCGCCTCGCTATATGAACAGTCCGCGGTTTAGTGTTTAAAACTCTCGCACCATTATTGTTATTCGCTTTTGTTTCCAATGACGCTTTCCATTCATAAAAACCCAGAGACCTATTTACATCTCTTTGTTGTTTTTTTTCAAGACATGAAATATGAATTAAAAAGTTTTCATTTTGTTTTATTAATATAAAAAGCGAAAATATATTAATTATATATATAAATATATATTAATTAATGAGTTCATGGGTTTTTAGGATCTTATATATATATATAAGGGAGGGAGGGAGGGAGGATGGACAGGGGGGAGAGAAGGAGGGGGAGAGAAGGAGGGGGGGAGAGAGGGAGATGGGAGAGGAGAGGGAGAGAGAGGGAGAGGGGGAGAGAGAGAGAGAAGGGAGGGAAGGAAAGAAAAAGGAACGAAGGAAGAGAGGGGGTAGGGAGAGAGATAGAGAGGAGGGACGGAGAGAGGGTGGGAGAGAGGGAGGGAGAGATAAAGAGTGAGGGGGGCAGAGAGAGAGAGGGAATGAGGGAGGGAGGAAGGGGGAGAGAGGGGAGGGAGAGAGAGGTGGAGAGGGGAGGGAGGGGGGAAAGGAGGGAAGGGAGAGAGGGGTTAGAGAGGGAGAGAGAGAGGAGGGGGAAGGGAGAGATGGAGAGAGAGGATGGGAGTAATGTGAAGAAGAGATAAAAAAGAGAGGGGGCAGGGAGGAAGAGAGAGGCAAGGAGGAAGGGGGGGAGAGAAGGAGGGAGGGGGATAGACAGGGGGAGAGAAGGAGGGGGAGAGGGGGAGAGAGGGAGATGGGAGAGGGAGGGAGGGAGAGAGAGATGGGAGAGAGAGAGGGAGGGAGGGAGAAAGGGAGGGAGGGAAAGGGAGAGAGAGAGGGGTAAAGAGGTAGAGGGGGAGGGGGTGGACAGGGGGAGAAAAGGAGGGGGGAGAGTGGGAGATGGGAGATGGAAGGAGAGAGGGAGAGAAAGGGAGGGAAAGAGAAAGGAAGGGAGGGAGAGAGGGGGTAGGATGGGGAGATAGAGGGTAAGGAGGAGAGAGAGAGGGTGGGAGAGAGGGAGGGAGAGAGAGATAAATAGTGAGTGGGTTAGGGAGGGAGAGAGGGAATGAGGGGAGGGAGGAAGGGGGAGAGGGGGAGGGAGAGAGAGAGGTGGAGAGGGAGGGAGAAAGGAGGGAGGGAGAGAGGGGGTAGGATGGGAGATAGAGGGTAAGGAGGGAGAGAGAGGGTGGGAGAGAGGGAGGGAGAGAGATAAATAGTGAGTGGGTTAGGGAGGGAGAGAGGGAATGAGGGAGGGAGGAAGGGGGAGAGGGGGGAGGGAGAGAGAGAGGTGGAGAGGGAGGGAGAAAGGAGGGAGGGAGAGAGGGGTTAGGGATGGAGAGAGAGGGGAGGGAAGGAGAGAGGGAGAGGATGGGAGAAATGGGAGGAAGAGATAAAGAGAAAGAGGAGGCAGGGAGGGAGAGAGAGGGAAGGGGGAAGGGGGAGAGAGGGAGGGAGAGAGAGATGGGAGGGAGAGGGACGGTGGGAGGGAGGAGGTAAAGGGAGAGAGGAAGGAAGAGAGGGGGTAGGGAAAAAACAGAAGGTAAACAGAAAACCTTATTTTGAACCCGGGCAAAGCCGGGTACTTGCAACTAGTATACTTATAAGACGCATTTGTTGTCTGTCTGTCTGTCTGTCTGTTCCCTTATAACTCAAGACCCAGACAACCAAATAACGTAAAATTTGTTACACATACACATAATTACATGGGGAAGGTTATAGGACAGGTTTCGTTTCATCTCGATGGGTAGTTTAATTGTAATAAATTTTTTTATTTTAGTATTTTACTATATTAAAGTAATCTTGACGGCGCCATAAATAAAATTCCTCTGTGACGTCATTTCCCGATGATCGAATAGAACTTGCGCGCTGGTGGGTCAAAATTTTTTTTTTTATTGAAACATTATTAAAAAGTTGTTACATCATGGTAGTACATGGAATATGTACAAATATTTGAAAACTACAGTTTTACTACTCCCAACTTTTGTTCAAAATTTTAGCTATATTTACTGTGAGTTTTTTGTGACTTAACATGTTAAATTTGTGACCTAGGTTATTCAAAAAAGAAATGATATGCATATAAAATTGATCTAAAAATTTTTGTTCTGCAATATAATTAATTCATAGTGATTATTGACATGTTTTAGTATCTAAAACTGTAAAAAAAAAAAATATTTTTTTAGACAGTGCATTTTTTTGGGAGTGGAAGACATTATCTGATTTTACATTTTTACAATCAGTAGGACCATAGGCAACTTTTTGAATATGTTTTAAATTCCCAACTTCAAAAAAATTATTTTGACCCACCCTAATATATATATATATATATATATATATATATATATATATATATATATATATTTAGAGAGAGGGAGAGAGAAAGAATGAGAGAGAGAGGGAGGGAGGGAGGAGAGAGAGATAAAGAGACAGAGAGGGGGCAGGGAGGGAGAGAGGAAAGGAGGGTAGGAGGGAGGGAGGGAGGGGGGAGAGATGGAGGGAGGGGGATGGACAGGGGTGAGAGAAGGAGGGGAGAGGGGAGAGGGAGGGAGAGAGAGGGAGATGGGAGAGGGAGGGAGAGAGGGAGAGAGAAAGGGAAGGAAGCAAAGAGAAAGGAACGGAGGGAGAGCGGGAGAGAGGGGGTAGGGAGGGAAATAGAGGGGAGAGGGAGAGAGAGGGTGGGAGTGAGGGGGAGAGAGAGATAAAGAGTGAGGGGGCAGGGAGAGAGAGAGGGAATGAGGGAGGGAGGAAGGGGGAGAGAGGGGGAGGGAGAGAGAGGTGGAGAGGGGAGGGAGGGAGAAAGGAGGGAGGAGAGAGAGGGGTTAGGGAGGAGAGAGAGAGGGGGAAGGAGAGAGGGAGGGAGGAGAGGATGGGTGAAAAGGGAGGAAGAGATAAAGAAAAGAGAGGGGGCAGGGAGGGAGAGAGAGGGAAGGAGGAGGGGGAGAGAGGGAGGGAGGGGGGATGGACAGGGGGAGAGAATGAGGGGGAGAGGGAGAGAGGGAGATGGCAGAGGGATGGAGGGAGAGAGATGGGAGAGAGGGAGGGAGGGAGAAAGAGAGGGAGGGAAAGGGGAGAGAGAGAGGGGTAAAGAGGTAGAGGGAGGGGGAGGGAGGGAGAGATGGGGGGAGGGAGAAAACAAAAGGTAAACAGAAAACCTTATTTTAAACCCGGGCAAAGCCGGATACTTGCAACTAGTCTATACTTATAAGACGCATTTGTTGTCAGTCTGTCTGTCTGTCTGTTCCCTTATAACTCAAGATCCAGACAACCAAAAAACGTGAAATTTGTTACACATACTCATAATTACATGGGGAAGGTTATAGGACAGGTTTCGTTACATCTGGATGGGTAGTTTAATTGTAAAAAAATTTTTTTTTTTTTAGTATTTTACTATATTAAAGTAATCTCGACGGCGCCATAAATAAAATTCCTATGTGACGTCATTTCCCGATTCGAATAGAACTTGCGCGCTGGTGCTTATTGTGCCTTTGTGATGCAAAGAATTGTTGATGTTTTTTCATGCTCCCTGATTTGTACAGTTTGAGGAAGATAACGGAATGAAGAAGGATTTTAGAAGAAGTGTGAAGCCATAATAATAAGTATATATATATATATATATATATATATATATATATATATATATATATATATGGAGAGAGAGAGAGAGAGAAAAAGAGAGAGAGAGGGAGAGGGAGGGAGAGAGATAAAAGAGAGAGAGAGAGGGAGAGAGAGAGGAAAGGAGGGTAGGAGGGAGGGAGGAGGAGAGAGGAGGGGAGGGGATGGACAGGGGGGAGAAAAGGAGGGGGAGAGAGGGAGATGGGGGGAGGGAGATGGGCGAGGGGGAGTAGGGGGAGATGGAGAGAGAAAGGAAGGGAGAAGAGAGGGGGTAGGGAGGGAGAGAGAGAGGGGAGGGAGGGAGTGAGAGAGGGTGGGAGAGAGGGAGGGATAGAGATAAAGAGTGAGGGGGGGCAGGGAGGGAGAGAGGGGGAATGAGGAAGGGAGGAAGGGGAGAGAGGGGGAGGGAGAGAGAGGTTAGGGAGGGAGAGAGGGGAGGGAAGGAGAGAGGGAGGATGGACGTTGGGAGAGAAGGAGGGGGAGAGGGGAGAGAGGGAGATGGGAGAGAGATGGGAGAGAGGGAGGGAGAGGGAGGGAGGGAGAGGGAGGAGGGAAAGGGAGAGAGGGGGAGGGAGGGAGGGAGAGAGAGAGGAAGGGAGAGAGGGGGTAGGGAGAAAACAGAAGGTAAACAGAAAACCTTATTTTAAACCCGGGCAAAGCCGGGTATTGCGACTAGTATATCTATATATATATACTTATTATTATGTCTTCACACTTCTTCTATAATCCATCTTCATGCCTTTAACTTCCTCAAGCTGTACAAATAGGGAAGCATGAAAAAACATCAACAATTCTTTGAAGCACAAAGGCACAATACAGTACAATACAGGAACTATAATAATCAACTGATTTGGAACTATAATATTCAACTGATTTGGAACTATAATAATCAACTGATTTGGAACTATAATAATCAACTGATTTGGAACTATAATAATCAACTGATTTGGAATTCTAATAATCAACTGATTTGGAGTTCTAATAATCAACTGATTTGGAACTATAATAATCAACTGATTTGGAACTATAATAATTAACTGATTAGGAACTATAATAATCAACTGATTTGGAACTATAATAATCAACTGATTTGGAATTCTAATAATCAACTGATTTGGAGTTCTAATAATCAACTGATTTGGAATTCTATTAATTAACTGATCTGGAACTCTTATAATTAACTGATTTGAAATGCTAATATTTAACCTTCAATTCTATTGTAGTTAAGCACGGCAGACGTCCTTTACGTTGGAACAATGGTTGTCCGGGTAAAGCGTGCCTCGGCCGGAAGAAACTCTTTTTTTAATCTTATTTATGTGGGAATGTATTTATATTTTATTATTTATAAAGGTGCAAAAAAATATCATCAGGATAAGTATATATTATATTCAGGTATTATGTATATAGTATATTCAGATTGAAGAATATATTTTATTCAGATGTCAAGTACAAATTATAGCAAATTCAGGTGTCAAATATATAAAGTATTCAGGTATCACAACACCAAATACCCAAAATGTCACACCCCTATCCGGCAGTAGATAAAGTGCCACCTTGGGGGGGGGGGGCGCTTCCACCCCCAATTTACGCCACTGCAAATAGATAATAAAATTGGCCAATGCTCACATGTATTACTAGTATTTTAGTATTTCATCAAATCTAAGGTTTAATAGATAGTTGCCAGGTATTGCATTATTACTTTGTTTTGCCAGCCCCCCACCCTTTCCCCTTTCCGTTTTGCGAGTATTATCATCGCGACAAGTGATCCTTACTGTCAAACCATCACTTGTCGCCTAACAAACCTTCATCACTCGGACGCGCTAATAATAGCGAGCCAGGAGAAGTTCAACAAATTTGTCCAGCGACATGTTTACGTGTGAGAGAATATTTCGAGACGTCCGACATACTGCACGGCACTCTCTTCCCCTCCCCCTCCACCCAACTCTTCCAACATCCTGTGGCCGCCCATGTCAGTTTCATGTCAACAATATCCTCTCTCCACTTGGTCAACTATAAACATTGTAGCTTTCAGCTAAGAACCGTATGTTGAATTTAGACACCTGCATTTAATGAGACCAGTGAAAAGCTTTACCCCCCTCCCCCCCTGACCCATCATCTCAGACATTAACGGCTCGTGTATGACTCAATGGCTCATGTATGACTCAATGACTCGTGTATGACTCAAAAACATTTTCTTTAAAAAATAAATACATAAAAAATGTTCGATTCCCAACCCTATCATTAACCCATTGCTTTTAACCTCTCCATAAGGGCTACAGGAAGGGCTGGGAAACAATAGGCAGACCCCTTGACAAGGGTTGGGGGGGGGGTTGAAGGGCCCCCTTTCAAAAGTATTTAAGTGAGAGCTTCGAATTTGGTAACAACGTCACCAGTTTTTAGAAAGTTGAAATGCTGCCAAGCGGGGTAGTTCATGTGAATTGGCGGGACATTAAGGAAGAGGGCCCTATTTCAGGACAGATTATTTTCAAATACAATCCTGTATGGGCCCCGGTAGGTACTTCGACCTAGAGCCCCGAAAAGTTTTTTGCCGCCATAAACCTAAGAACAGCTCTGGTTGCTTTGTAGTAAGTAATACAACCAAAGCAATCCAGGACATAAATAAAATGATGTCACAGAAGTAGTGGTCAATCGCCAGTCTCGGTTTTTGTTGCGGGCTTCTTCAAATAATACGTGTAAAGTTCTTTTATTAACTTGTAGTAGATGTTAGAATTTCAGTCAACAACATTAATAAGCGAAGTCGACTCCAGTTAAAGTAACAATAATAATAATATTTAAATCTTGAATATAACTGAATGAACATGAAATGACATATAATGGTGAACTCAGGAGGAGTACAATAAATACAGTCTAGATAAAACTACAACATGCATCCGCATACCACGATGCCCAAAGCTCGACTGATTTCACAACTGATAAAGTAAAACACTTGCTCACCACTGTCGGTTGTAGTATTTATCATTTCTACCATAATGACGTATACACTAGGTGACTAGAACTCTGAATAAACTACAGCGCGAGATGGGAGAATGACGCCATTGATACTGGTGTGGGCGGAGCCTACCGAATTTGCGTCATCAAACTTCGACTATACTATTTCTCCACAGTTTTGTTTTGAAATTTCTGACTCCGTTATTATGAAAACAATACAAGACTTACAACAGAAATTAAAAAAAAAATATTTTTAAAATTATGTCTATCGTTCAAAATTTGCTTTGATAAGGATGGAGTACTTATAAACTCTGGCTAGCATTGAAGTTAAAATTCATTTTGATTTTTAAATACCAACAGCAATGAAGAAAATGTACAAATCTAATACGTTTTTTTATCAATTTTTTTTTCTCTTCATTCCTATTAGTCTCAATAGATCATATCCGTCCACTTAAATCAGAGAACTGATTTCCGTTGGCGGTTGAGGATTACGGATGATGGATGGATAACCTACCTTCACCCGGATCTCACAGGCTTCTCTCCCTTCTCACCGGCCATCACGCGGGCACTAATAATATCAAAACTTCTGAGGACCTGCAAAATGTTGTTGTGGGAATAGAAGGGGGGGGGGGGGAGAGGGCTGGAGCTGAATGTGGGATGAGGGACAGGTATACTAGAACCGGATGTCAGACATGCTTACAACAACTGGCGGAATCTTTCATAAAAACAAATTACACCGTATTGTTTACAAAAGCATAGACCAAAAAAAAAAGGATTGCTCATTTTTTTTTTACATATATGTGCTTGTGTGTCTATTGAGCCTGTGTGTGCGTACGTGGATCTGTTGTACCTGTGTGTATGTTCGTGGATCTATTGTACCTGTGGTTGTGTACTGCATAACATCTATTGTACCTTTTGTTGTGTACATCATCTATTGTACCTGTGGTTGTGTACAACATATATTGTACCTGAGTGTATATTCGTGCATCTATTGTACCTGTGGCTGTGTACAACATCTATTGTACCTGTGGTTGTGTACAGCATCTATTGTACCTGTGGTTGTGTACAAGATCTATTGTGCCTGTGTGTATGTCCGTGCATCTATTGTACCTGTGTGTGTGTTCGAACATTTATTTTACCTGTGTGTGTGTGTTCGTGCATCTATTGTACCTGTGGTTGTGTACAACATCTATTGTACCTGTGGTTTTGTACAACATCTATTGTACCTGTGTGTACGTTCATCTATTGTACCTGTGGTTGCGTACAACATCTATTGTACCTGTATGTATATTTGTGCATTTATTTTACCTGCGCGTGTTCGTGCATCTATTGTACCTGTGGTTGTGTACAGCATCTATTGTACCTGTGGTTGTGTACAACATCTATTGTGCCTATGTGTATGTACGTGCATCTATTGTACCTGTGTGTGTGTTCGAACATTTATTTTACCTGTGTGTGTGTTCGTGCATCTATTGTACCTGTGGTTGTGTACAACATCTATTGTACCTGTGGATGTGTACAACTTCTATTGTACCTGTGGTTGTGTACAACTTCTATTGTACCTGTGTGTATGTTTGTGCATTTATTTTACCTGTGTGTGTTCGTGTATCTATTGTACCTGTGGCCGTGTACAACATCTATTGTACCTGTGTGTGTACGTTCATCTATTGTACCTTGGCTGTGTACAACATCTATTGTACCTGTGGCTGTGTTCAACATCTATTGAACCTGTGTGCGTGCGCGTGCGCGTGCACCCATTCGAGGCTTATAAAGTTTGACCTCTAGATATTTATATTTTACCAAGGTAAAAATAAAAAAAAATCATTATTTAAAAAAAAACGAAACTATTAACCAATCGGACGAGTTACACTTTATACTTGACTTTATACTTGACTTTATACTTGACTTTATACTTGACTTTATACCGGACTTTATACTTACTTTATACTTGACTTTATACTTGACTTTATACTTGACTTTATACCGGACTTTATACTTGACTTTATACTTGACTTTATACTTAACTTTATACTTTTGGGAATGTTTATAGGTGCACTTACATGAGGCTATGGGTGCACTTACCGGGTGAGATATGGTGAGCAATACGTAACTGAACGAAGTACAC
>JAGDYQ010000028.1:5554744-5567722 GCA_021962125.1 Bulinus truncatus
AAATAGAATGAATCTAAACATATTAAAAATATAAATGCATTATGTTCATTAATACCACAGCTATAACTAATTAAGATGGTGGGGTTGAAAAAAACGATGAGAAAAATTTATAAAACAATAATGACTAATTTAAGATTATATATCAGTGGGACGAATGCCATACAAGTACAATGTTGATAAATGTCATACAAGTACAGTGTTGATAAACGTCCCACAAGTACAGTGTTGATAAACGTCCTACAAGTACAGTGTTGTTAAATGCCATAAAAGTACAGTGTTGATAAACGTCCTACGAGTACAGTGTTGATAAATGCCATACAAGTACAGTGTTGTTAAATGCCATAAAAGTACAGTGTTGATAAACGTCCTACAAGTACAGTGTTGATAAATGTCATACAAGTACAGTGTTGTTAAATGCCATAAAAGTACAGTGTTGAAAAATGTCCTACAAGTACAGTGTTGATAAACGTCCTACAAGTACAGTGTTGATAAATGTCATACACGTACAGTGTTGTTAAATGTCATACACGTACAGTGTTAATAAACGTCCTACAAGAACAGTGTTGATAAATGTCATACACGTACAGTGTTGATAAACGTCCTACAAGTACAGTGTTGGAGGTACATACTTTTTTACAGTATCTTCAAATATGTTGTTTTCCACAAATAAAAAAAAGGATATTTGAAACAAACGTTTAGTGTAAAAGGTTGATATTTAGATATAAATAGATCAGCCACATTTTCTAGGAAATCGTTATTAATTTCGATTAAAATGTTTAAGTTCTGTTCATTATGTGATCTATGTGCGATATATTTTATGGTGATTACACATCCAAATTCTGTTCGACAAAACAGTTTATACATAGTTTAGTAAGAAGCCGTAAACGACAAAGTTTATTTAAAAAAACCTAAAAAGCGTAAACAAAAATCAATCTGGTGCCCATTTTTAAAGAAACCGAACATTCTATTATAACTCTTAAAGACATATTTTTAATCTTTATTTTGATATTATTTTTTTATAAACTTTTCAAATATTAATGCTGGGCGTTTTTTCCGTCTGTATAACAGCCCTAATTGATTAAACGTTAAATATCTCAGAAATCAGCACCATTTATATAATATTGTCCACATTTTATCGACTCTGTTCACAACTTAAGGAAAAGACAAAGTTACTGGCTAAAGCCAAACAAAAATAAAATAACATTTATTTCCCTTGATTTTGTTGCTTTGCTGTGAATAATGATAGAATTTATTATACTGATGTATGCGTGATAAAATCTGATAATATATATATGGACTTTATGTGAATGTTTAAAATTTATGTGGGTGTTAGAATTGGTATTTATTAATTATTCATACGACAGACTTACTAAACAAGTGTCCTATGTCCTTGTATTTTTAAACTATATGTCCACTACATAAGACTAGTTTCTCGATAAAACACATAAAAAATTAAACAAATATCGTTATTACATTCCCGTATAGCTAGGGATGAAAAAAAAAACGATTTCAGCTATTTTATCTTATAATGGTGATATCAAAGTAGATTCACAATGGAGTCAATATTCACGTGTGGTTTGTATGGTCTAGAAATGTAATTTAGTATATTTGAAAGAAATCTCATAAATAGCCTACGTCGTAGGTGTCCAGGCATACACACATTTATTTAATGTAGGCCTATGTTGTTTTTCTCCTTTACTTTACATTTCTCAAAAATATAATACATTGTTTGGTTTGAAGGCTTAAAAATAATTGTGTCAAGCTTGCATTAATTCATATCTACAGTCTGTCAGACTACGGACTCTCTTCATCCTACAGCTGTGACTAAGTTCAGGTTTATTGATTTATGATTCAAACACAACAGATTTGTACTAACTACAAGTTTACAGACAACCACAGACACACACAGCCCTGGTGTTGGGACAAGTGATACATGCTGATCAGTTCAATAGAATAAACACCAAACACTGGTGGATCACACACATGCAGATGAAACTAATACAAATGACCCTATATTCAAGTAAGGCCTATGTGTGTGCATTGACCGGTGCTAGCCATGTCTCCTCCTATCACACACATGCAGATGACACAAATATAAATGACCCTATATTCAAGTAAGGCCTATGTGTGTACATTGACCGGTGCTAGCCATGTCTCCTCCTATCACACACATGCAGATGACACAAATACAAATGACCCTATATTCAAATAAGGCCTATGTGTGTACATTGACCGGTACTAGCCATGTCTCCTCCTATCACACGATCAACTCAACTGAAATAACGAGACAGCAGTGGAGCACGTGAATTCCTAATTAAGTCAACACAGCGAACGTGATCAACACTGCAGAAAAATGCAAATGCAGGGCATGTATTTACTGATACATTTACTGATAGTCCTAATAACAGACAGTACGGTTCAGCATATCAATATGTTCAATTTCTAGTACATTCATTGTCTGCCTCACACTAAACACTCATTGACTGTCTCACACTAAACACTCATTGACTGTCTCGCATTAAACACTCATTGACTGTCTCACACTAAACACTCATTGACAGTCTCACACTAAACACTCATTGACAGCCTCACACTAAACTCATTGACTGCCTCACACTAAACACTCATTGACTGCCTCACACTAAACACTCATTGACTGCCTCACACTAAACACTCATTGACAGCCTCACACTAAAATAAATGGCCGCTACATATGTCTTATGTTGCACAACACATACTATGTATTTTAGATGTACTAGAAATTGAACATATTGATATGCTGAAACCGTACTGTCTGTTATTAGGGACTATCAGTAAATACATGCCCTGCATTTGCATGAAATGTTCATTGAAAGACTCACACTTAACACTCATTGACAGACTAACACTAAACTCTTTGACAGACTCACACTAAACACTCATTGACAGCCTCACACTAAACTCATTGACTGCCTCACACTAAACACTCATTGACTGTCTCACACTAAACACTCATTGACAGACTCACACTAAACACTCATTGACAGCCTCACACTAAACTCATTGACTGCCTCACACTAAACACTCATTGACTACCTCACACTAAACACTCATTGACTGTCTCACACTAAACACTCATTGACAGCCTCACACTAAACACTCATTGACTACCTCACACTAAACACTCATTGACTGCCTCACACTAAACACTCATTGACTGCCTCAGACTAAACACTCATTGACAGACTCAGACTAAACACTCATTGACAGCCTCACACTAAACTCATTGTCTGCCTCACACTAAACACTCATTGACTGTCTCACACTAAACACTCATTGACTGTCTCACACTAAACACTCATTGACAGCCTCACACTAAACTCATTGTCTGCCTCACACCAAACACTCATTGACTGTCTCACACTAAACACTCATTGACTGCCTCACACTAAACACTCATTGACAGCCTCACACTAAAATAAATGGCCGCTACATATGTCTTATGTTGCACAATCACATACTATGTATTTTAGATGTACTAGAAATTGAACATATTGATATGCTGAACCGTACTGTCTGTTATTAGGGACTATCAGTAAATACATGCCCTGCATTTGCATGAAATGTTCATTGACAGACTCACACTTAACACTCATTGACAGACTAACACTAAACTCTTTGACAGACTCACACTAAAATTCATTGACAGCCTCACACTAAACTCATTGACTGCCTCACACTAAACACTCATTGACTGTCTCACACTAAACACTCATTGACAGACTCACACTAAACACTCATTGACAGCCTCACACTAAACTCATTGACTGCCTCACACTAAACACTCATTGACTACCTCACACTAAACACTCATTGTCTGTCTCACACTAAACACTCATTGACAGACTCACACTTAACACTCATTGACAGACTAACACTAAACTCTTTGACAGACTCACACTAAACACTCATTGACAGCCTCACACTAAACTCATTGACTGCCTCACACTAAACACTCATTGTCTGTCTCACACTAAACACTCATTGACAGACTCACACTAAACACTCGTTGACAGCCTCACACTAAACTCATTGACTGCCTCACACTAAACACTCATTGACTGTCTCACACTAAACACTCATTGACAGACTCACACTAAACACTCATTGACAGCCTCACACTAAACACTCATTGACTGCCTCACACTAAACACTCATTGACTACCTCACACTAAACACTCATTGACTGTCTCACACTAAACACTCATTCACAGCCTCACACTAAACTCATTGACAGCCTCACATTAAACACTAATTGACTGCATCACACTAAACACTCATTGGCAGACTCACACAAAACACTCATTGTCAGACTCACACTAAACACTCATTGACTGTCTCAACTAAACACTCATTGACTGTCTCACACTAAGCACTCATTGACAGACTCACACTAAACACTCATTGACAGACTCACACTAAACACTCATTGACACTCACACTAAACACTCATTGACTGTCTCACACTAAACACTCATTGACTGTCTCACACTAAACACTCATTGACTGTCTCACACTAAACACTCATTGACAGACTCAGACTAAACACTCATTGACAGCCTCACACTAAACTCATTGTCTGCCTCACACTAAACACTCATTGACTGTCTCACACTAAACACTCATTGACTGTCTCACACTAAACACTCATTGACTGTCTCACACTAAACACTCATTGACTGTCTCACACTAAACACTCATTGACTGCCTCACACTAAACACTCATTGACAGACTCACACTAAACACTCATTGACAGTCTCACACTAAACACTCATTGACTGTCTCACACTAAACACTCATTGACTGCCTCACACTAAACACTCATTGACTGCCTCACACTAAACACTCATTGACTGCCTCACACTAAACACTCATTGACTGTCTCACACTAAACACTCATTGACTGCCTCACACTAAACACTCATTGACTGTCTCACACTAAACACTCATTGACAGACTCACACTAAACACTCATTGACTGTCTCACACTAAACTTTCATTGACTGTCTCACACTAAACACTCATTGACAGTCTCACACTAAACACTCATTGACAGACTCACACTAAACACTCATTGGCAGACTCACACAAAACACTCATTGGCAGACTCACACTAAACACTCATTGACTGTCTCACACTAAACACTCATTGACAGACTCACACTAAACACTCGTTGACAGCCTCACACTAAACTCATTGACTGCCTCACACTAAACACTCATTGACTACCTCACACTAAACACTCATTGACTGTCTCACACTAAACACTCATTCACAGCCTCACACTAAACTCATTGACAGCCTCACATTAAACACTAATTGACTGCATCACACTAAACACTCATTGACAGACTCACACTAAACACTCATTGACACTCACACTAGAAAAACACTCATTGACTGTCTCACACTAAACACTCATTGACAGCCTCACACTAAACACTCATTGACAGACTCACACTAAACACTCGTTGACAGCCTCACACTAAACTCATTGACTGCCTCACACTAAACACTCATTGACTGTCTCACACTAAACACTCATTGACAGACTCACACTAAACACTCATTGACAGCCTCACACTAAACTCATTGACTGCCTCACACTAAACACTCATTGACTACCTCACACTAAACACTCATTGTCTGTCTCACACTAAACACTCATTGACAGACTCACACTAAACACTCGTTGACAGCCTCACACTAAACTCATTGACTGCCTCACACTAAACACTCATTGACTGTCTCACACTAAACACTCATTGACAGACTCACACTAAACACTCATTGACTGCCTCACACTAAACTCATTGACTGCCTCACACTAAACACTCGTTGACAGCCTCACACTAAACTCATTGACTGCCTCACACTAAACACTCATTGACTGTCTCACACTAAACACTCAATGACAGACTCACACTAAAGACTCGTTGACAGCCTCACACTAAACTCATTGACTGCCTCACACTAAACACTCATTGACTGTCTCACACTAAACACTCATTGACTGCCTCACACTAAACACTCATTGACTGTCTCACACTAAACACTCATTGACAGACTCACACTAAACACTCATTGACTGTCTCACACTAAACACTCATTGACTGTCTCACACTAAACACTCATTGACAGCCTCACACTAAACACTCATTGACTACCTCACACTAAACACTCATTGACTGTCTCACACTAAACACTCATTGACAGACTCACACTAAACACTCGTTGACAGCCTCACACTAAACACTCATTGACTGCCTCACACTAAACACTCATTGACTGTCTCACACTAAACACTCATTGACAGACTCACACTAAACACTCATTGACAGACTCACACTAAACACTCATTGACACTCACACTAAACACTCATTGACTGTCTCACACTAAACACTCATTGACTGTCTCACACTAAACACTCATTGACAGACTCAGACTAAACACTCATTGACAGACTCAGACTAAACACTCATTGACAGCCTCACACTAAACTCATTGTCTGCCTCACACTAAACACTCATTGACTGTCTCACACTAAACACTCATTGACTGTCTCACACTAAACACTCATTGACAGCCTCACACTAAACTCATTGTCTGCCTCACACTAAACACTCATTGACTGTCTCACACTAAACACTCATTGACTGCCTCACACTAAACACTCATTGACAGCCTCACACTAAAATAAAGGCCGCTACATATGTCTTATGTTGCACAACACATACTATGTATTTTAGATGTACTAGAAATTGAACATATTGATATGCTGAACCGTACTGTCTGTTATTAGGGACTATCAGTAAATACATGCCCTGCATTTGCATGAAATGTTCATTGACAGACTCACACTTAACACTCATTGACAGACTCACACTAAACTCTATTGACAGACTCACACTAAAATTCATTGACAGCCTCACACTAAACTCATTGACTGCCTCACACTAAACACTCATTGACTGTCTCACACTAAACACTCATTGACAGACTCACACTAAACACTCATTGACAGCCTCACACTAGAACACTCATTGACTGCCTCACACTAAACACTCATTGACTACCTCACACTAAACACTCATTGACTGTCTCACACTAAACACTCATTGACAGACTCACACTAAACACTCATTGACAGACTCACACTAAACACTCATTGACACTCACACTAAACACTCATTGACTGCCTCACACTAAACACTCATTGACTGTCTCACACTAAACACTCATTGACAGACTCACACTAAACACTCATTGACAGCCTCACACTAAAACTCATTGACTGCCTCACACTAAACACTCATTGACTACCTCACACTAAACACTCATTGTCTGTCTCACACTAAACACTCATTGACAGACTCACACTAAACACTCGTTGACAGCCTCACACTAAACACTCATTGACTGCTCTCACACTAAACACTCATTGACTGTCTCACACTAAACACTCATTGACAGACTCACACTAAACACTCATTGACAGCCTCACACTAAACTCATTGACTGCCTCACACTAAACACTCATTGACTACCTCACACTAAACACTCATTGACTGTCTCACACTAAACACTCATTCACAGCCTCACACTAAACTCATTGACAGCCTCACATTAAACACTAATTGACTGCATCACACTAAACACTCATTGACAGACTCACACTAAACACTCATTGACAGACTCACACTAAACACTCATTGACTGTCTCAACTAAACACTCATTGACTGTCTCACACTAAACACTCATTGACAGACTCACACTAAACACTCATTGACAGACTCACACTAAACACTCATTGACACTCACACTAAACACTCATTGACTGTCTCACACTAAACACTCATTGACTGTCTCACACTAAACACTCATTGACTGTCTCACACTAAACACTCATTGACAGACTCAGACTAAACACTCATTGACAGCCTCACACTAAACTCATTGTCTGCCTCACACTAAACACTCATTGACTGTCTCACACTAAACACTCATTGACTGTCTCACACTAAACACTCATTGACAGCCTCACACTAAACTCATTGTCTGCCTCACACTAAACACTCATTGACTGTCTCACACTAAACACTCATTGACTGCCTCACACTAAACACTCATTGACAGACTCACACTAAACACTCATTGACTGTCTCGCATTAAACACTCATTGACTGTCTCACACTAAACACTCATTGACAGTCTCACACTAAACACTCATTGACAGCCTCACACTAAACTCATTGACTGCCTCACACTAAACACTCATTGACTGCCTCACACTAAACACTCATTGACTGCCTCACACTAAACACTCATTGACTGTCTCACACTAAACACTCATTGACTGCCTCACACTAAACACTCATAGACAGACTCACACTAAACACTCATTGACAGACTCACACTAAACACTCATTGACTGTCTCACACTAAACTTTCATTGACTGTCTCACACTAAACACTCATTGACAGTCTCACACTAAACACTCATTGACAGCCTCACACTAAACACTCATTGACTACCTCAGACTAAACACTCATTGACAGCCTCACACTAAACTCATTGTCTGCCTCACACTAAACACTCATTGACTGTCTCACACTAAACACTCATTGACTGTCTCACACTAAACACTCATTGACAGCCTCACACTAAACTCATTGTCTGCCTCACACTAAACACTCATTGACTGTCTCACACTAAACACTCATTGACTGCCTCACACTAAACACTCATAGACAGACTCACACTAAACACTCATTGACAGACTCACACTAAACACTCATTGACTGTCTCACACTAAACTTTCATTGACTGTCTCACACTAAACACTCATTGACAGTCTCACACTAAACACTCATTGACAGACTCACACTAAACACTCATTGGCAGACTCACACAAAACACTCATTGGCAGACTCACACTAAACACTCATTGACTTTCTCACACTAAACACTCATTGACAGACTCACACTAAACACTCGTTGACAGCCTCACACTAAACTCATTGACTGCCTCACACTAAACACTCATTGACTACCTCACACTAAACACTCATTGACTGTCTCACACTAAACACTCATTCACAGCCTCACACTAAACACTCATTGACTACCTCACACTAAACACTCATTGACTACCTCACACTAAACACTCATTGACTGTCTCACACTAAACACTCATTCACAGCCTCACACTAAACACTCATTGACTACCTCAGACTAAACACTCATTGACAGCCTCACACTAAACTCATTGTCTGCCTCACACTAAACACTCATTGACTGTCTCACACTAAACACTCATTGACTGTCTCACACTAAACACTCATTGACAGCCTCACACTAAACTCATTGTCTGCCTCACACTAAACACTCATTGACTGTCTCACACTAAACACTCATTGACTGCCTCACACTAAACACTCATTGACAGACTCACACTAAACACTCATTGACTGTCTCGCATTAAACACTCATTGACTGTCTCACACTAAACACTCATTGACAGTCTCACACTAAACACTCATTGACAGCCTCACACTAAACACTCATTGACTGTCTCACACTAAACACTCATTGACAGCCTCACACTAAACTCATTGTCTGCCTCACACTAAACACTCATTGACTGTCTCACACTAAACACTCATTGACTGCCTCACACTAAACACTCATTGACAGACTCACACTAAACACTCATTGACTGTCTCGCATTAAACACTCATTGACTGTCTCACACTAAACACTCATTGACAGTCTCACACTAAACACTCATTGACAGCCTCACACTAAACTCATTGACTGCCTCACACTAAACACTCATTGACTGCCTCACACTAAACACTCATTGACTGCCTCACACTAAACACTCATTGACTGTCTCACACTAAACACTCATTGACTGCCTCACACTAAACACTCATAGACAGACTCACACTAAACACTCATTGACAGACTCACACTAAACACTCATTGACTGTCTCACACTAAACTTTCATTGACTGTCTCACACTAAACACTCATTGACAGTCTCACACTAAACACTCATTGACAGACTCACACTAAACACTCATTGGCAGACTCACACAAAACACTCATTGGCAGACTCACACTAAACACTCATTGACTTTCTCACACTAAACACTCATTGACAGACTCACACTAAACACTCGTTGACAGCCTCACACTAAACTCATTGACTGCCTCACACTAAACACTCATTGACTACCTCACACTAAACACTCATTGACTGTCTCACACTAAACACTCATTCACAGCCTCACACTAAACACTCATTGACTACCTCACACTAAACACTCATTGACTACCTCACACTAAACACTCATTGACTGTCTCACACTAAACACTCATTCACAGCCTCACACTAAACACTCATTGACTACCTCAGACTAAACACTCATTGACAGCCTCACACTAAACTCATTGTCTGCCTCACACTAAACACTCATTGACTGTCTCACACTAAACACTCATTGACTGTCTCACACTAAACACTCATTGACAGCCTCACACTAAACTCATTGTCTGCCTCACACTAAACACTCATTGACTGTCTCACACTAAACACTCATTGACTGCCTCACACTAAACACTCATTGACAGACTCACACTAAACACTCATTGACTGTCTCGCATTAAACACTCATTGACTGTCTCACACTAAACACTCATTGACAGTCTCACACTAAACACTCATTGACAGCCTCACACTAAACTCATTGACTGCCTCACACTAAACACTCATTGACTGCCTCACACTAAACACTCATTGACTGCCTCACACTAAACACTCATTGACTGTCTCACACTAAACACTCATTGACTGCCTCACACTAAACACTCATTGACAGACTCACACTAAACACTCATTGACAGACTCACACTAAACACTCATTGACTGTCTCACACTAAACTTTCATTGACTGTCTCACACTAAACACTCATTGACAGTCTCACACTAAACACTCATTGACAGACTCACACTAAACACTCATTGGCAGACTCACACAAAACACTCATTGGCAGACTCACACTAAACACTCATTGACTGTCTCACACTAAACACTCATTGACAGACTCACACTAAACACTCGTTGACAGCCTCACACTAAACTCATTGACTGCCTCACACTAAACACTCATTGACTACCTCACACTAAACACTCATTGACTGTCTCACACTAAACACTCATTCACAGCCTCACACTAAACACTCATTGACTACCTCACACTAAACACTCATTGACTACCTCAAACTAAACACTCATTGACTGTCTCACACTAAACACTCATTCACAGCCTCACACTAAACACTCATTGACTACCTCACACTAAACACTCATTGACTACCTCACACTAAACACTCATTGACTGTCTCACACTAAACACTCATTCACAGCCTCACACTAAACTCATTGACAGCCTCACATTAAACACTAATTGACTGCATCACACTAAACACTCATTGACAGACTCACACTAAACACTCATTGACAGCCTCACACTAAACACTCATTGACAGACTCACACTAAACACTCGTTGACAGCCTCACACTAAACTCATTGACTGCCTCACACTAAACACTCATTGACTGTCTCACACTAAACACTCATTGACAGACTCACACTAAACACTCATTGACAGCCTCACACTAAACTCATTGACTGCCTCACACTAAACACTCATTGACTACCTCACACTAAACACTCATTGTCTGTCTCACACTAAACACTCATTGACAGACTCACACTAAACACTCGTTGACAGCCTCACACTAAACTCATTGACTGCCTCACACTAAACACTCATTGACTGTCTCACACTAAACACTCATTGACAGCCTCAGATTAAACACTAATTGACTGCCTCACACTAAACACTCATTGACAGACTCACACTAAACACTCATTGACTGTCTCGCATTAAACACTCATTGACTGTCTCACACTAAACACTCAATGACAGTCTCACACTAAACACTCATTGACAGCCTCACACTAAACTCATTGACTGCCTCACACTAAACACTCATTGACTGCCTCACACTAAACACTCATTGACTGCCTCACACTAAACACTCATTGACTGTCTCACACTAAACACTCATTGACTGCCTCACACTAAACACTCATAGACAGACTCACACTAAACACTCATTGACAGACTCACACTAAACACTCATTGACTGTCTCACACTAAACTTTCATTGACTGTCTCACACTAAACACTCATTGACAGTCTCACACTAAACACTCATTGACAGACTCACACTAAACACTCATTGGCAGACTCACACAAAACACTCATTGGCAGACTCACACTAAACACTCATTGACTTTCTCACACTAAACACTCATTGACAGACTCACACTAAACACTCATTGACAGCCTCACACTAAACTCATTGACTGCCTCACACTAAACACTCATTGACTACCTCACACTAAACACTCATTGACTGTCTCACACTAAACACTCATTCACAGCCTCACACTAAACACTCATTGACTACCTCACACTAAACACTCATTGACTACCTCACACTAAACACTCATTGACTGTCTCACACTAAACACTCATTCACAGCCTCACACTAAACACTCATTGACTACCTCAGACTAAACACTCATTGACAGCCTCACACTAAACTCATTGTCTGCCTCACACTAAACACTCATTGACTGTCTCACACTAAACACTCATTGACTGACTCACACTAAACACTCATTGACAGCCTCACACTAAACTCATTGTCTGCCTCACACTAAACACTCATTGACTGTCTCACACTAAACACTCATTGACTGCCTCAGCACTAAACACTCATTGACAGACTCACACTAAACACTCATTGACTGTCTCGCATTAAACACTCATTGACTGTCTCACACTAAACAC
>JAGDYQ010000028.1:5568222-5575722 GCA_021962125.1 Bulinus truncatus
ATTTATCCCCGATTGCTTCGTTCAAGAAAACGGCAAGAAATCTGAAAACATCTTGGAAACCTCTAGACACATGTGAAATGGGGAAAGACAAAATATTTTTAACAACTGACACGTATTGACATTTTGTTTCTCAAAATTAGGCCCTGATTGGTTAAAAGCCTTAGGCCGCAGTAACTTGAGTCCAACCTACTAGCAAGGCTGAGATAATATCTCTTGAACCATATATATGTTGAGGATAGTTATGCCTACAGATACATAAAACACCCTTTCTAAAAAAAAATTGACAATTCAAAATTATAGATCGCTCGACTGCTGACTTGAGAGCATCGGGTTCGATCCTCGACGAGAGCCACAAAGTCCAGGGTGAAAGTTGGTTAAAGTCCTTCAAACCAACTTAGCTTTCAATGGGTACTTGAATTAACTTGGGGAAGTAAAGTAGACTGGACTAACCACAAAGCCCTTTTATATGCCGTAGTTACAGAAACAGATGAATTCTACACTTCATCTGTCCTGATTGCCCTACTCCCAAAGAGAGAGAGAGAGAGAGAGAGAGAGAGAGAGAGAAAGAGAGAGAGAGAGAGCTAACTAAGAATTACTTTTGCAAGTTTGAAGTAAACCCAACTGTATTTAAACGCTTCCATGTCACACATTTAAAACTGTAATCCAAGAAACAATATGTATGTCGCTGACAAAATCTATATTTAATCATTTGCATTTATCAGTAACTCCAGCCCGATATGCGTGCTGTATGGTAAGGGTTCAAATCCCAGTGTGTACAGTCACCATCCGTTTCTTGTAAGTTGCCTCCTTTGCAACTGCACACACTGCTATAGGATGGTGGGGGTGGGTGGGGGGCGAGCGAGAAAGTAGTGCGCTACAAAAACCGCCCCATTACATCTACTGCTTGAAAGATGCACGTCTCATTCTTACAGTGACTTAAACAACAGTTACGTTCTATTTCATTTACAACAGTTTGTTCTATTTCATTTACATCAGTTAGTTCTATTTCATTTACAACAGTTGCGTTCTATTTTATTTACAACAGTTGCGTTATATTTCATTTACAACAGTTGCGTTCTATTTCATTTACAACGGTTGCGTTCTATTTCATTTACAACAGCTACGTTCTATTTCATTTACAACAGTTGCGTTCTATTTCATTTACAGCAGTTAGTTCTATTTCATTTACAGCTGTTAGTTCTATTTCATTTACAACAGTTACGTTCTATTTCATTTACAACAGTTACGTTCTATTTCATTTACAACAGTTACGTTATGTTTCATTTACAGCAGTTGCGTTCTATTTCATTTACAACAGTTGCGTTATGTTTCATTTACAGCAGTTAAGTTCTATTTCATTTATAGCAGTTACGTTCTATTTCATTTACAGCAGTTAGTTCTATTTCATTTACAACAGTTATGTTCTATTTTATTTACAACAATTACGTTCTATTTTATTTACAACAGAGCCATTAGCACCTTTAAGATGAGCCACATAAGATATAAATCTTATGACCTTTTCAGAAACACCTGATGGATGAAAAAATACTGGCGGGAATGCGTGTAGTGGATGGAACATCTATTCTTCCTTACACCTCCCGCCTCTATGGATTAATTTTCTCTAAAGACCCTTTTATTTGGTACTTTTTATCCCATTTTTTTAACACTTGCTGCATTGTTGGGATATTTATTGACATTAAACTATCTGTTCTATACGGCTACTGTCATTGTCCATTCCTTCCGCTGGTCAGTCCAGTTTTTTTTTTTAAGTGTAGCTCCATTATTTCTTAAAAGACCAGCCAATCGCATTGTGAAAGGGAGAAAAAGGGGACGAATGGATTTTTTTTTATGTCTTTAGCCCACAACGGACCAAACCGAGCTCAATCAAAGCATTGACCACAAGCTTGACCACACATTATCACAGTCATCTTTACGCCCCCCTTTTCTTGTGGAACACGGAGTGGGTGAATGGGGAAGTCGCCATTGTGGTGAAAACCAAACAATTAACAAAAATCTCGCCCCATTCAGAACACTCGCGATGGTCTCAGTTGTACGTGGCACTATTCTATTCAGGCTTGCGGACAAAAAGTGGACATAAAAGTCCATTGGGCAGCACGAGCATGGACTGTCGAGTCATTTATTCTCTCTTGTTATAACACGCTTGAAGTGAGATAAAAATGGAGACTTTTTTTTAAATTTTTAAATGTTGCTCAGTGGCTGGTCGTGTCCCCCCCCCCACCTCCTACAGTGACTGTTGGCTAACTTGTTCCGCATCACCCGGCTGAATCAGTCAGCCATATTACTAATCCCGCCAAGTCCATGACTGCTATGTTTTGAGAGAACTATTCTATTTATAGTTGACTTCATTGCAATGAGACTGCTAGCCAGATACGTGTATGTTAATGGTTCAAGCCGGCTCTCCGTGTCATTTCGTTGCAGTGTGTGCATCGCTTGGGGCTCTCCATGTCATTTCGTTGAAGTGTGTGCATCGCTTGGGGCTCTCCATGTCATTTCGTTGCAGTGTTTGCATCGATTGGGGCTCTCCATGTCATTTAGTTGCAGTGTGTGCATTGCTTGGGGCTCTCTATGTCATTTAGTTTAAAGTGGGGTCTTCCATGGCATTGCGTTGCCACATACAGTGGGTGCATCTGATTGCAGGCTCTCCATGTCATTTAGTTGCAGTGTGTGCATTGCTTGGGGCTCTCTATGTCATTTAGTTAAAGTGTGTGCATTGCTGCCACATACAGTGGGTTCTTCAATTGCAGTGCGTTACCACATACAGTGGGTGCTTCAATTGCAGTGCGTCGCCCCATACAGTAGGTTATACAATGGCAGTGAGTTGCCCCATACAGTGGCAGTGCGTTGCCCCATACAGTGGCAGTGCGTTACCACATACAGTAGGTTATACAATGGCAGTGAGTTGCCCCATACAATGGCAGTGCGTTGCCCCATACAGTGGCAGTGCGTTGCCCCATACAGTGGCAGTGCGTTGCCCCATACAGTAGATTATGCAATGGCAGTGAGTTGCCCCATACAGTGGCAGTGAGTTGCCCAGCATGAAATAATGACTTACATTTTTTTGCAATCAGTTTTTTTTTGGAAAAACAAAATGGCGGCTCTAGGTTTTAGCAAAACTAGAATGTTTTCAACAGAAATATAAGAAAATAAATTTGAAAAAATCGATACAATTGTGATTTTTGCATGGTGTCTATAGACTTTGTTTATGTTCATGTAGGCGTTTAAAAAGACTTAGATATGTAAAGAATAAGTTCATGTTTTTAAACAATTAGCTTTTATAGAATAAATAGGAAATTAGTTCATATATGTGTGGAAAAAACTAGTTCATGTTTTTGTAGAATTAGTTTGAAAAAGGCGTTAAAAAGAATTACTGCCTGTATGTGAAGAATAAGCTATTGATTATTTTTGTTTTTATTCTTCGATGATATAAATCTTGAAGGTTATTTAAAGAATAAAGTCCAATGTCTATTATGTGTGTATACTGTTGAAAGGACTTTATATTTTTTTTTAAAGTTATGTCATAATCTAGAAACCCGTTTCATCTACCCCCCTCCACACACACACACACACACAAACACACACACACACACACATACATACACACACCCGTTAATGAAGTGCAAACGATCCATCAAGAGAAAGTTTCAAGAAGGGCTGCTTTGGTGCTCTCGCAGTAGGGGAGTCAGTAGGGGAGTCAGCGCCTCTCACCGTCCTCAGTGAGTGCTGTACGGTAGACTCACTTCATCAAACGCATGCCTGCCAAAATGCAACAATTCTCGTCTGTTGAAAGTGGATCATGCCGCCCACCGACTGAACGCCGAATACAAACATCCCGGGGAAGTGGGCCGTTGTAGCGAGGTGCCTGGTGGGTGTGGGGGGGGGTGAGGCTCGAGCTGTGGACGGGCCGTCGGGCCGGTGCAGACCTCTGGGAAATCTATAACGTAATGAACAGTGGAAGTTCTGTTTTTTTTTCTTAATTTCATTACGTTCAACCGAGCGTGAATAGAGAAAGACTGGCGAGATGGAACATTAGTACATGAAAGTTTAGGGGGTCAAGAAGAATGAGGCTAGAGGTGTTCTACAAGATGGTGAAGAATGTTCTACAAGATGATGAAGAATATTCTACAAGATGAGGAAAAGTGTTTTACAAGATGAGGAAGAATGTTCTACAAGATGGTGAAGAATATTCTACAAGATGACGAAGAAAGTTTTACAATATCTACAAGATGAGGAAGAATGTTTTACAAGATGGTGAAGAATGTTCTACAAGATGGTGAAGAATGTTCTACATGATGGTGAATAATGTTTTACAAGATGGTGAAAAATGTTCTAAAAATGGTGAAGAATGTTCTATACAGTCGAGAAGAATGGTGTAGAAATGGATGGTAAAAAATCTAAGCTGGACAGAAAGTTACATTAGGCAGAAGTTAAGACTTCCATGTTATCCCCAGTAGTATAAAAAAAATAAACTGCCAGGTTTGGAATTCAATTGCATTCATCGGTAAACGTTAATTTTGTAAAATTACTAAGTGAAGTCCTACGAAACTACGAAAATACTGCATAGTTGGTACAGACTAACAGCAGACAGTAACAGATGAACAGCAGACAGTAAAAGATGAACAGCACACAGTAACAGAATAACAGCAGACAGTATCAGATGAACAGTAGACAGTAACAAATGAAAGCAGACAGTAACAGACTAACAGCAGACAGTAACAGACGAACAGCAGACAGTAACAGATGAACAACAGACAGTAACAGATGAACAGCAGACAGTAACAAATTAACAGCAGACAGTAACAGAATAACAGCAGACAGTAGCAGATAAACAGCAGACAGTAACAGACTAACAGCAGACAGTAACAGACTAACAGCAGACAGTAACAGACGAACAGCAGACAGTAACAGATGAACAGCAGGCAGTAACAGAATAACAGCAGACAGTAACAGATGAACAACAGACAGTAACAGATGAACAGCAGACAGTAACAGACTAACAGCAGACAGTAACAGACGAACAGCAGACAGTAACAGATGAACAGCAGGCAGTAACAGAATAACAGCAGACAGTAACAGATGAACAACAGACAGTAACAGATGAACAGCAGACAGTAACAAATTAACAGCAGACAGTAATAGATGAACAGCAGACAGTAACAAATGAAAGCAGACAGTAACAGACTAACAGCAGACAGTAACAGACGAACAGCAGACAGTAACAGATGAACAGCAGGCAGTAACAGAATAACAGCAGACAGTAACAGATGAACAGCAGACACTAACAGATGAACAACAGACAGTAACAGATGAACAGCAGACAGTAACAAATTAACAGCAGACAGTAACAGAATAACAGCAGACAGTAGCAGATGAACAGCAGACAGTAACAGACTAACAGCAGACAGTAACAGACTAACAGCAGACAGTAACAGATCAACAGATAAAATGTAGAATTGTACCGTTGTTGCAGATATAATTTAGGATTGTACTGTCGGGGTAGATATAATGTAGAACTGTATTGTCTGGGCGGATAAAATGTAGAATTGTACTGTCGGGGCAGATAAAATGTAGAATTGTACTGTTGGGGCAGATAAAATGTAGAATTGTACTGACTGGGCAGATAAAATGTAGAATTGTACTGTCGGGGCAGATATAATTTAGGATCGTACTGTCGGGATAGATAAAATGTAGAATTGTTTTTGTATCCACTACATATTAAACTAATATAACGTCCAGCCGCCTTCACTTCACTTTGTAATGGCCGGTACCGAATTAAAGATGGGCGGACTTGAGAACGTTCTCGAGGTTTGAACCCGATTCCCACAGGTCGACAGTCAAGCGATTTGCACCGCACGACCATCCGTCTCTATTATAATTATTTTCTTTTGAGAACAATTTGTTTGACCGAAAATAATCTTCAACGGTCGCTTCCAATGTTTACGTACAATGTGGAACATTATTATGATTTTTTTTTATATAGCAGCCTGTTGTAAATAAATCATAGTTTGTAGATACGTAAATACCAAGCACGTCATTATCCCGTGTACTATTGCTGTCAACCATGACACCGAGTGGATCTCACAGTAATGTGGAATGCCAGAGAAGCTCAAGTAAATCTGTCGATAGCCAAATTTTTTTTAAATATTTTATTTTCGGGTGGCAGCTAATGTAATTTGTACGAGAATCCATTGAAAAAGAAAAATGTGAATAAAAACCTTTAACTTTGGCTTTTATGAACATATCAAGCTTACTGTGTCATTAAAGTGTAACCTGTTAATGTCTTAAATGGCATCCCGCGCCCCGTTCCCCCCTATTTTGTGTCTGTTTATGAAGACAATCAATAGAGTATAAAGTTCTCAGCATTTGAGATTCTGAAGAGTATCTTCAATGGATTCCTTTCAAGCCCAAGTTTTTACGTTGTCGCTGGCAGTGTAGCTCGTGTTGTTTTGTTCCGCCCGTGAAGAGGCAGGCTGTTTATGTACCCTGCTGTCATTTGAAGAGGCAGGCTGTTTATGTACCCTGCCGTCATTTAAAAGTCGACAAAGAAATGCCCCACGCGTTTTTTTTTTTTGATTTCAAGTTTGTGTAAGAATCTGATGGTTGCGATGGATGAAGCTGTGAACCCATTATATGAACACTTCATATCTAGGTATATCAAAATATTTACAACAGAACCATTGGTGGATCAAATTTACTACAGGGGGATAGACATATATATATATATATATATATATATATATATATATATATATATATATATATATATAAACATTGCTGATTGAGTTAGAAAACTCGGGAATGTAACTCTGGTGTCAGGTTGCGATCTCTTTTTTGTTTATTTTAACACCATACAATATGATGTTGATTTATTGACAGCTCGGGTTCATATGACCTAGATGTTTCAGAAAAAAGTTTTGAATTTTCAAGAAATATTTTTTTTAAAACAATTGTGATTCTCATTACTTACATAGCACCACAAAGTATTACTATCTTTGTCAGTAATTACATTTTTTTACAAGTTTCAGAAAAGGTTCTGAATTTTCAAGAAAGGTTTTTTTTTAAAAATAATTGTGATTCTCATTACTTACATAGCACCACAAAGTATCACTATCTTTGTCAGTAATTCACTTACATAACCCCACAAAGTGTCACGATATTTGTGTTACACGTTCTCTTTGTAAAATTTCCTTTAGCTTCCAACGTTTAGTATGACCTCGTCACTAAAATAAAAGAGCCACGTCTCTTGTATTGACCTTGTGGTATATTTGAGCTTCATTTTATTTCATCTATTCACATTCACTCTATGTTTTTTATGCGTCTTTGTCTAAAACCTTCAATTTCATTGCTATTCTTTGGACGGACTTACAAGATCATGCAATGGAAAACAAGACGCACCAACCTATAGAATAATAGAACAGGTAACAAAACAAAAAAGAACAACAAAAAAACTACATTGCTTTGTACGAGCATTTTTCATCCGAA
>JAGDYQ010000028.1:5580722-5864182 GCA_021962125.1 Bulinus truncatus
TGTTTAATAGTCGGGGGTTGTTTTTGTTAAGCTTCTGTACCCATAATGAGGATTATTTTCTTTGGTATGAATTATATAAAAAGCTATTTTTTGTACATAGACTGATTGTTAACGCGCTCAAATATATATTACCGCGTTGGTTGGGAATAAACCAAATGGTTGCGGAAAAAAGGGGGGGGGGAGTCAAGCAGACGATTCAAGATGCAACACCGCTAATTTTTAACCTCACGTCTCTCTTTTTTTTTTAAATACGTCATGTTATAAAAAAAAGAACTGTTGGAATGGGGGTGTAGGGTTGTTAAAGGAGTGTTTAACCCGGGGGGGGGGGTAGGGAGAAGTGTCACGTGGTATTGTTAACAGGGTGAACATGCAGTTATACTAAATGTCCCTTTTTGTAATTTTGTACATTGAGACCCACTGCGATTCGGGCATGTCTTGAGTGGAAGGGGGTGGCGGGCGGGGGAGGGATGGAGGGAAGGATGGGTGTGGGGCTCAGTGAAAGAGAATTGATACATTAGTAAAAAAATAACTATTGAGAAAGAGTCCTTTAAAATAGTATGAATGTATTAAGATTAGTCAATGATATGGTGTTGTGAGCACATCACCATTTTCAACTCCAACTGCGTGCCTAATAGCAGGTCCGGGTACCGGGCCTGTTCAGCTAGTATATATATAAAAATAAATTGGACTGTAAAACTATTGCTAAATCTTATATTTTTTTCTATTCAATTTCTTTGATATTTCTGAGCAATCTTTGATGAATACGGCTATTCGCACACGTGCACGCTTTCACTATTCGCACAAGTGTATGTGTCCTTTATTCGCAGACATGCATGTCTCCACACTTTACACGTATGTAGTGTACATAATTTGTACATACTAAGTCCTGTTTATTTAATTATTCGTGCTTGTAATGTGTATTGTTATCTTTCCCATAAGATATATTGAACTTTGTAAAACAGAATTTCCATAATGTGTTGCTTTTTCTAGATAATGAGGGCAATGTGTATGAGACAATTAATGCAGTGTTGATGAGGCCAATAGTGCAATGTTGATGAGGCCAATAGTGCAATGTTGGTGAGGCAAATAGTGCAATTTTGGTGAGGCAAATAGTGCAATGTTGGTGAGGCAAATAGTGCAATGCTGGTGAGACAAATAGTGCAATGTTTGTGAGGCAAAAAGTGCAATTTTGGTGAGGCAAATAGTGTAATGTTGGTGAGGCAAATAGTGCAATGCTGATGAAGCAAATAGTGCAATGTTGGTGAGACAAATAGTGCAATGTTGGTGAGGCAAATAGTGCAATGTTGGTGAGGCAAATAGTGCAATGTTGGTGAGACAAATAGTGCAATGTTTGTGAGGCAAATAGTGCAATGTTGGTGAGGCAAATAGTGCAATGTTGGTGAGACAAATAGTGCAATGTTGGTGAGGCAAATAGTGCAATGTTGATGAGACAAATAGTGCAATGTTGGTGAGGCAAATAGTTCAATGTTGGTGAGGCAAATAGTGCAATGTTGGTGAGGCAAATAGTGCAATTTTGGTGAGGCTAATAGTGCAATTTTGGTGAGGCAATTAGTGCAATGTTGATGAGACAAATAGTGCAATGTTGGTGAGGCAAATAGTGCAATGTTGATGAGACAAATAGTGCAATGTTGGTGAGGCAAATAGTGCAATGCTGATGAAGCAAATAGTGCAATGTTGGTGAGACAAATAGTGCAATGTTGGTGAGGCAAATAGTGCAATGTTGATGAGAGAAATAGTGCAATGTTGGTGAGGCAAATAGTGCAATGTTGGTGAGGCAAATAGTGCAATGTTGATGAGGCAAATAGTTCAATGTTGTGAGGCAAATAGTGCAATGTTGGTGAGGCAAATAGTGCAATGCTGATGAAGCAAATAGTGCAATGTTGGTGAGACAAATAGTGCAATGTTGGTGAGGCAAATAGTGCAATGTTGATGAGAGAAATAGTGCAATGTTGGTGAGGCAAATAGTGCAATGTTGGTGAGGCAAATAGTGCAATGTTGATGAGGCAAATAGTTCAATGTTGTGAGGCAAATAGTGCAATGTTGGTGAGGCAAATAGTGCAATGTTGGTGAGGCAAATAGTGTAATGTTGATGAAGCAAATAGTTCAATGTTGTGAGGCAAATAGTGCAATGTTGGTGAGGCAAATAGTGCAATGTTGGTAAGGCAAATAGTGCAATGCTGATGAGACAAATAGTACAATGTTGGTGAGGCAAATAGTTCAATGTTGGTGATGCAAATAGTGCAATTTTGGTGAGGCAAATAGTGCAATGTTGATGTATTAGAAGAAATTTCCATTTTTATGACGGGAATATTTAATCATAGCATGCAGGATATCACGGAAACCAGTCAATAGAGATTCTATGTTTTATTTTCTTTTACAGTTATTTAGTTTAAGGTGACAAAACAAATGTAAAAGATAGTAAATGTTTTCGGACAGTGGTCTTGAGCTGGATGGAGTGGCCTTCAGCTGGACGGTGGTGGCTTGAATTGGACGACAGTGAGATTTGGATGGACTGAGTGGCCTTTAGATGGATGGAGATGGCCTTTGGATGGATTGGGGTCGCCTTGAAACAGTCTCCTGTTAGATGCGACCCTGCAGGGTCGACATGTTCGCCAATCATTTCCAAAAACACGTGATCAACGGGCTAACATTGACCCTAAAACCGAAGACATCGAGAGGCTACCTTAAAGAAGTGATGAACCGGGTTCGATTCTATATTTTGGGGTGGTGGGGGGACACCAAAGATCTCAATACCAGGTCATTATAGAACGAGACAGTGCTACACCTGGTCATAATGAGGCCACAGAGAGTCGAACAATTAAAGTGTCGGCTTCGTTAGCGCGCTTTCTCCAACTTTATTTAACACATGTCCTCAGGTGTACGCCCCGACCTTTTTGATCAATTATTCTTAAACCTGGAACACAGGTGAACATTGTTGGATGGATGGAACAAAGGTGTTAAGAATAAAGACAAGATGTTATTGGTTTGAAAGTGGTACATTTAGTGTATTGTGTTTGTGTGTTTGTCAGTGACTGGTCAACCAGTAGTTTATTGTGTGTGTCAGTGACTGGTCAACCAGTGTAGTTTATTGTGTGTGTCAGTGACTGGTCAACCAGTGTAGTTTATTGTGTGTTTGTCAGTGACTGGACAACTAGTAGTTTATTGTGTCTGTCAGTGACTGGTCAACCAGTGTAGTTTATTGTGTGTGTCAGTGACTGGTCAACCAGTAGTTTATTGTGTATTTGTCAGTGACTGGTCAACCAGTAGTTTATTGTGTTTGTCAGTGACTGGTCAACCAGTGTAGTTTATTGTGTGTGTCAGTGACTGGTCAACCAGTAGTTTATTGTGTGTTTGTCAGTGACTGGTCAACCAGTGTAGTTTATTGTGTGTGTCAGTGACTGGTCAACCAGTGTAGTTTATTGTGTGTGTCAGTGACTGGTCAACCAGTAGTTTATTGTGTGTGTCAGTGACTGGTCAACCAGTGTAGTTTATTGTGTGTGCCAGTGACTGGTCAACCAGTGTAGTTTATTGTGTGTGTCAGTGACTGGTCAACCAGTAGTTTATTATGTGTGTTTGTCAGTGAATGGTCAACCAGTGTAGTTTATTGTGTGTGTCAGTGACTGGTCAACCAGTGTAGTTTATTGTGTGTGTCAGTGACTGGTCAACCAGTAAATTATTGTGTGTGTCAGTGACTGGTCAACCAGTAGTTTATTGTGTGTGTCAGTGACTGGTCAACCAGTAGTTTATTGTGTGTGTTTGTCAGTGACTGGTCAACCAGTAGTTTATTAGTTTATTGTGTGTTTGACAGTCACTGGTCAACCAGTGTAGTTTATCGTGTGTGTCAGTGACTGGTCAACCAGTGTAGTTTATTGTGTGTGTCAGTGACTGGTCAACCAGTGTAGTTTATTGTGTGTGTCAGTGACTGGTCAACCAGTAGTTTATTGTGTGTTTGTCAGTGACTGTTCAACCAGTAGTTTATTGTGTGTGTTTGTCAGTGACTGGCCAACCAGTGTAGTTTATTGTGTGTGTCAGTGACTGGTCAACCAGTAGTTTATTGTGTGTGTTTGTCAGTGAATGGTCAACCAGTGTAGTTTATTGTGTGTGTCAGTGACTGATCAACCAGTGTAGTTTATTGTGTGTGTCAGTGACTGGTCAACCAGTAGCTTATTGTGTGTGTCAGTGATTGGTCAACCAGTATAGTTTATTGTGTTTGTCAGTGACTGGTCAACCAGTGTAGTTTATTGTGTGTGTCAGTGACTGGTCAACCAGTAGTTTATTGTGTGTGTTTGTCAGTGACTGGTCAACCAGTAGTTTATTGTGTGTTTGACAGTCACTGGTCAACCAGTGTAGTTTATCGTGTGTGTCAGTGACTGGTCAACCAGTTTAGTTTATTGTGTGTGTTTGTCAGTGACTGGTCAACCAGCAGTTTATTGTGTGTGTCAGTGACTGGTCAACCAGTAGTTTATTGTGTGTGTCAGTGACTGGTCAACCAGTGTAGTTTATTGTGTGTGTCAGTGACTGGTCAACCAGCAGTTTATTGTGTTTGTCAGTGACTGGTCAACGAGCAGTTTATTGTGTGTGTCAGTGACTGGTCAACCAGCAGTTAATTGTGTGTGTCAGTGACTGGTCAATCAGTGTAGTTTATTGTGTGTGTCAGTGACTGGTCAACCAGTATAGCTTATAGTGTGTGTCAGTGACTGGTCAACCAGTAGTTTATTGTGTGTGTCAGTGACTGGTCAACCAGTGTAGTTTATTGTGTGTGTCAGTGACTGGTCAACCAGTAGTTTATTGTGTGTGTTTGTCAGTGAATGGTCAACCAGTGTAGTTTATTGTGTGTGTCAGTAACTGGTCAACCAGTGTAGTTTATTGTGTGTGTCAGTGACTGGTCAACCAGTGTAGTTTATTGTGTGTGTCAGTGACTGGTCAACCAGTGTAGTTTATTGTGTGTGTCAGTGACTGGTCAACCGGTAGTTTAAAGTGTGTGTCAGTGACTGGTCAACCAGTGTAGTTTATAGTGTGTGTCAGTGACTTGTCAACCAGTGTAGTTTATTGTGTGTGTCAGTGACTGGTCAACCAGTAGTTTATTGTGTGTGTCAGTGACTGGTCAACCAGCAGTTTATTGAGTTTGTCAGTGATTGGTCAACCAGTGTAGTTTATTGTGTGTGTCAGTGACTGGTCAACCAGCAGTTTATTGTGTTTGTCAGTGACTGATCAACCAGTGTAGTTTATAGTGTGTGTCAGTGACTGGTCAACCAGTGTAGTTAATAGTGTTTGTCAGTGACTGGTCAACCAGTAGTTTATTGTGTGTTTGTCAGTAACTGGTCAAAAAGTGTAGTTTATTGTGTGTGTCAGTGATTGGTCAACCAGTATAGTTTTTTGTGTGTGTCAGTGACTGGTCAACCAGTAGTTTATTGTGTGTGTCAGTGACTGGTCAACCAGTAGTTTATTGTGTGTGTTTGTCAGTGACTGGTCAACCAGTAGTTTATTGTGTGTGTCAGTGACTGGTCAACCTGTAGTTTATTGTGTGTGTCAGTGACTGGTCAACCAGTGTAGTTTATTGTGTGTGTCAGTGACTGGTCAACCAGCAGTTTATTGTGTATGTCAGTGACTGGTCAACCATTGTAGTTTATTGTGTGTGTCAGTGACTGGTCAACCAGCAGTTTATTGTGTGTGTCAGTGACTGGTCAACCAGTAGTTTATTGTGTGTGTTTTTCAGTGACTGGTCAACCAGTAGATTATTGTGTGTTTGACAGTCACTGGTCAACTAGTGTAGTTTATTGTGTGTGTCAGTGACTGGTCAACCAGTTTAGTTTATTGTGTGTGTTTTTCAGTGACTGGTCAACCAGCAGTTTATTGTGTGTGTCAGTGACTGGTCAACCAGTGTAGTTTATAGTGTGTGTCAGTGACTGGTCAACCAGTGTAGTTTATTGTGTGTGTCAGTGACTGGTCAACCAGTAGTTTATTGTGTGTGTCAGTGACTGGTCAACCAGTGTAGTTTATAGTGTGTGTCAGTGACTGGTCAACCAGTGTAGTTTATTGTGTGTGTCAGTGACTGGTCATTCAGTAGTTTATTGTGTGTGTCAGTGACTGGTCAACCAGTGTAGTTTATTGTGTGTGTCAGTGACTGGTCAACCAGTGTAGTTTATAGTGTTTGTCAGTGACTGGTCAACCAGTGTAGTTTATTGTGTGTGTCAGTGACTGGTTAACCAGTAGTTTATTGTGTGTTTGTCCGTGACTGGTCAACAAGTGTAGTTTATTGTGTGTGTCAGTGATTGGTCAACCAGTATAGTTTTTTGTGTGTGTCATTGACTGGTCAACCAGTAGTTTATTGTGTGTGTCAGTGACTGGTCAACCAGTAGTTTATTGTGTGTGTTTGTCAGTGACTGGTCAACCAGCAGTTTATTGTGTGTGTCAGTGACTGGTCAACCTGTCGTTTATTGTGTGTGTCAGTGACTTGTCAACCAGTGTAGTTTATTGTGTGTGTCAGTGACTGGTCAACCAGCAGTTTATTGTGTATGTCAGTGACTGGTCAACCAGTGTAGTTTATTGTGTGTGTCAGTGACTTGTCAACCAGTGTAGTTTATTGTGTGTGTCAGTGACTGGTCAACCAGTAGTTTATTGTGTGTGTTTTTCAGTGACTGGTCAACCAGTAGTTTATTGTGTGTTTGACAGTCACTGGTCAACTAGTGTAGTTTATTGTGTGTGTCAGTGACTGGTCAACCAGTTTAGTTTATTGTGTTTGTTTGTCAGTGACTGGTCAACAAGTAGTTTATTGTGTGTGTCAGTGACTGGTCAACCAGCAGTTTATTGTGTGTGTCAGTGACTTGTCAACCAGTATAGTTTATTGTGTGTGTCAGTGACTGGTCAACCAGTAGTTTATTGTATGTGTCAGTGACTGGTCAACCAGTGTAGATTTTTGTGTGGGTCAGTGACTGGTCAATCGGTAGTTTTTTGTGTGTGTCAGTGACTGGTCAACCAGCAGTTTATTGTGTTTGTCAGTGACTGGTCAACCAGCAGTTTATTTTGTGTGTCAGTGACTGGTCAACCAGTGTAGTTTATTGTGTGTGTCAGTGACTGGTCAACCAGTGTAGTTTATTGTGTTTGTTAGTGACTGGTCAACGAGCAGTTTATTGTGTGTGTCAGTGACTGGTCAACCAGTAGTTTATTGTGTGTGTTTGTCAGTGAATGGTCAACCAGTGTAGTTTATTATGTGTGTCAGTGACTGGTCAACCAGTGTAGTTTATTGTGTGTGTCAGTGACTGGTCAACCAGTAGTTTATTGTGTATGTCAGTGATTGGTCAACCAGTATAGTTTATTGTGTGTGTCAGTGACTGGTCAACCAGTGTAGTTTATTGTGTGTGTCAGTGACTGGTCAACCAGTGTAGTTTGTTGTGTGTGTCAGTGACTGGTCAACAGTGTAGTTTATTGTGTTTGTTAGTGACTGGTCAACCAGCAGTTTATTGTGTGTGTCAGTGACTGGTCAACCAGTGTAGTTTATTGTGTTTGTCAGTGACTGGTCAACAAGTTATTTATTGTGTGTATCAGTGACTGGTCAACCAGTGTAGTTTATTGTGTGTGTCAGTGACTGGTCAACCAGTGTAGTTTATAGTGTTTGTCAGTGACTGGTCAACCAGTGTAGTTTATTGTTTGTGTCAGTGACTGGTCAACCAGTATAGTTTATTATGTGTGTTAGTGACTGGTCAACCAGTAGTTTATTCTGTGTGTCAGTGACTGGTCAACCAGTGTAGTTTATTGTGTGTGTCAGTGACTGGTCAACCAGTAGTTTATTGTGTGTGTCAGTGACTAGTCAACCAGTGAAGTTTATTGTTTGTGTCAGTGACTGGTCAACCAGCAGTTTATTATGTTTGTCAGTGACTGGTTAACCAGTGTAGTTTATTGTGTTTGTCAGTGACTGGTCAACCAGCATTTTATTGTGTGTGTCAGTGACTGGTCAACCAGTGTAGTTTATTGTGTGTGTCAGTGACTGGTCAACCAGTGTAGTTTATTGTGTGTGTCAGTGACTGGTCAACCAGTGTAGTTTATTATGTGTGTCAGTGACTGGTCAACCAGTGTAGTTTATTGTGTGTGTCAGTGACTGGTCAACCAGTAGTTTATTGTGTATGTCAGTGATTGGTCAACCAGTATAGTTTATTGTGTGTGTCAGTGACTGGTCAACCAGTGTAGTTTATTGTGTGTGTCAGTGCCTGGTCAACCAGTGTAGTTTGTTGTGTGTGTCAGTGACTGGTCAACAGTGTAGTTTATTGTGTGTGTCAGTGACTGGTTAACCAGCAGTTTATTGTGTGTGTTAGTGACTGGTCAACCAGTTTAGTTTATTTTGTTTGTCAGTGACTGGTCAACCAGTAGTTTATTGTGTGTGTGTCAGTGACTAGTCAACCAGTGTAGTTTATTGTGTGTGTCAGTGACTGGTCAACCAGTGTAGTTTATAGTGTGTTAGTGACTGGTCAACCAGTGTAGTTTATTGTGTGTGTCAGTGACTGGTCAACCAGTAGTTAATTGTGTGTGTCAATGACAGGTTAACCAGTGTAGTTTATTTTGTGTGTCAGTGACTGGTCAACCAGTGTAGTTTATAGTTTGTGTCAGTGACTGGTCAACCAGTGTAGTTTATTGTGTGTGTCAGTGACTGGTCAACCAGTATAGTTTATTATGTGTGTCAGTGACTGGTCAACCGGTAGTTTATTTTGTGTGTCAGTGACTGGTCAACCAGTGTAGTTTATTGTGTGTGTCAGTGACTGGTCAACTAGTGTAGTTTATTGTGTGTGCCAGTGACTAGTCAACCAGTGAAGTTTATTGTGTGTGTCAGTGACTGGTCAACCAGCAGTTTATTGTGTTTGTCAGTGACTGGTCAACCAGCAGTTTATTCTGTCTGTCAGTGACTGGTCAAGCAGTGTACTTTATTGTGTTTGTCAGTGACTGGTCAACCTGTCTAGTTTATTGTGTGTGTCAGTGACTGGTCAACCAGTGTAGTTTATTGTGTATGTCAGTGACTGGTCAACCAGTAGTTTATTGTGTGTGTCAGTGACTGGACAACCAGTGTAGTTTATTGTGTGTGTCAGTGACTGGTCAACCAGTGTAGTTTATAGTGTGTTTCAGTGACTGGTCAACCATTGTAGTTTATAGTGTGTGTCAGTGACTGGTCAACCAGTGTAGTTTATTATGTGTGTCAGTGACTGGTCAACCAGTGTAGTTTATTGTGTGTGTCAGTGATTGGTCAACCAGTGTAGTTTATTGTGTGTGTCAGTGACTGGTCAACCAGCAGTTTATTGTGTTTGTTAGTGACTGGTCAACCAGTGTAGTTTATTGTGTTTGTTAATTACTGGTCAACCAGCAGATTATTGTGTGTGTCAGTGACTGGTCAACCAGTGTAGTTTATTGTGTTTGTCATTGACTGGTCAACCAGTAGTTTATTGTGTGTGTTAGGGACTAGTCAACCAGTGTAGTTTATTTTGTGTGTCAGTGATTGGTCAACCTTTGTAGTTTATAGTGTGTTAGTGACTGGTCAACCTGTGTAGTTTATTGTGTGTGTCAGTGACTGGTCAACCAGTAGTTTATTGTGTGTGTCAGTGACAGGTCAACCAGTGTAGTTTATTGTGTGTGTCAGTGACTGGTCAACCAGTGTAGTTTATAGTGTGTGTCAGTGACTGGTCAACCAGTGTAGTTTATTGTGTGTGTCAGTGACTGGTTAACCAGTAGTTTATTGTGTTTGTCAGTGACTGGTCAATCAGCAGTTAATTGTGTTTGTCAGTGACTGGTCAACCAGTGTAGTTTATTGTGTGTGTCAGTGACTGGTCAACCAACAGTTTATTGTGTGTGTCAGTGACTGGTCAACCAGTGTAGTCTATTGTGTGTGTCAGTGACTGGTCAACCAGTGTGGTTTATAGTGTGTGTCAGTGACTGGTCAACCAGTATAGTTTGTGTGTGTCAGTGACTGGTCAACCAGTAGTTTATTGTGTGTGTCAGTGACTGGTCAACCAGTGTAGTTTATTGTGTGTGTCAGTGGAATGTCAACCTGTGTAGTTTATAGTGTGTGTCAGTGACTGATCAACCAGTGTAGTTTATTGTGTGTGTCAGTGACTGGTCAACCAGTAGTTTATTGTGTGTGTCAGTGACTAGTCAACCAGTGTAGTTTATTGTGTGTTTGTCAGTGACTGGACAACTAGTAGTTTATTGTGTCTGTCAGTGACTGGTCAACCAGTATAGTTTATTGTGTGTGTCAGTGACTGGTCAACCAGTAGTTTATAGTGTGTGTCAGTGACTGGTCAACCAGTAGTTTATTGTGTGTGTCAGTGACTGGTCAACCAGTAGTTTTTTGTGTGTGTCAGTGTCTGGTCAACCAGTGTAGTTTATTGTGTGTGTCAGTGACTGGTCAACCAGCATTTTATTGTGTGTGTCAGTGACTGGTCAACCAGTGTAGTTTATTGTGTGTGTCAGTGACTGGTCAACCAGTAGTTTATTGTGTGTGTCAGTGACTGGTCAACCAGTATAGTTTATTGTGTGTGTCAGTGACTGGTCAACCAGTAGTTTATTGAGTGTGTCAGTGACTGGTCAACCAGTAGTTTTTTGTGTGTGTCAGTGTCTGGTCAACCAGTGTAGTTTATTGTGTGTGTCAGTGACTTGTCAACCAGTAGTTTTTTGTGTGTGTCAGTGACTGGTCAACCAGTAGTTTATTGTGTGTGTCAGTGACTGGTCAACCATTGTAGTTTATTGTGTGTGTCAGTGACTGGTCAACCAGTAGTTTATTGTGTGTTTGTCAGTGACTGGTCAACCAGTAGTTTATTGTGTGTGTCAGTGACTGGTCAACCAATAGTTTATTGTGTGTGTCAGTGACTGGTCAACCAGTGTAGTTTATTGGGTGTTTGTCAGTGACTGGCCAACCAGCAGTTTATTGTGTGTGTCAGTGACTGGTCAACAGTGTAGTGGCTGTGTCTTGAATGACGTAACTAGTCCGCGAGATGCCACTTGAATTGAATACAGGAAGTAGAAAAGAAAAATCCTGGCACAATGGAATGTTTAAAAAATAGCGGGGGTGGGTGGGTGGAGTTCTAATTCTTCAATGAACATATGAGGGTACTCAGTGCTTGACTATAGATTTCTTTCTGTAACACCAACAAAACATCTATTGATGAGTTTCCCCGTCTGCCAGATAGTTATTGTTATATTTTGTGTATGTTTATGTTTTAATGATCCGACAACTGTCTTGGTGATGGTTTTTTTTGATGTTCTGTTAGCAGATAATTTGGAAAGTTATAATAGAATGATGATTGCTTTCTCAGAAATACAAAAAAAAAAATAGAGATATAAAAAACGGTTATACAACTTGTTAGATGGATTAAAGAAAATGTTAGATATATACAAACAGATAGGTAGATATCTATCTATCTATCTATCTATCTATCTATGGGGCTGTCCATTATTTATGTCAACAAATATTTGTCGATTTTTACCTCCCCCCCTCCCCCTTGTCAATAACTTGTCAAACTTCCAGAGACCCCCCCCCCCTAGAGGCTAGAAGGAAGGCCACTAAAATATGCAGAAAGAAAAAACGTGAATGGGAAAAGGGAAAACTAGTAAAACTAGAGGAATACTCAAAAGAAAAAGAAACAAGAAAAATGTACATGGCCATCAAAGAGGAAAGTAACGGCTTCCAAGCAAGATCTCACATGTGTCTTAACAAATCAGGCGACCTGCTTATAGAAAATGAAATGGTTCTAGAAAGGTGGGCGGAATATTTTGAAGAAATGCTGAACATTAAAACTGACAGCGAAAATGATGTACCAAACATTGCAGAGGACGATGGGGCAGAAATAGAAGAACCAACCATAGAAGAAATAAATAATATCATTAAAAAGACCAAAAACAATAAAGCACCAGGAGAAGATAACATAAATGCTGAGTTACTCAAATATGGAGGACGCACACTACACTTAGAAATACACAGGATGGTCAATAAAATATGGAAAGAAGAGATAATGCCAACAGAATGGGAAACAGCCTTAATAGTTCCGCTACACAAGAAAGGTTCGAAACTTAACTGCAACAACTACAGAGGAATCTCACTTCTCAACACTGTTTATAAAATACTAACAAAAATAATAGCCTGCAGAATAGGGAATTTCAGTGAAACAGTATTAGGTGACCATCAATGTGGTTTCAGGCCTAGCAGAGCAACCACAGACCACATCTTTTCCCTTCGAAACACTCTAGAAAAATGTTATGAGCATAATATAAACCTACATCAGCTGTACATAGATTTCAAGATGGCATATGACAGCATCAATAGAAATTATCTTTACAAAACATTGCAGGAGTTGTGTATCCCCAACAAGCTCATTAGACTAGTATGTATGACATTAAACAACTCAAGAAGCAAAGTGAAAATCCAAGGGTAAAGCTCAAGAGAATTTAAAGTAAACCAAGGACTTAGACAAGGAGACTCCCTTTCGTGCATACTTTTCAACTTAACCCTAGAAAAAGTCATAAGAAACGTACAGTTGGATAAGCGAGGAACTATAACACACTACCTCAGAAGTGAAAAAACAAAGTCTATGAAAACAGGAACAATATTTACAGAACCCATCCAATACCTTGCATATGCTGATGACATAACATTGATAGGAAAGCAAAGCAAGGATATAGCAAAAGCATACATAGAATTAGAAACAGCAGCTCAGAAAGCAGGTTTAACAGTAAACGAAACAAAGACTCAATATATGCTGTTACAAAGAAATGAAAAAGAAGGAAGAGAAAAATTTTTCAAAATCAGTGATAGAGCATTTGAAAGAGTAGAAAACTTTAAATACCTGGGATCAACCATAAGTGAGAAAAACGATATAATGATAGAGATAAAGAACAGAATAGAAGTAGGGAACAGAATATATTATACACTGCATAAAATACTGAAAAACAGACAGATCTCCAGAAAAATTAAAAAAACCATATACAAGACAATGATCCGGCCAGCAGTAACATATGGTAGCGAAACATGGACCATCAGCAAACAAGCAGAAAATATGCTAAACACTTGGGAAAGGAAAATATTTAGGAAAATATATGGGCCAGTAAAGGACCATAACGAGTGGAGAAGTAGAACCAATTCAGAGCTGTACGAACTGTACGAAGAACCAAATATAACAGCTGAAATTAAAATGAATAGATTAAGGTGGGTAGGGCACATAGAAAGAATGGAAAACAACAGAGGTCCAAAAATGATTTATAAGACAACACCTAATGAGAAAAGGCCTAAAGGCAGGGCAAGAAGCAGATGGTTGGAGGAAGTGGAGAAAGACCTTAAAGCCATAGGAGTGAGAGAGTGGAGGAAGAAGACCATGGATCGGGAAAAGTGGAGAAGTGTAGTATGGCAGGCCAGGGCCCTAAATGGGCTATAGAGCCAAAGGAAGAAGAAGAAGAAGAAGAATGTAATAAACTTTCAGGAAATTTAGTTCAGTTTTATTGTAACAACTTTATGACATGTTTTCAAAATGTAGGGAGGGGCAAATGTCCCCCTTTCCCCCCCCCCCTTGAATACGCCCGTGCTCTTTTCTGTTCATAATAAACCTTTGTAGTTATAAATTGGAAATATATTCATAAGTTAAAAGTTTTTCTTTTATTCACTTTATTGTTGTAGTTGTAAACTAGGCCTAGTCTATTTAACATATTGCTTTTTTCCCTTTTATGTTATTTGGGGGTAGGGGGGGGGAGGTAATCAAATGTTGACGCAATTTTATAAGGGGGGGGGTCTCTGGAAGTTTGACAAGTTGTTGACAAGGGGGAGGGGGAGGTAAAAATTGACAAATATTTGTTGACATAAATAATGGACAGCCCCATAGATAGATAGATAGATAGATAGATAGATAGATAGATAGATAGATAGATAGATAGATAGATAGATAGATAGATAGATAGATAGATAGATAGATAGATAGATAGATAGATAGATAGATATCTACCTATCTGTTTGTATATATCTAACATTTTCTTTAATCCATCTAACAAGTTGTATAACCGTTTTTTATATCTCTATTTTTTTTTTTTTTTGTATTTCTGAGAAAGCAATCATCATTCTATTATAACTTTCCAAATTATCTGCTAACTGAACATCAAACAAAACCATCACCAAGACAGTTGTCGGATCATTAAAACATAAACATACACAAAATATAACAATAACTATCTGGCAGACGGGGAAACTCATCAATAGATGTTTTGTTGGTGTTACAGAAAGAAATCTATAGTCAAGCACTGAGTACCCTCATATGTTCATTGAAGAATTAGAACTCCACCCACCCACCCCCGCTATTTTTTAAACATTCCATTGTGCCAGGATTTTTCTTTTCTACTTCCTGTATTCAATTCAAGTGGCATCTCGCGGACTAGTTACGTCATTCAAGACACAGCCTCGTTCTCATCGTTTTAATTTTCCTTTCAAAGCTCATTGCAAACACAACAGTGGGGGGAAGAAAAAAAAAACTGTTTAGGTGCATTGTAAAAATATGGAAACAAGGGAGGTAATATCTTAGCAATAACGGACCTATTGAATTAACATTGTGCTGCTCTCCCCCTGTTTTTTTTTTTCTAGTTTTTCATTTTTCCTCCCCTTTATTCGTACAAACATTTCGTCAAGTGCGTTCGCTTAAAGGAGTTTTTTAAAAAATAGACTTAGGGGTCTATCGATTCTAGTTTTTATTTATTTTTTTATATTTCTGTTGTTGTTGTTTTCATAGTTCATTGTACTGCCTTATGAACAGATCCAAAGGCTATTATGTGAATGGTGATCGCGCGACAAATGATTTGCTATTCTCACGATATTTTTCCCTGGCATTATTCTCACAATTCTTGTGACAATCTCAGAGCCGAGCCACCCGTTGTTACATTCTTCCCGGACAACAAAAAACTTTTTGTCCCCTCAACAAAAGAGAGCAATTTTTCCAGCTCCTCTTTTTTTTTTTATTTTCAATTCTTTCATGGAGGGGGAAAAAAAAGGTCTTTGGTTTACGTGGACAATGAAAATTCTCTGCGGACAAAGCTTTTTGCCGAGTTCGCCCAGTGAACGAAGCATTGCCTCCCTCCAAACAAGCAGCCGCGCGGTGTGTCTAGCGCCTGATGACATTGTTTGGGCGGGCGACGCGAAGCTTGAATTATTAAATCATTAAGTGAGCTTTTGTATAGAGGCAGAAACTCGGCTTTAAACAGGATCTCACATAACACAAACACACGAGTTTTTTTTTTATCCCCCCCCCCCACACATCAACTTCCCCCACCCCACCCCCACTGTATTTTTTAATACTAAGAGACATGATCAGTGCACCGGTGCCCCATCCCTCCCCACGACCCCACCAACCGTCAGGTACAGCTTGTACGTCCTTACAATACCAAGTCGGGGATTAGACCGGTGCAGGGCTCTGCAGCATGTCTCGTCCCCCCCCCCCCGGCGTTTACACGGCTTTAATGGCCGCCTTCTCGCTAGCATTGGGGTGTGGGTGAAGAAGAGAGAATAGGGACATTGTGTATTCTTGTGCCACTGATGTTCTTTTCCCAGTGGCCCGCCCTTTGTGTGGTTGAATTGAATGCTAAAGATAACATATAACATTACGGGAGCCGGTTTAAAGCGACTCTAACACATAAACATCAGACCTGCGAGGTGCGGGCTCAAATCTTCATCTACCGCCACTGCGGGGGTCTTGCGTTCCACGAGTTTGTCCATTTGTAGCTGTGTGTGGACATTTGTGTGTGCGTGCGTTTGTCCATTGTAGTGTGTGGTCAATAGTGTGCGTACGTTTGTCCATTGTAGTGTGTGGTCATTAGTGTGTGTGCGTTTGTCCATTGTAGTGTGTGGTCATTAGTGTGTACGTTTGTCCATTATATGAGTGTGGACATTTGTGTGTGCGTGCGTTTGTCCATTGTAGTGTGTGGTCAATAGTGTGCGTACGTTTGTCCATTGTAGTGTGTGGTCATTAGTGTGTGTGCGTTTGTCCATTGTAGTGTGTGGTCATTAGTGTGTACGTTTGTCCATTATATGAGTGTGGACATTTGTGTGTGCGTGCGTTTGTCCATTGTAGTGTGTGGTCATTAGTGTGTGTGCATTTGTCCATTGTAGTGTGTGGTCATTAGTGTGTGCGTTTGTCCATTATATGTGTGTGGCCTTTTGTGTGTGTGTTTGTCCATTGTAGGTATGTGGACATTTGTGTGTGTTTGTCCATTGTAGAGTGTGGACATTAGTATGTGTGCACGAGCTTCAGTTATTTTTACACAGACTTCACAATCAAGTGTGGTCAGTGTGATTAGTTCTAGTTTCCGGGAAAAAAAAATACACACTAGATATGAAGTTGAATGATGTGTCTCTACTTTTTCTAAACGTTCCTATTGGGGTCTTGTACGGGTTGTACTAACATTACAAACACTTCGTGGACAGACGAAACATGGCGATTGGTATCCCATGGGCAATACGCACAATACATTACCAAAATGTGACGTCACAGTTGTGTGACGTGATGGTTATGAGTAATGAGCCCTGCCGCCATTGCTGCAGTTGGGGATAGGAATGTTGGGAAGGGATATATTTAGGATAGTAAAGATACGATTCACCAGAAACGGAAAAATCCGACATAATTGTACCTTTTGTGCTATCGGAATCAGCGCTGGATTAGGATTTTACCCAATACCTTCTTTTAAATCCGATTCCGCTATACTGGTAAGCGTCTTGTTAGTGAAATTTGGGGAAAATCTTTCTTGTGTGAATTGCACAATCGTATTGTATTTCGTTTAGCTGCTGACAAGTTTGTAGACATTAAGGATATTCCAGAAAAGATGTACAATATTTTAAATCACTGAGTCATTGAAATGTCTATTGATTTGTTCCTACGATGTGTTGGTAATAGATGAGTTGACTATTGATTTGTTCCTACGATGTGTTGGTAATAGATGAGTTGTCTATTGATTTGATCCTACGATGTGTTGGTAATAGATAAGTTGACTATTGATTTGTTCCTACGGTGTGTTGTAAGATGACTTTTAAAACTTAGTATATTTTTAACCGCTTCATGGAGCTTCTATCATATCAATTTTCTAAGTAAATATAAAAATGTACCCAGTATCACAAAAAGAAGCTTAGCTTTCTGATTTCCTTGAAAATCTGAGTTTAGCTTTACACGGTTCCATAACCCTAACACAAAGGGAAGGAACTCTAATTCTAACACAAAGGGAAGTAACCCTAGCCCTAACACAAAGGGAAGGAACCCTAACACAAAGGGAAGGAGCCCTAACACAAAGGGAAAGAACCCTAACACAAAGGGAAGGAACCCTAACCCTAACACAAAGGGAAGGAACCCTAGCCCAAAGGGAAGGAACCCTAACACAAAGGATAAAAATGCGAATTTCCCAAAATTGTTTTTTTTTAATAGTTTTGAAGATGAATTTCAATTTTTTTTTCGAATGTGATCAATTTGAGGAATTAAAAGCAAATAATAAAAATGGCGGAAGAATACAAGCAACAATCGGGAAAACTGGAAGCAGATTTGAAGCAAAAGTTTGTAGATTTGAAAAGTTTCAAATCCACCATTGCATGTTTTCTTCACTTGTTTATTTGCGATAATATTTTTTTTGTTAGAAGCAAACTTCTTGGTGTATTTGTCAGAGGTAAAAGATGATCAGACATTACATATGTTTCACAAATCATCTTCTATAAACGAATTTCAGAAACCTATGACAGCATCTAAATATCTAGACTTCAAGAAGGATGTTTTGTCATTTTTGTACCACATATTACTACTGTGAATCTTTGCATTCAATATTATATCCCTTGACGTCAAAATGCCGTTCACAGTTGGGTTTTTACAATGTTAAAGGATGTCTGCTAACAGCTTGAACACGTTTTTTACTCCAGATTTAAATGAGTTGAGTTAAGGTCTTTAATAAATATTTTACATGAAGGCCCTTATGTTGTTTTTTTTTGTAAATTGAGAAATAATGAAATGTGTGTGTGTGTTCGTCCATTGTAATTGCATGCACGTCATTGGTTCTCATTGTGAAGGAGTTAATTATAACATTATTTTATTTGTGCATGTGTGTATAAGCACACTTTTTAATTGACTAGAGAGTACATGTATAAATTTTAATGTAGTTATGTGACGTAGTGAAACTTCACTTGTCATTTTACTTGGATACCAATTGGTCTTGAATCGTTAGTGAATTGTTTTGTTTTGAGATAGCAGGACGTGCCTCTGCTTAGTACTAGTTAGATTCTTATGGAAGTACCTCTTATTTAATATTGATTTGTCAACAACGTCAGTCAGTACCACATGTTATATTACATATATTATATTATTGTCATATTGTCTTCGATATTAAAGAATGTATCAGCGACTAGCTGGTCTTTGTATTAATTAAGGAGAATGTCAAGTATGAATCGTAGTTGAGTAGCACGCTACCGATCTAAACCCAAAACACACCACACACCACCCACCTCCACACTCATTCACTAGTCCAGGGGTTCTGCCAACTTGGGCCCACTGACAATCTCCACCGACAGATATTCCCCCCCCCCCTCTGATATCCCCCACCCACCAATATCATTCTAAAGGGCGGTGTACAAGATAAGGGCCCAAGACTTGTGTTTGAATTGTAAGCTCTAGCGACGGCCCGGACTAGTGCTGAGTACACCCCCCCAGCCCCACCCCCTAAAGTCAATCAGTAATTATTTAAATTATTATAGTGGTGACGTGTGATGGAAGGAGATTTGCGAGAATAATTGATAAAATATATTTTCTGCTCTGTCACGAGCTCTGGTCCTCTCCACTTGCTCACATTAAGGTCGTTTACATTTGACCTAGATTTCCTTATGTACCCCCCCCCCCTCCATCCATGCGGCCCGTCTGTAAAATTTAAGAAATCCACTGTGGCCCGCGGTTCAAACATTGTGCACACCCCTGGTCTATGTCCCTTTTTTTTTTTTCAGAAATGGGCACCAGACTATTCCTTAATACGGCCTGTCAATATGTAGATGTAACGAAGTTACCGTAACTCGAACCGATGACCTACAAAAATACCAGTTGGGGGGGGGGAGGGGATTACAATACCACACCTTCCCCCCTCCTCTACTCTCCATAGTTCACTGATTACGCCTCTGAAAAGTTTGAAAAAAAGAAAAGACAGTAAACACAGGCAGTTCATTATTTCGCAACCCTGCAGATTCTGGCATGTGCCAAAGGGGAAGCAATAAATGTTGTCCAATTGTTGTTGAGTTATTCCCCCTTATGAACTCGCTCCTGCTTTGCTGAGACTAATCAGAACAGAATTTATGAGCCAAATTATTTCAACAGTTTTAAGAGACTAAAAGACCGGAACTTTTGAAAGTGGGCGCGTCCAGCCTGATTGCTTTAAAATGCGAGCAGAGTCCCAGGGCTTGATGTGAAAACCTGGTGTCGAGTCAGGAGGAGATATTCAACGCGACCTGTGTTTTGACTGATACTTCTGGAAATGATGGGAGCACGTGATGGCATGGGTGTGGGATTGGGGGGGGGGTGGATGGGTGGAGAGAACTTTTTTTTAAGTTAAGAAAATGAGTGCATTTATTCTCTCACTCTCTCTCTCTCTCTCTCTCTCTCTCTCTCTCTCTCTCTCTCTCTCTCTCTACCCCCCTCTTTCTCTATCTGTCTCTCTCTATCTCTCTCTAACTCTCTCTCTCTCTAACTCTCTCTCTCTCTAACTCTCTCTCTCTCTCTCTTTAATTTGACGGCATTTATAAGACAATTATTGTAGTTAAAGTCCACTTTGCTAAGTATAAAAAGTCACAATGATTGTTAAATATCTGTGTATGACTTTAAAATAAATATATTTTAAATAAAAACGCGATTCTGAAAGCTGTTGTCACGGAATTATTTTGAGTAATAATGTTACCATTATGTATGCACACAAATCTGTTTAAGTATTTACCAAAATGATCATAAAATAACCCCTACACCCACCCACCCACCCCCTTCCAAACCCAGTGTGTCCCGTGCTCTATAACGTATTGTACCATCCCCTACACCTACACACCCTAGTCTCCAAGTGAGATCATTGTGGTGGTATTTTGGTCTAAATGAAAGCCTCGTTAAAGCAGGACCAGTGGCGTACCTAGGGGGGGGGGCGGTGGGTGCGGTCCGCACCGGGCGGCACTTTTTATTACTTTTTAGGGGGGGCGGCAAAAATGTATAGATTAAATTGAAATACCTAAATGAGAGGGCGGCAAAATCGTCTTCCGCCCTGGGCGGCCGATACCCACGCTACGCCGCTGAGTAGGACCCACAGTGAACGCTCTTGCCCCATCCCCCCACCCCCATCCAAATCATCACCGAGAGACTGGTAAATACTTTTATCTGCTGGACCATTGATCGTTGCTTGATTGTGAACTTATTATCTGCCCATTAGTTATATTATTCATATATATATATATATATATATATATATATATATATATATATATATAAACTGTCTCAGAGTCAAAGGTTAAACGGGGTATGAGGAAAGTGGGGGTGGGGGGGGGGAGAGAAGACCGCCATCTTGATATTTCAAGCTTTTAGAACTTCATGTACTGCCCATTGCTGTGTACAACAAGAAGAGAGACACATACCGCGCAATGTCAAACACAATAAGAGAGGAAGTTAACCCGTATCGCTTGATGTTGACTATAATAAGAGAGGCAGTTAACCCGTATCGCTTGATGTTGACTATAATAAGAGAGGCAGTTAACCCGTATCGCTTGATGTTGACTATAATAAGAGAGGCAGTTAACCCGTATCGCTTGATGTTGACTATGATAAGAGAGACAGTTAACCCGTATCGCTTGATGTTGACTATAATAAGAGAGGCAGTTAACCCGTATCGCTTGATGTTGACTATAATAAGAGAGGCAGTTAACCCGTATCGCTTGATGTTGACTATAATAAGAGAGACAGTTAACACACACACCGCACTGTGTTGAATAGAATAAGAGAACTCACGTGTGAACGCCCCATTAAAACACGCGGACAGACCTCGCATGTTAAACTCGTCAACTTGCACGCTTCGTCATGCTCATGGCTGCCTGTTCTTTCGTCGGTCACTTCGGTGCAAACGCTGTCGGAGTCACAGGTCGGGGAACACACGAGGGCTTGAACACTGTCACATTCCGTTGGTGGATGCATTCTGGGAGGAAAGGGGGGGGAGGGAGGGGTGGCATGCTACCAGTTCCTCACTCCCAGCTTTGTTTAATTAATCCCCCCACATTAGCGTGTAATATGTTTGTCGGTAGAATGCTTAGGGCGCTCACATACGGGGGCTTTGGGTGACTGAACGCCCCCCCCCCTGATAAATAGAATTGTGTCTTTGCCCTGGAAGGCGTTGAAACCTTCTTGGTCAACTGTTAAAATACAACAGGATGCTTAAAAAAAGTGATGTTAACACTACGATAAAACCTCTGCTGAATATAACAGAGACAAATCGACGCTTTGCCAGACGGTGGGTAGTTAATGACTTGGTCGATTTTTAATAAGAGTCTGTAATTGAACTCTAGTGAATAGTAACAAAAAACCACTAAATCTTCAATCGATACAAATTTCCTCATTAGTATCTTGGTGGTTGAGAGGTTTTTACATAGACCACTTTTGCGTTAAGTTACGATTCGAATCCTTTCGATGCTATTATTAGTACATGACAGTTGACGTCATGTGTGCCAGGTATAACCGGCCCAACGTTGTCCGGAGCTGTAGCCAAGGGTTAATTATGGGGACCTATGCAAAGATATTTTGGGGGTGGGGGTGGGTGCTAAGAAAATGCTGACCAGGCTACCAGCATCAACTCTAAGTCCTCCAAAATCCTCCCCGGCCCCTTAATTTGTTCGCAAGCTTGGGACCAATCTACCTACCGCTGTCACAGGTTGTGACTAATATGTCGAAACCATCCCCTTACTCCACCCCCTAACTTAATAATATTACTAACGTTAAGGTGTATATTATACCATGTATAGTAATATACGTTCCCGTGCTCCAGTTCCCCCCCCCCTTTTTACCCCACCCCCGTAATTGCGTCATCAGCCAGGTGGACAGCGGAAGGTGTACGAGGCAGGGAGGTAACAGAAACACGTTACATTCCACGAGGAATTCTCGTTGACCATCTGACGGCTATTCTCCGGTCGGCGTCTTCAAAGGGACGGAGACCCGGATGAATGTCCAGTTACTACTGTCTTTGTCTATACGACGTACTTCCCCCCCCCTCCGCATCTAGGCTCCACCCCATAATTTGAAAGTTTGAAAGAAACATATATTATATTTGATTGGCTAAGGGTCACGTGGGAAAAGTGATGTGGGAAATGAAATATAGATTCGTAGACATTCGACCGAGGGTCCCAGGGGTGACCGGTCGCAATCCGACTGAGTGCTAGCTAGTCGATTGATGTGTCTATGAGTGAGATAGAAATAGAGAGAGTTAACTAGTGATAACGTCATTTGTTCCCCTTATTCATTTTATTTTGGATTATTTTTGCTTATGATTTTAACGACCACCAGATCTCTGTTACGGACTGGTGTCTCTGATAATAAATATATTTGTCGCTGTACACACTTGTTGAATTAATCATCGTCACTTGTTGTACGTTTAATTGTTGTTGAGACTGTGTGTGGTAGAACACAAATACAAATACGAGTCATCATTGAGTCAGCCCTCATACTCTTAGCAACAAGCCAAGGATACCCTCAAAGGGGTCCTCAACATCTGAGAGGCTCGTTTCGGGATCGAACCTTCACCTGAAGTTGTATTTTGCAATAACCAGGCGGGGCCGAAGCTGATTCAACAATAGACTCGGGGGGCTTAATCTCTGCCACAACTCTCCAACAGGCCAGTTCTTCATCAGACTTGGCCGGTTTGAAACGTGAGTAATAAACGCTACGTTCACTCACGTGTATCGTCGGAGAGAACCAGAAGTCTACAATTCTTCAACAGGCCAGTCATTCAGTGGACTGGGCCGTTTTGAAACGGGAGCAGTAAGTGCCACGCTTACTCACATCGTCCGAGTGAAAGTACAGACGAAGTCAACAAGACAGTAAAAGAAAAAGCCGCACTGTTATCGGCGAATAAATAACATTTAGACTATAGACTTTATGCATGTGTGTAAGATTGTGTACGGTGGAAGATATTTCGTATTCTGTTGAAAGGAGGGAGGAGGCGTCAAGGTAAGCCATTTTGATACACTTCTTTGATTGTGATCATTTGTGAGTGCTCTGACCGGTGTGTTAAGCTACACGGCGAGGGTTACCTGGGTTAACCGTTACTCATTTTAGGCTCGTATTAACGTCACCAACCATGAAATCTATGGAGGAGTACGTACAGTACTTCATAGGCCAGGGGTGCGACGTTAATACGGCCATAAAACACGCTAAATGCGAAAGGGATAGAGAGGTGGAAGAGGCTAGGCTAGAACGGGAAGCAGAATATGAACGACCTAGGCTTGATAGGGAAACAGAAGCTGAACGCGTTAGAAATGATAAAGAGGTAGAATGAGCCAGAATAACTGCCGATCAGAATAGAGAAGCCGAACGCGCTAAAAATGAAAGAGACAAAGAGGTGGAGTTAGCTAGATTAGCATCTGAAGAGAGGGTGACCCTAGCACGGCTAGAGAGGGAAGGGGGGCCGGCAAGCCCAACCCCAAGCAGTCAGTCAACGACATCCTCCAAACCCAAACTCCCCAAACTTGACGAGACGGACAATATAGACGCCTACATTCGTAGGTTTGAAAGATACGCTCTGTCCGCGGGTTGGGAACGACATGAGTGGGCCCCCTGCTTGACATCACTGCTCACGGGACGGGCCCTGACGACATCGACCCGCTTGACGGCTGACGAGTCGAATGACTTCGACTCATTGAAGGCTGCCCTCCTAAAGTCATACGACTATACGGAGGAAAGCTTTAGACGAAAGTTTAGGGGGGCCCATTTAGAAAGAGGGGAGACCTACCCCCTATTTGGTGCACGTCTAGCCGACCTCCTGACGAGGTGGGTTGAGCTCAGTGGGACGGAGCCGACCTTTGATGGCCTAATGGACCTCCTGCTCAGGGAGCAGTTGATGAACGGGGCCCCTAGTGGGCTACAGGTGTTCCTAAAGGAGCGTAAGCCAAGGACATGGGACGAGATGCTCGCCCTGGCCGAAAATTACAGGGAAGCTCGCCACGGCAGGGGCCGCGAGTCTTCCATAAGCAGGGAAGGAGAGGCGGTTGAGGCCGAAAGGGCCCCAACAAGTGAGGTAGATGACAGGAGGGAGGCCCCTAAAGATAGGATGAGGGCCCCAGTAAACGGGAACCGAGTGTTCAGCCACCCGACTAACGCTAAGTCGGTGTGCTACACGTGCGGGGCCCCAGGGCACCGCTCTGTTTCATGTAAGATGCAGAGAAATGCGCCCCTTGCTAGAGGGGTAGGGCCCATACCTATGGGGGCAGTAGTGGAAGTAGGAGCAGGGGAGAAAAACCTCCCGGTGATAGAGGGCCGCGTAAATGGCCTCAATGTTAAGGTCCTAAGGGACTCAGGTTGTTCAGGGGCCGCCGTGAAGGAGTCCCTGGTAGGAGAGGGAGCGATGGGTCGCTGGGCCCAATACAAATGTATTGACGGCTCCGTTAGTGAGGCCCCAATAGCCACCGTCTATGTAGACTCTGACTACTATCGGGGCCCTTTAGAGGCTATGGTCCTCCCAAATCCAATAGTGGATTTAATTATTGGTAACATAAAGGATGCCAAGGCCCCTTGGTCTAATCCAGTAGACCACAGGGACCATCTTCATGCCGATGAGGTCAAGGGGCCCAGGCGTATTGACTCTAAGGAGAAGTCTAGGGGTCAAACCAAATGCACCAGGGGGTCGTGGTTTGATCATGTTAAGGGAGAATCCAGGGGCCCAGTCAGGAGGGCAGGGATCCCATGGGGCTCTAAGTTGAAAGGTGAAGCTAGGGGGAAGGTAGAAGGGCATAAGGGCCCATGGCGTGACAGACGGAGCAAGGGAGGTAAACAGACGACGACCCCGACGGTGATTAAATCACGGACGGACGATTGTAGTAGAGACGACGATATGACTGGGCGGATAACTCCTCAGGTTTTTCCTGGTCAGAGTAGACCTATTTTTAGACACCCCCCCCTAGGGCCACTAAACTTATCACCTCAGAAGAGGGGCCACCTCGGAGACGATCCCTTTCTCCTGAAAGACTGTTTACAACACGACCCGCGAGTAGAAGTAGGCGCGGTAAAGCCGAGAGTGTAAACCATGAGCTACGCGTAAACCACGGAGAATTTTCCCAGGGGGAGGAGTCGGGCCCTAATAAAGCCAGGCTATATATCCCCCCATGTAAACGGGACATGTTAGGCGTGGGGGCAGATCTGATTAGTCGGTGCCCAGCGAACCTCGTCGACAGCTGCATGTCGGTTTGAGCTCACTCACAAAGGGGCCACTCTTGGAGAGGTTATTAGATGGCTTGCCTCGAGTGAGTGAATGTCGTACGATTGCAGTTATGTCATTTATTATATTTATTATGCATGGTTTCCTCTCTATTTCAGGTTTAATGTTGTAACGCTGTTGTATCTATCGATGTAAAGTCATCCCTTCAAAGGGAGACTATCTTGCTTACCCTATTACGTATCCAGTAACCGCCATGTAGGCTTACTGATACAATTAATTTTGTTTTAAGTGCCACCTTTCGGAAGAAAGAGTGTTCACTACTTTCTTTTTATTTATCTCTGGACCAACTTGTTTGACCAGACCATATGTCCGGCTGGCACCATCGTGCTGTACGCCGTTGTAATTGTTCTGTTTTATTTTTGGGGTTATTTAAGTATGTATGTTTTTACCCACTGGCCCTATACATTATGTTGTGGTCAGGGTTACTAAGATAAGTTTTCTTTTTGTGTTATTCTAATGTGACCCTCCATTTGTCTGGGGTATTTTTATACAAAGAGTTTTAAAGATAGTTACAGGCACATATGTTTATGTATGACCCCGGGTTAATTCGCCCTTTGTTCTAGTCCTAACATATGGAAAGGACTCGATTTTTTTTTATTATAATTGGTTTATGTTATGTAATGGCCTCACCTACTACGGTGTCGTCACCCCTATAGTTTCGATTGGGTTGTGGGATGATGTCACAGGTTGTGACTAATATGTCGAAACCATCCCCTTACTCCACCCCCTAACTTAATAATATTACTAACGTTAAGGTGTATATTACACTATGTATAGTAATATACGTTCCCGTGCTCCAGTTTCCCCCCTTTTTACCCCACCCCCGTAATTGCGTCATCAGCCAGGTGGACAGCGGAAGGTGTACGAGGCAGGGAGGTAACAGAAACACGTTACATTCCACGAGGAATTCTCGTTGACCATCTGACGGCTATTCTCCGGTCGGCGTCTTCAAAGGGACGGAGACCCGGATGAATGTCCAGTCACTACTGTCTTTGTCTATACGACGTACTTCCCCCCCCCTCCGCATCTAGGCTCCACCCCATAGTTTGAAAGTTTGAAAGAAACATATATTATATTTGATTGGCTAAGGGTCACGTGGGAAAAGTGATGTGGGAAATGAAATATAGATTCGTAGACATTCGACCGAGGGTCCCAGGGGTGACCGGTCGCAATCCGACTGAGTGCTAGCTAGTCGATTGATGTGTCTCTGAGTTAGATAGAAATATATAGAGATAGAGTTAACTAGTCATAACGTCATTTGTTCCCCTTATTCATTTTATTTTGGATTACTTTTGCTTATGATTTTAACGACCACCAGATCTCTGTTACGGACTGGTGTCTCTGATAATAAATATATTTGTCGCTGTACACACTTGTTGAATTCATCATCGTCACTTGTTGTACGTTTAATTGTTGTTGAGACTGTGTGTGGTAAAACACAAATACAAATACGAGTCATCATTGAGTCAGCCCTCATACTCTTAGCAACAAGCCAAGGATACCCTCAAAGGGGTCCTCAACAACCGCCCAACTGATATTTTAGCTCGATACATTGACAATCGCACATAATACCCTTCCTTGTGGCGGGCCTGACTGGTAGCAGTGTCATCTTGCCAGAAAGTCAAACTTGTCATCTTGTCAGAAAGTCAAACTTGTCATCTTGTCAGAAAGTCAAACTTGTCATCTTGTCAGAAAGTCAAACTTGTCATCTTGTCAGAAAGTCAAACTTGTCATCTTGTCAGAAAGTCAAACTTGTCATCAAGTCAGAAAGTCAGACTTTCATTAGCATATCTTTTGAAGCTAGTTAACGTCTCTTGAGTAGCCATTTTGTTTTGTTTTTAAATATATTTTAATAGCAACAGACTTTCACAGGGTTAAGGCTAATGAAAATCTTGACCGGGTTCGTGAGCGCTAGAAGCAGACAATGAGTTTGTCTTACCATAAGAATGGCTCTGGTGCCATAATTTGAACCACATAAACTTGACATGGGCGTTGTGTTTGGGGAGGGAGGGGTGTGGTTTCAATAAAAGTTTCTTTTAAAACTGATATTTTGTATCAGCTACAATGACATTTTAATATTAATTGATTTTTCACTCGAACGGTAAACTATGACGTAATTTTTTTTCAAGCCTATGTCTAGTAATAGTTCATATAGTCTCTCAAAGAAATTATTTCACCATCTGAGGCCATGGGATGCTGAGGGATTGTGTGGCCAGCACAACGTCCGTCATCCATTACACAACCCATGGGATGCTGAGGGGTTGTGTGGCCAGCACAACGTCCGTCATCCATTACACAACCCATGGGATGCTGAAGGATTGTGTGGCCAGCACAACGTCCATCATCTATTACTTAATAAACTATTGTGAGGAACCCAAATGAAGCTGAATGGACTTGGAGGATATAGAACTAACTTCCACAAGGAGGTGGGGAAAGTTCATTGATTCTCACCAAGGATCGAACCTAGAACAGTCACATAAATAGTGGAGCTCTCTATTCTCGGTCATCCGCCATTCATGCTGTAGGTAAGTGAATGCACTCATGCATTACGAAAGTGGAATTCAAAAAGTAAATAGGAACCTTTGTATTCGGATGTATAAACCAATGTAGATCACCTTATTAGTAGGTAAGGAATACTATTTCCGGTAACAATGTTTATCACTAATAATAATAATAACTCCACTTAGAATAGTAACCCCCCCCCCCCCAATGAGTTAATGATATAATCTTGCCTACAAATTATAGGCTTCGTAATCGACAGAACGAAGTTTAAAGTTCTAGTTTGAATGTAAATCTCAAATCTCATGAGGAGGGGAAAAAACCACCGGGAAATAAAATAAAACGCTGACTGGCCCCGGCAGATGCGTCAAACTCTGGCACATGTTTATTTATTCAGCGACTGCCAATGACGTCATCAGCCGATGGGTATAAATTTTTAAAACATTTTAGGTATTTCTTTTCGGTTTCCATAGCTGCAGCAGAGAAACAAATATACACACACATTTGAGATTTTTATAGAGAAATAAATAAGTGAAACTTAAAAAAAATAAAAGAATAATATTTAAATAAATAATTCTTCATTCCCCAGAGAATTAGCAGTTATACAGTAGTTGGGGCGATATACAGTAGTTGGGGCGATACACAGTAGTTGGGGCGATACACAGTAGTTGGGGCGATACACAGTAGTTGGGGCGATACACAGTAGTTGGGGCGATATACAGCAGTTGGAGCGATAGAGGGCGAGGAGAGCCCTCCTCACAACCTGCCCCCCCCCTCCCGAAAATTGAGAATTAGCGTTCCCTCCCCCCACCCTTTAAAACTTCATCTATAGCTCTATTGAATTAAATCACGTAAGTGCGTGTACGTATATTTGTATTGCTTTGTAAGGTTTTGTTTTTGATAGCTCGTGTATAGCTGATGTCTAAAAACAAACCCCGTTTAATTGATTCAGTCTTATTATTGTTTCTATCATGTGTTCCACAGATGGTCGTGCGGTAAAACCGCTAGTCTGACGACCTGAGGGTCAAAGTTCGACTATTATCTTATATTTCTCGTTGGGTTTAAAAAATAAACAACCTGCGTGCATACACGTAGAAACAGCTCAGGCTTATAATTGCAACACTTACTGCATATGTATGCATGAAAATGATGGTACCGGAACAAAAGATGCGCTGATCAGAGCGCCACCTTGACCTATTCAGTGTAGACGGCCATGACTTGAGACATGATTCACATGACTATCCACAAATATTTTAATAGTGAACAGGCGAACTGAACAAAAAAGGCAGGGTTGAAATTTACACACACACACATACAAAGTATTTTACGGAAATTCCCATTTCTAGGGCTCAAATTTACACACACACACACACAAAAGTATTTTACGGAAATTCCCATTTCTAGGGTTCAAATTTACACACACACACAAAAAAGTATTCTACGGAAATTCCCATTTCTAAGTGCGGTTACTTTATTGGCTCAGTCACTTCTTTGGAAATAAAGGGGACAGTACTCTCTAGTTTTTTTTACAATGGTCGATTCATTTTTGTTACCCTTTCTTTCTACAACGCGTGAGCTTCCTTCCATTCAGGGTTGTCTGTTACCATGACAATATCACAAATTTTTCGTCGCATCCATCTTAGGTTTAATACTTCTGAAGATGAATCAAAAGGGGGGGGGGAATGAATCGCTAAATCAAAGAAAGTCTAAATGAATGGAACAGACGGATATTTTAACAAAAAAAAATCATTTCTATAGAGTTGTTTATTTAAGTGATTGAACGCATTTCTGTAAAATAGGAAGAAAGGGCTCGCCTGTTTAGAACAGCGGTACTCAACCTTTTTGCGACTGTACCCACATTAAGGGGTGCGAAAGCATGTTTGCGGGTATTCAGCACGCGTACAATGGCGCGAATACTGCACTTATTTCCATCAATTGAATGTGGTTACCTTTCTAATGTGATACTTGGTCACGTGGTCTGGTGTTGAGTCCGCGCATCAAACTGGCGACTTTCTTCATCCAACTCATTGGTTGTTATATTTAGCTGCGCATCACTGCATGACCTTTCCCCCCGGAACTCTTTGGGGTATGCGTACCACCGGTTGGGAACCGAGGGTTTGGGTGGTTCAGTTGATCTCGTAGTGTGGGAGGAAGTGGCAAAATGATATGAAGACAGTAAGTGTTGATACTATGAGAAACAATTGGAGAATCCTTGGGTGAAAAACTGGCATAGACACAAAATAGTCAAATGGTGGTCAACGAAGAAGTGATTTTTGTGCAGGGGGCAAGGAGAAAGTAGTGATTTTGTGATGGGGCAAGGAGAAAGTAGTGATTTTGTGATGGGGCAAGGAGAAAGTAGTGATTTTGTGATGGGGCAAGGAGGAAGTAGTGATTTGTGGTGAGGCAAGGAGGAAGTAGTGATTTGTGATGGGGCAAGGAGGAAGTAGTGATTTGTGATGGGGCAAGGAGGAAGTAGTGATTTGTGATGGGGCAAGGAGGAAGTAGTGATTTGTGATGGGGCAAGGAGGGAGTAGTGATTTGTGGTAAGGGTGATGTGAGGTGTGGATGTGATGTGTTGTTGAAGTTAGGGTGTAGATGATGTGAGGTGTTGATGATGTGAGGTGTGTAAATGATGTGATGTGTGTAGATGATTGAGGTGTGTAAATGATGTGATGTGTGTAGATGATTGAGGTGTGTAAATGATGTGAGGTGTGTAGATGATTGAGGTGTGTAAATGATGTGAGGTGTGTAGATGATTGAGGTGTGTAGATGATTGAGGTGTGTAGATGATGTGTGGTGTGTAGATGATTGAGGTGTGTAGATGATTGAGGTGTGTAGATGATTGAGGTGTATAAATGATGTGAGGTGTGTAGATGATTGAGGTATGTAAATGATGTGAGGTGTGTAGATGATTGAGGTGTGTAAATGATGTGATGTGTGTAGATGATTGAGGTGTGTAGATGATTGAGGTGTGTAGATGATTGAGGTGTGTAGATGATTGAGGTGTGTAGATGATTGAGGTGTGTAGATGATTGATGTGTGTAGATGATTGAGGTGTGTAAATGATGTGAGGTGTGTAGATGATTGAGGTGTATAAATGATGTGAGTTGTGTAGATGATTGAGGTGTGTAGATGATTGAGGTGTGTAGATGATGTGATGTGTGTAGATGATGTGAGGTGTGTAGATGATGTGAGGTGTGTAGATGATTGAGGTGTGTAAATGATGTGAGGTGTGTAGATGATTGAGGTGTGTAGATTGATGTGAGGTGTTTAAATGATGTGAGGTGTGTAGATGATGTGAGGTGTGTAGATGATTGAGGTGTGTAAATGATGTGATGTGTGTAGATGATATGAGGTGTTGGGTTGAAGTAAGGTGTGTAATTGATGTGAGTAGTACGTGGGTGTTGCGAGGTGTGTTTATTATGTGATGATGCGTAGCCTTAGTAGTGAGGCTGTTGGCCGTTAGGGTGTTAATGATGATGAGTGATTCATGTTTGCTTTTACGATATTATGGAAGTGGAAATGTGTTCTTTTTCTTTACCGCAGTTTAAAGCTGTTAACATACTGAGTACTATGTGTGTACTATTTCAGCTCAACCACTCGATATCAGATCGAGGCTGTCAACAATGGTAGCCTCAAACAGCCCCAAGCATGAATGTAAAATATTGATGAGTATATCAAGTTTTTTATCAAGATATACCATCCACACGGCTGATGGACAAACTGGCAACTTTAATGCCATTGTGTTTGGATGGTGAGGAAGAATGGGCCAGGTAAATAGAATCGGATAATATCCTGTGACTGAATATGTCAACTGTGTCACAAATGTATTGATTTTACCTTTAGAAGGTGAAGAAGTAATTCCATTCATGCGACACATTTATGAAATTATTTGAGGATAATATTTGTGTGCGATGGTTTGTTTGTGAGTGTGTGTGTGTGTGTGAGAGAGAGAAACTCAAGATTCAAGATTTCAAATATTTAAGAAAGACCCGGATGATGTATGAAAGTGTGGACACGGATAAATAATTTTTGTTGTTTTGTTTTCTGAAAGCTGTTGCTGTAGTAGATGATGTAGTAGACGATATAGTAGACGATATAGTAGATGATGTAATAGTTGATGTAATAGATGATGCAGTAAATTATGTAGTAGATGATGTAATAGATGATGTAGTAATGATGTAATAGATGATGTAGTAGATGATGTAGTAAGGATGTAATAGATGCAGATGATGTAATAGATGATGGAGTCGATGCAGATGACGTAATAGATGATGTAGTTGATAGTGTAGTAGATGATGTGAAATTTGATGAAGTAAATGACGCAGTAGTTAATGTTGTAGATGATGTAGAAGATGTTTTTCTATTGGGTGACTCTGCTTCAGTTGTCATAGATATTCCTGTTGTCGTTATTATCCATTCACCGCTTCTGTTATTTTAACAGCCGCAGCTCCTGTAGTAATAGTTTTATAAAGACAATATATAATTGTTCAATGGTGGTTAATGCGTCCTTATATATTTTTTTTCAAGCGTTTGTAACAACTGGATTCAACAAACATTCAGTAAAATAACACAAATAATTCATAATTTATCTAATACAACTAATTTATTGAGATATGTTCATAGTTTACAAATAGTCGTCATAGCAACAGTTATGGCCACATACTAACACAGTCTAAGTAATATACAAATAATAAACAACAACAAAAACAACATACGGTAGTTTTGTGGACACGCTGGAATTATTTCAAAACAAACTTTTACATTTCACACGCGGTCTGAGAATTGTTTGTTGACATTGTGCATTCAAAATTGATTTTTTTATTATTGGTCTTCATATCTTTCACACGCTCGATATATCTATCTTCTTTTATAAGTATGTGTGTGTGTGTGTGTGTGTGTGTGTGCAGGGCTCAATTTACCGCCGGGGGTGCCGGGGATATCACCGGCACTGAGACCTGTCTTCCCCGGCTCTGCTTTAGCCAAAATATCCCCGCCGGGGATGAAATCATAGACATTTATCCCCGGCTCTGCCGAAATTCATTTTCTTCCCCGACACTGGTTTTTTCTTAAATCGAGCACTGTATGTGTGTGTGTGTGTGTGTGTGTGTGTGTGTGGGTGAGTGGGTGTATATTTATATATTATATACATATATATATATTAATATGTTGTAAGATGAGGTGGTACTGTAATGCAAACAAACACAGTTAAATTATTACAATTATAATAATTAATATTATCTCATTCATCTAGGAGGTCAACTGTAAGTAAATTTATTACTAGCATGACGATGTCCTATTAATAAAGAGCCAATCAGATTTTGATAAATATATGGATGACAGAGGGAATGGGAATGGATCATATATGAAGGACAGTGTCAGACAAATATCAACATTCAAACCAGGAAATAAGAATTTAAACAATAAGAAAAAATAACATATATATATATATCCTAAAACCCACTGATGGTTTTACAGTGGCATTACAGACCATAGTTGATAGTGCGATGGCCATGGAGGCACTACGGGGAACATGGAGGAAGACCTGAAGAATTCACACCGAGTGAACTCGGGGCCCTCAGGTCGACAGCCTAGCGCTTAATCGCACAACGACCGTCAGGCGCGTAATCGCAGAACGACCGTCTAGCGCTTAATCGCATAACGACCGTCTAGCGCTTAATCACCGCACAACGACCGTCTAGCACGTAATCGCTCGACGACCGTCCATCCAGTCAGATAGTTGAATTGATATTTAGAAATAGTGGTATACATACATATATATGTGTGTATATGTGTATATATATATATATATATATATATATATATAACACCCTTTTGAAAAGCTTTTATAAAAAATAACATAAAAAATAACAAATAAACATATATATATATAGATCAGCCGATAGACAGATAGTAGGATTGATTTATATATAGACAGACATTTATAGACAGATTTGATTTATTAATATACAGCTTGATAAATAGTTAAATTCACTGACATTTACTCATGGGACCTGCCGTAGTTTGATATACAGTCTTATGAGATGTATATTGATTTATTTGAGTGAAAAGCAAAATGACACAGTACCGAAAAATGATGACAGATCACAGATATTACATTTGGATGTTTTATAAGCTTCGAATCGTTTGATCTTTTTATTGCAATGAATAAAGATTACGCCTGACAATCATAAGACACATATCAATACAATTTAATTAGCACCTATATCAGATAATTTAATTGAAGTTCATATATTTAAAAAAAAATTTCATAGGAAGAGCTGAATTGAAACAAAAAATTGGTTTCATAAAGTCAACCAGTAAAAAAAGTAAAAAAACAAAACAAAACAAAAATTTGTTTTAAAAGCTCTAAGTTGGCCCACTAGTAAATAAGGAGTACTATGTAAACTATAATTAGTATTTATTCATTTAAAATCGAAATAGAACAATTATACAAAATCTTATCAAATTAGACTGTTAATGCGAATTCTAGAAAAAAAATTAATATATATTGGCCAACAAATAAAAAAAATATGATACGAAACTAACGTCATCATTTTCAATTTCTAATTTCAAAAAATAAATAAATAAAAAAAAAGAACTCACTTGATGGATAACATTTCAAATTCCGTCACCGTAGGTCTTTTTAGGGCAGTTACATGTCTTGTTTCTCCAACAGGTGGCTTCCTTAACACACTGAGTCCCAGAGCATTTCACACCTGAGGCTGTTAGTAAAAGTAAACAGAATATTTACCAACAATCACTGGATGCAGCATTTTAATTCTAAAGTCCAAATCAGTACTAGGTAATATATACTAGTAAAAGGCAAAGCCCTAAATGACTGACAGACTCGTCACTTAGAAGGCTGAAAATCGGCAGGTTCAGTCATTACAGCTTATTCAAGGGAGTTAAGAAAGTTTTATGTCATATGTTTACCCTTAAGCGATAATAACGGTCACATAAAAATCGCATGTTTATCTTAAAAAAACTGAAAAAATATCAGGGGAGGTTAAAAGACACCATTTTTGTTTAAATCATGATATTTATATAAAATAATTAAGATATTGGTAGTGAAAATAATAGCAACATATATTTTAAAACACTTAAGATAAAAATAAAAAGAAATTACTAAAGTAAATTTCGCTACAATACTTGATGCATGGATAAAGCTTTAGAACTCTTATCTAAACTCAACAATCCGGTCATTTATTTTTCACTAATGAAGTTTCTCTATGTGGATTGTCTCTGGTACTTACATTATGGAAAATAACATGACAATTTATTAATCAAGACACAACTAAAATCTCAAATTGTTTTTGCACGACCCTTTCGGGAATGAAATATATTCTCTTGTAAATTTTTTTTCCTTATGCTAGAAACATCACTTGCTCAGTGCTAACTAGGTTTTGTTTAAAATTTAACGGCCACATACTAGCCGCCATGTTTAACTTTTTTTATGGCCAGTGTCAGGTTGATGAACCTGTTTGTTGTTAGGACACATTGTTAGTGAATTACAACTACCACTAGTGTTAGGTAGGTTATGGTTTGTTATCGTTATCTCTAATTAAAATTACTCCCATTAACATATCTATCAAAGTCCATAAACGTATCTATAAAATTGATAAACGTTGTTAAAAAACTAGTGCGTATATAATCGTTTCCATTCCCGAGATGGTGGCTGTCCATTCAATTCTCTGTGTTACGTATTTCACGGCCGTATCAGTTCAGTCCTATATCTTGCCACAGAACTGTCCAGTTGTCCATTTCAAATGTGCGAAACGGCCGTATTATTTACACCGTCATCGCCTCTTAAACATTTTAGATTCACTGGCGACGTTTTGAGCAGTAGACAATTTGATGCTTATGAATGTATTTCAAACCAAACAAATCACGACACTCTTAACGGATTCTGATTTATCCATTTTTAAAAACCACAGCTCATTCGGAACTTGTATGATTTAGTATCTGACCGACTTTCAGAAAAAATAATTAAGTTCGAATTTAAATGTATAACGTAAGAGTGAATTGATCTGGAAACTCAACTTCAAAATCTACAAGAATGTAATGAAAATTGATGTCAGTTTCTATAAATATCCGATAGGCACAGGCGTTCTTACGGATAGGCAAACTAGCGATGGCTCTTGGTCCAATGCGGCTCAATCTAGTATCGATTCCAATCAAATCTAATTTTATTAGCCCCGCAGGTACTTTTGTCCAGGGCTCCCTAATATCTTAAAAAAATCTCAGGGCCTTCGAAACCGTAAGGGCGTGATCTTATGTCGGTCTACGTGTGGGGTATGGGCCCCGGGGGGTAACGTATGTTTATATAATGAGGCTGTGTATGGGGAATAGACCCGGGGAGTAAACGTATGTTTATTTAATGAGGCTGTATATGGGGCATGGACCCCCGGGGGTAAACGTATGTTTATTTAATGAGGCTGTGTATTAGGCATGTTTATATAAGGAGGCTGTGTTATTTAAGAAACTTATGAATAAAACAACAAACTAGAGCCTGATAATGTACTGTAATGTCTACAAAATGGATGGGGGAGGGGTGTGTGAAATAGTTTGACAATTTTAGACATAGGTTAGGGGAAAAAGTGAAGAAAATGGACGTGAACAATAACATACCTCATGAATTCATTTTAATGTTATAGAAAAATATGAATGGTTCAAAATATTTTAAATGTTTTTGTTGTCAATGATTCTATTATTTTATTTTATTTCTCATTAAACCCTGCAGTAAATTATGGTTTGAAAAGGGTGGTTGACATATTATACACGGAGCGAGGCTATTGTTAACATCCTGTTATAAAGAGAGTAGGGAGTCGTTGATTCTGTTAAAAGAGTATAGGGAGTCGTTGATTCTGTTATAAAGTGATGGGGAGTCGTTGATTCTGTTATAAAGAGAGTAGGGAGTCGTTGATTCTGTTATAAAGAGAGTAGGGAGTTGTTGATTCTGTTATAAAGAGAGGAGGGAGTCGTTGATTCTGTTATAAAGAGAGGAGGGAGTCGTTGATTCTGTTATAAAGAGAGGAGGGAGTCGTTGATTCTGTTATAAGGATGGAGTCGTTGATTCTGTTATAAAGAGAGTAGGTAGTCGTTGATTCTGTTATAAAGAGAGTAGGGAGTCGTTGATTATGTTATAAAGAGAGTAGGAGTCATTGATTCCGTTATAAAGAGAGGAGGAGTCGTTGATTCTGTTATAAAGAGAGTAGGGAGTCGTTGAATCTGTTAGAGAGTAGGAGTCGTTGATTCTGTTATAAAGAGAGTAGGGAGTCGTTGATTCTGTTATAAAGAGAGGAGGGAGTGGTTGATTCTGTTATAAAGAGAGGAGGGAGTGGTTGATTCTGTTATAAAGAGAGTAGGTGTCGTTGATTCTGTTATAAAGAGAGGAGGGAATCATTGATTCTGTTATAAAGAGAGTAGGGAGTCGTTGATTCTGTTATAAAGAGAGTAGGGAGTCGTTGATTCTGTTTTAAAGAGAGTAGGGTTTCGTTGATTCTGTTAGAGTAGGGAGTCGTTGATTCTGTTATAAAGAGTGTAGGGAGTCGTTGATTCTGTTAAAAAAGCTAACAAATTTTATTTAATAAAAAATAACTAATCTAAAACTATAAATAAATTATGTGTTTCAAATTGAACAGTTACAGAGTTATGGATTTAATTCAACTAGACCAGATACAACAAATCCATTCAATAGAAAAATAATAATTTAAACAATGATTGATAGGCATATACCTAATGGTATCGTTAAAATATCGAGGAGCTCATGCTCTTAAAAACATTGATTCCCCATTTTTAGGCCCCCCCCGATACCGAGGGACACCTTAAAGGAGTCACTACATTTAAGCATACTTACAATATACAATCTTACAATATGCAATCTTACAATATACAGTCTCACAATATACAATCTTACATTATATAATCTTACAATATTCCTATTTCCCATTCATCTTATGTGTCTAGTATGAGTGTTGCAATTAATAAAATATCTATTTATGATTTCCTTGTTCCTTTTTTAGACCACAGAAAATTTCATGCCGTGAGGTGGAGGGGGGGGGGGGTTACTTTGGATTGTATCATATCATTGGGAGGAGGGGAAAGTTCTGTAGTTAATGTTAGTGAGGGGAGTATATTTATCTAATGTTTCTCTATAATAATGCATGTTTAGCATCTGTAGGTTTGTATTGGGAGGGGGGCGGAGACAATTCAATTATATCGAGTCTATATGTGTATTTACAAAGACATTGTTGTGATATAAAGTATGTTCTTATCACCCTGGTAAATTATCCTTCATTCTCAGCGAAAAATTCAATGCGTATGCAATTATTCACAATGACGCCATTTTTACACACAAATCATGGCAGTTAAAATACCTCGACACATCATTTACACAGTTCCCTTCAGTTCATCCTGTGGGTTGGCTACAGTCGCAACTATTATCGGTCTGACACATTATGAAATGTACACGTCCATATTGATTATTATTTTTTATTGGATGAATGTGGGACAATGGGGAGGAGGTGGGGGATGCGGGGTTGGTGAGGGAGAAGGTTGTATGCCAAGTCAAAGTACAATTTATTTTATTGATACGGTTTACACCCAGTGTCCATATTTTAGTCTCGGTAAATTTGATAGTCAACATTAATTAACTTATGACACTATTACGCATAGTTTTCTTTTACACAAACACATTTCCGATAAAGGTGTGGGTTGGTCCTTCGATCTTTATGACGCCTAGGTAAATCTACTAACATTGTGTGTTAAAACGTTAATGATTAAAGTAAAATATGTTTAAAATCTAACCAGAAAATTTGCTAAACTATTCAAATACTTTGCAGTAAACTTCTAATATTATATAATATTTATCAACAATATATCCTGAGCAACGAAGATTTACTGAACGATTAAGTTCGAAACTAAAATTCTACACAAAAACAGCGAAGCTTTTTGTTGTATTTATCTAATGTGTGGTCGTGCGATGTAGAGCTGTCGACCGGAGAGGCCTAGGTTCGAACATCCGCCCCACTTACTATTATTACACACTTGAAATGTGTTAAAGGAGCAAGATATCATCGCGTAAAGAATAACCAACTCCCATAGAGCTGTTTTTTTTGTTTTTAGATGTCTCAAAACCAAAATTCAATTTGTCAATTTAGATTTTGGTATGTTTGAGGTCTTAAACAAAAAACAAATAGCACACACAAGTCTAACACTTTATTAATATTTGGATACAGTCATCACAGAAATCGATTCTATACCAATGAGATATATCGCGGTAGGTATCGCACAGGAAAACATAAACAAGAAGAGTAATCGATCATAAAAAAGCGAAAAATAAATAAATTTATTATCCCGACTCTAGTAAAGAAAATTAAAGTCAATGTAATTCTGGCTGATCATAAATTGAGTAAATAAACCAACTACAATGTGTGGTTTTAATTCGATAGAAAGGTAATAACTCAACTGTATATTTGCTCATTTATAAAAGAGACCATATTTAGATAGCCAAATATTTTATTTTAAAATCTTGTACTGTATATGAAAGGCACTGAGATATGAAATTATAAAAAAATATTCAGAAAAACTTAGCGAATTGGGGACATTTAAATATCTTTATAGGTTTAAACATACTTAATTAAAATTAGTATGTACACGTAGAACACTTTAAACAAAATATTCTATTTTAAAACAACAGTAACTTTAATATTTCGGAATTTCAAGCTAATAAAGCCTTCTGCTCTGGTTGTAAAAACAGTGAAAACTGCTGTTGAAAGTTTACATACTATAAACTATGACTGTTTTTAAAATATTATGAATCTTCGTATAATGATTATAAATTAGCCTTGCTTTCAAATTATTGTTACATAATCTGTTTAAAATTATTTCAGTGGCGTAACTAACGGGGCAGATGGGGTCGAATGGGCACTTTCATTGCAACCAACCAAGTTCGGCACTTTCAACATTGTAGTACTTTCATCAAATTAATGGGGCGGTATATTTAGTCTCCTCTCCGGCTGCCAGTAACGCTAGCTGCAACTCTGCTTCAAAGTATGCTATTATTGTGCCAATAGAGATTTTTTCTGAAAGTCTTCCCGATTCTAAATCTCACGAGGTCCAACTCATTTCCCTCTTTGTAATTCATTTAAAATAAATTAGTCCGATGAACAACTACTACAAAAAATTGTTGTAAATATATTCATGGTTTAAAGGCGAAATTTAAAAATCACGCTAAAAAAATTAATATCGGAAAAATTGATAAAAAAATCACACGATCTGATTTTAGTACAGTTTCCAGCAGTTTCCAACACAACAGGTTCCAACAGTTTCCAACAGTTTCCAGCGGTTTCCAACAGTTTCCAACACAACAGTTTCCAACAGTTTCCAGCGGTTTCCAACAGTTTCCAACACAATAGTTTCCAAAGTTTTCCCAACACAACAGTTTCCAACAGTTTCCAGCGGTTTCCAACAGTTTCCAACACAATAGTTTCCAACAGTTTTCCCAACACAACAGTTTCCAACAGTTTTGTGTTGGAACACAACAGTTTCCAACAGTTTCCAAAAAAGTTTATTAGGGACATGAATAGGAGAAAAACGTAGACAAAGACGCGAAAAAACCTTTGGAATAACAATATTCAATTTATAAACAGCGGTTGGATTCCAGTGTTCGAATATTTGACTTCGGGTGTATAGCTGATTCAAACTGTAGACCCCCAGCCGCGCCGTAGAACTGATGATGGCTGGCTTAGAATTGTTATGGCTGGCTAGCCGGCTTAAGCCGTGGCTTAGGAAAATACCTAGCACCCCTGTTGAAAGCCGGATCCCAACGATCACAATGGGTATCACCGATATTTATGTACTATACTTTTACTAGTCATACAAACAACAATTTTGAAATAAATAAATAATACTTTATGATTTATTGTATATAATAAGTGAATATAAAGATTTATGTTAAAAATGACAGGTACATCAGAAATGACAGGTACATCAGCAATGACAGGTACATCAGCAATGACAGGTATATCAGAAATGGCAGGTATATAAGAAATGGCAGGTATATCAGAAATGACAGGTACATCAGAAATGACAGGTATATCAGAAATGACAGGTATATAAGAAGTTATAAATACACAATCCTCGGATTCGTTTTGTTTAAGCTGAAATTTTTATGAGAATTATCCGACCATTTGATAAAATGTACTCACACACACACACACATATATATATCTATATCTATCTATCTATCTATCTATATATATATATATATATATATATATATATAAACATACTCTTAAATTCCGATATCATGTGTTCACCGAGTTATCCTGATTATCAAATTATCTTGCTTTATCCGGAATTATCCACTTATCCGGTAGCGAAGTGTTTTATTATCCCCTAGTGCGACTACGATCTGTGTTTACAGATAAAAGTCGTGTCCAGTACAACCGTGACCCTGTGGTCATTATTTATCCATCTTAATGTAAAAGTGTTTAAATAACTGAAAAAAAAATGAATTTTTTGACGAATATGAAATATCAACAAATATTTCAATAAAATATGTTCTTTCGTGGAATACAGATTATAAAAGTCATTTTTTTTTAAAATTCTGTAACAGAATGTTATCTTAATTCATTCTTATATCTGAATGTTATTTAAATCCAATCCTATAACTGAATGTTAAATCAATCAAATCCTATTGCTGAATGTTATATTAATCATTCTACAAACTTTAATAATCGTCTAAACTTCGCTTGCGGGCAGTGACGTCATTTCACCAAAATGTTGCGGGGGGGGGGGCAAATAGCGTCTGGTTTTCATTTTTCCATCAATTAAGTCATCAAAATCCATTGATTTAACCAATTAATTTAATTATTTTTAAGAATCTTAGGGGGTGGGGGGTTTGCACTCCCCCTCCAGCCCCCCTCCCCCCCCCCCCCCCGATATGACGCCACTGCTTGCGGGGCTAGTTAATCCATGAGTCCAATATTTATCTAACTGTATTTGAACATGCCTAACATTTACAACGAAATTAACAATGAAGTCTCGTGCGCCGGTTCATTGATTGTTTAAATCCACCGCCATACTAAATTTACATGCAATATGTATAATCAATATTGATCAATAGGTTTTTTAATATGTATTTGTCTTTTTATATAGAAAATCTAATTATGAATTTATTTATCGTCATGAGAGACCCATGTATTGAAACTGTATCAACAACTTAATTAGGAAATATTATTTATTTAACGTATTTATTTGTTGATCAAAATGTTTAAACTGGTTCATGCTTGAATGAGCTTTGCCTAACTTCATAATATTTTTTTTAAATTTTTTATTTCAGAGCAGTGATCAAATCCCTACCTCCCTCCAGGTTCCGTCATGAACCCTCACCACATCATCGTCGATGACGGCATCCGGTCACGTGAGAGCAGCCTGACCCCACAGTCCCTGTCGCCCAACTCCAACAGAATGGCCTCGCCCTGTTCGGACGTTGGCCGAGGCCTGAGCCCCCTGCCCCCGCACGAGAGCCCGTCCAACAACATGGATCACGTGAAGCGGCCGATGAACGCCTTCATGGTGTGGTCACGTGGTCAGAGAAGGAAAATGGCCCAGGAGAATCCCAAGATGCACAACTCCGAGATCAGCAAAAGGTTGGGCGCCGAGTGGAAACTGCTGTCCGAGGAGGAGAAGAGGCCGTTCATAGACGAGGCCAAGAGGCTTAGGGCGCTGCATATGAAAGAGCACCCAGATTACAAGTACAGGCCGCGGAGGAAGCCCAAGTCTTTGATGAAGAAGGACAAGTACGCATTTCCGCTGCACCCCATGCTGCCCGGGATGAACGGATCGGCCCTGGGATCCATGGCCCATTCTTTCGCCACGCTGGCCGCGTCGCACCACCAGTCGGAACTGTTGGCCGCTTCCGGTTCTTCGTTCGACAAAGCCAGGCACCCGTTCCTGCCCCCGACCTCGACCTACGGCCTGTACCCCCATCTCGAGGCCGCAGCTGTGGCCGCCGCGGCCAACTCGGCCAAGCTGGACAGCGCCACGTCTCTGAGCTCCCTGTCCGCGCTCCGCCACCCGGACAGCCTCGCTTCCAGCCCGCTGTACGCCCCTTACTTCACAGGGCACCCGCACCCTTCCCTCTCCGCCCTCCCCCCGGCAGCCCACGCCCATGCGGCAGCGGCGGCGGCGGGGCTGGGTCAGTACTTCGTGCCGTACATGTCCTCGACCTACATGTCATCCCCGCAGGACGTTCACAGGCCCCTGGCCTACGTGCTGGTGAAACCCGAGGACCACTTCAGGCACCCGACTGTCTTGTGACAGTTTCCCCCGACTCACCCATAGGTCCATTCTGACTAAGCCCCATCTCCCCCCCCCCTTTGACCTGCATCAGAGAGTGAGTTGAACTGGAACCCACCGAAATAAACTCGGAAGCATTAGCCCATATAAAAAAAATATGTTTTGTTCAGAGTAAACCATTGGATGTAATTATGTAAATTAGAATAAAATGTTTCTGCTTCAATGTGATGGTGTGAACAATTTTAAAACTGTCATGTACAAAACATTGAGCTTTGCGAAGAGGTCATTGAACTTTGTGAAGAGGTCATTGACATAAATGAACCCGCTGTGAATATTTTAACCGTGTTTCTCAGTTTCGGACATTTTTCTACTTTTTACACGAACTTGTCGGGCTCAAAGCAATAAATTAGGACATTACCAGGACTTAACTAGAACATTACCAGGAAGAGTGACATTAATATCATGTCCAATGTGAACTCCAAATTTTATTGCATAGAACATTTTGTCCATGTAAAAACTTTATTACCTTCTATTGTGATCCGTGAATCTATTGAACTAATTTCACACAAAACAAATGTATTTTTAGTGTGGCCATTGTTAATGTGCATAGAATGCTGTCATTTGTGTTCAGATTTGGTGTACTGTGAGTGCTGTCAGAGAGTTTATTCATGTCCTGTAAACGGTGTGATTGGTGCGGTATCGGTGTTGTTTAGTGCTCTTCTAGTTATTGTAGGTGCTGTGTTTAGTAATGTGGGTGTCGTACGTTTGCTGCGAATGTTGTGTGCTCATTTGTTTGTTCTGAAATAATTCCCCCAAGCATTGAAGTTTTTATCATTTCTCTTGAGCCATGTGCCAAAGTCTATTGACAAAATTACATCTGTTGCCTGGATCGTACTGCCAACTCATTTATTATGCCTACTGACTGACTTCTGCCGACAGATTCATTCTGTGGACAGATTCATTCTGCCAACAGATTCATTCTGTGAACAGATTCATTTTGTCAACAGATTCATTATGTCAACAGATTCATTATGTCAACATATTCATTCTGCCAACAGATTCATTCTGACAACACATTCACTCTGTCAACAGATTCATTCTGCCAAAAGATTTATTCTGCCAACAGATTCATTCTGTCAACACATTCATTCGGCCAACACATTCATTCTGTCTACTTTTCTTCTTTCGATACCACTTACACTGATACAGCAAGTTCTTGTTGTTGGTCTTTCATTATTACTTCTGGGCATCATACAACCACCAAATATTACCCGAATATAGAGAGACCATGTTCAGTTATACATCTGTCATACGTGCGAACTAGCAATAACATCGTCAATGGCTACAGTTCAGTATTTATTTTAACATCGTTTTTTTTTTTTAATTACTTTCTTTCAACTTTGGAATCAGCTTTAATACGATGGACGAATGCACAATACGTGCAAGCAATGACTACATATATATATATATATATATATATATATATATATATATATATATATGTTATTTTTTTCTTATTGTTTAAATTCTTATTTCCTGGTTTGAATGTTGATATTTGTCTGACACTGTCCTTCATATATGATCCATTCCCATTCCCTCTGTCATCCATATATTTATCAAAATCTGATTGGCTCTTTATTAATAGGACATCGTCATGCTAGTAATAAATTTATTTACATTTGACCTCCTAGATGAATGAGATAATATGAATTATTATTATTGTAATAATTTAATTGTGTTTGTTTGCATTACAGTACCACTTCATCTTACAACATATTAATATATATATGTGTATATAATATATAAATATACACCCCCACACACACACCCACACACACCCACCCACACACACACACACACACAGTGCTCGATTTAAGAAAAAACCAGTGTCGGGGATGAAAATGAATTTCGGAAGAGCCGGGGATAAATGTCTATGATTTCATCCCCGGCTGGGATATTTTGGCTAAAGCAGAGCCGGGGATGACAGGTCTCAGTGTCGATGATATCCCCGGCATTCCCGGCGGTAAATTGAGCCCTGCACACACACATACATACTTATAAAAGAGATAGAGATATCGAGCGTGTGAAAGATATGAAGACCAATAATAAAAATTCAATTTTGAATGCACAATGTCAACAAACAAATTCCCAGGACGCGTGTGAAATGTAAAAAGTTGTTTTGAAATAATTCCAGCATGTCCACAAAACTATGTTGTTGTTTTTTTTTAGTATTTGTATATTACTTAGACTGTGTTAGTATGTGGCCATAACTGTTACTAAGACGACTATTTGTAAACAATGAACCTATCTCAATAAATTAGTTGTATTAGATATATTATGAATTATTTGTGTTATTTCACTGAATGTTTGTTGAATCCAGTTGTTACAAACGCTTGGAAAAAATATATAAGGAGGCATTAACCACCATTAAACAATTATATATTATTTTAATAAAACTATTACTACAGGAGCTGAGGCTGTGAAAATAACAGAAGCGGTGAATGGATAATAACGACAACAGGAATATCTATGACAACTGAAGCAGAGTCACCCAACAGAAAAAACATCTTCTACATCATCTACAACATTAACTACTGCGTCATTTACTTCATCATCTTACACATCATCTACTACACTGTCAACTACATCATCTATTACGTCATCTGCATCTATTACATCATTACTACATCATCTACTGCAACATCTGCTACGTCATCTACTACATCATCTATTACATCATCTATTACATCATTACTACATCATCTACCTCTACTACATCATCTATTACACCATCTATTACACCATTACTACATCATCTACTACATAATTTACTGCATCATCTATTACATCAACTATTACATCATCTACTATATCATCTACTACATCATCTACTACAGCAACAGCTTTCAGAAAACAAAACAACAAAAATTATTTATCCGTGTCCACTCTTTCATACATCATCCGGGTCTTTCTTAAATATTTGAAATCTTGAATCTTGAGTTTCTCTCTCTCTCTCTCTCACACACACACTCATAAACAAACCATCGCACACAAATATTATCCTCAAATAATATCATAAATGTGTCGCATGAATGGAATTACTTCTTCACGTTCTTAAGGTAAAATCAATACATTTGTGACACAGTTGACATATTCAGTCACAGGATATTATCCGATTCTATTTACCTGGCCCATTCTTCCTCACCATCCAAACACAATGGCATTAAAGTTGCCAGTTTGTCCATCAGCCGTGTGTATGGTATATCTTGATAAAAACTTGATATACTCATCAATATTTTACATTCATGCCTGTGGCTGTTTGAGGCTACCATTGTTGACAGCCTCGATCTGATATCGAGTGGTTGAGCTTAAATAGTACACTCATAGTACTCAGTATGTTAACAGCTTTAAACTGCGGTAAAGAAAAAGAACACATTTCCACTTCTATAATATCGTAAAAGCAAACATGAATCACTCATCATCTTTAACACCCTAACGGCCAACAGCTTCACTACTAAGGCTACGCACCATCACAACATAAACACACCTCGCAACACCCACATACTACTCACATCAATTACATACCTTACCTCAACCCAACACCTCATATCATCTGCACACCTCACATCATCTACACACCTCACATCATCTACACACCTCACATCATCTACACACCTCACATCATCTATAAACCTCACATCATTTACACACCTCATATCTTCTACACACATCACATCATTTACACACCTCAATCATCTACACACCTCACATCATTTACACACCTCAATCATCTACACACCTCACATCATTTACACACCTCAATCATCTACACACATCACATCATTTACACACCTCACATCATCTACACACATCACATCATTTACACACCTAACATCATCATCATCTCACATCATCTACACCCTAACTTCAACAACACATCACATCCACACCTCACATCACCCTCACCACAAATCACTACTTTCTCCTTGCCCTATCACAAATCACTACTTTCTCCTTGCCCCATCACAAATCACTACTTTCTCCTTGCCCCATCACAAATCACTACTTTCTCCTTGCCCTATCACAAATCACTACTTTCTCCTTGCCCCATCACAAATCACTACTTTTTCCTTGCCCCATCACAAATCACTACTTTCTCCTTGCCCTATCACAAATCACTACTTTCTCCTTGCCCCATCACAAATCACTTCTTCGTTGACCCCCATTTTACTATTTTGTGTCCATGCCAGTTTTTCACCCCAAAGAGTTCCGGGGGCTAAGGTCATGCAGTGATGCGCAGCTAAATATAACAACCAATGAGATGGATTAAGAAAGTCGCCATTTGATGCGCGGACTCAACACCAAACCACGTGCCCAAGCATCACATTAGAAAAAGTAACCACATTCAATTTATGGAAATAAGTGCAGTATTCGCGCCAATGTACGCGTGCTGGATACCCGCAAACATACTTTCGCACCCCTTTGTGTGGGTAAAGTCGCAAAAAGGTTGAGTACCGCTGTTCTAAACAGGCATGTCCCTTTCTTCCTATTTTACAGAAATGCGTTCAATCACCTAAATAAACAACTCTATAGAAATGATTTTTTTTTTTGTTAAAATATCCGTCTGTTCCATTCATTTAGACTTTCTTTGATTTAGCGATTCATTTTTCCCCCTTGTGATTCATCTTCAGAAGTATCAAACCTAAGATGGATGCGACGAAAAATTTGTGATATTGTCATGGTAACAGACAACCCTGAATGGAAGGAAGCTCACGCGTTGTAGAAAGAAAGGGTAACAAAAAAGAATCGACCATTGTAAAAAAAAAAACTAGAGAGTACTGTCCCCTTTATTTCCAAAGAAGTGACTGAGTCAATAAAGTAACCGCACCTAGAAATGGGAATTTCCGTAAAATACTTTGTGTGTGTGTGTGTGTGTGTGTGTGTGTGTGTGTGTGTAAATTTCAACCCTGCCTTTTTTGTTCAGTTCTCCTGTTCACTATTAAAATATTTGTGGATAGTCATGTGACTCATGTCTCAAGTCATGGCCGTCTACACTGAATAGGTCAAGGTGGCTCTCGGATCAAGCGCATCTTTTGTTCCGATACCATCATTTTCATGCATACGTATGCAATAAGTGTTGCAATTATGAGTCTGAGCTGTTTCTACGTGTATGCACGCAAGTTGTTTATTTTTTAAACCCAACGAGAAATATAAGATAATAGTCGAACTTGGACCCTCAGGTCGTCAGACTAGCGCTTTTACCACACGGCCATCTGTGGAACACATGATAGAAACAATAATAGACTGAATCAATTAATCGGGGTTTGTTTTTAGACATCAGCTATACACGAGCTATCAAAAACAAAATCTTACAAAGCAATACAAATACACGTACACCCACATACGTGATTTAATTCAATAGAGCTATAGATGAAGTTTTAAAGAGGGGGGGGGGGGGAACGCTAATTCTAAATTTTCGGGGGGGGGGGACAGGTTGTGGGGAGGGCTCTCCTCGCCCTCTATCGCCCCAACTGCTGTATATCGCCCCAACTGCTGTATATCGCCCCAACTACTGTATATCGCCCCAACTACTGTATATCGCCCCAACTACTGTATATCGCCCCAACTGCTGTATATCGCCCCAACTGCTGTATATCGCCCCAACTGCCGTATATCGCCCCAACTACTGTATATCGCTCCAACTACTGTATATCGCCCCAATTACTGTATAACTGCTAATTCTATGGGGACTGAAGAATTATTTATTTAAATATTATTCTTTTATTTTTTTAAAGTTTCACTTATTTATTTCTCTATAAAAACCTCAAATGTATTTGTTTCTCTGTTGCAGCTATGGAAACCGAAAAGAAATACCTAAAATGTTTAAAAAATTTATACCCATCGGTTGATGACGTCATTGGCAGTCGCTGAATAAATAAACATGTGCCAGAGTTTGACGCATCTGCCGGGACCAGTCAGCGTTTTATTTCTTTTCCCGGTTGTTTTTTCCTCTCCTCATGAGATTTGAGATTTACATTCAAACTAGAACTTTAAACTTCCTTGTGTCGATTACGAAGTCTATTATTTGTGGGCAAGATTATATCATTACCTCATGGGGGGGGGTTTACTATTCTAAGTGGAATTATTATTATTATTAGTGATATACATTGTACCGGAAATAGTATTCTTTACCTACTAATAAGGTGATCTACATTGGTTTATACATCCGAATACAAAGGTTCCTATTTACTTTTTGAATTCCACTTTCGTAATGCATGAGTGCATTCACTTACCTACAGCATGAATGACGGATGACCGAGAATAGAGAGCTCCACTGTTTATGTGACTGTTCTAGGTTCAATCCTTGGTGAGAATCAATGGACTTTCACCACCTCCTTGTGGAAGTTAGTTCTATATCCTCCAAGTCCATTCAGCTTCAATTGGGTGCCTCACAATAGTTTATTAAGTAATGGATGACGGACGTTGTGCTGGCCACACAAACCCTCAGCATCCCATGCGTTAAGTAATGGATGACGGACATTGTGCTGACCACACAATCCCTCAGCATCCCATGGGTTAAGTAATGGATGACGGACGTTGTGCTGGCCACACAATCCCTCAGCATCCCATGGGTTAAGTAATGGATGACGGACGTTGTGCTGGCCACACAATCCCTCAGCATCCCATAGGTTGAGTAATGGATGATGGACGTTGTGCTGGCCACACAATCCCTCAGCATCCCATGGCTTCAGATGGTGAAATAATTTCTTTGAGAGACTATATGCACTATTACTAGACATAGGCTTGAAAAAAATTACGTCATAGTTTACCGTTCGAGTGAAAAATCAATTAATATTAAAATGTTGGTTGTAGCTGATGCAAAATATCAGTTTTAAAAGAAACTTTTATTGAAACCACACCCGTCCCTCCCCAAACACAACGCCCATGTCGGGTTTCTGTAGTTCAAATTATGGCACCAGAGCCATTCTTATGGTAAGACAAACACATTGTCTGCCTCTAGCGCCCACTAGCCCGCTCAAGATTTTCATTAGCCCTAACCCTGTGAAAATCTGTTGCTATTAAAATATATTTAAAAAACAAAAACAAAATGGCTACTCAAGAGAAGTTAACTAGTTTCAAAAGATATGCTAATGACAAGTTTGACTTTCTGACAAGATGACAAGTTTGACTTTCTGACAAGATGACAAGTTTGACTTTATGGCAAGATGACAAGTTTGACCTTCTGACAAGATGACAAGTTTGACTTTCTGACAACATGACAAGTTTGACTTTATGACAAGATGACAAGTTTGACTTTCTGACAAGATGACAAGTTTGACTTTCTGACAAGATGACAAGTTTGACTTTCTGACAAGATGACAAGTTTGACTTTCTGACAAGATGACAAGTTTGACTTTCTGACAAGATGACAAGTTTGACTTTCTGACAAGATGACACTGCTACCAGTCAGGCCCGCCACAAGAAAGGGTATTATGTGCCATTGTCAATGTATTGAGCTAAAATATCAGTTGGGTGGTAGGTAGATTGGTCCCAAGTTTCCGAACAAATTAAGGGGCCGGGGAGGTTTGGGGAGGACTTAGATTTGATGCTGGTAGCCTAGTGGTAGCCTAGTGGTAGCCTTGTGGTAGCCTTGTGGTAGCCTTGTGGTAGCCTTGTGGTAGCCTTGTGGTAGCCTTGTGGTAGCCTTGTGGTAGCCTTGTCAGCATTTTCTTAGCACCCACCCCCACCCCCAATATATCTTTGCATAGGTCCCCATAATTAAACCTCGGCTACAGCTCCGGACAACGTTGGGCCGGTTATACCTGGCACACATGACGTCAACAGTCATGTACTAATAATAGCATCGAAAGGATTCGAATCGTAACTTAACACAAAAGTGGTCTATGTAAAACCACTCAACCACCAAGATACTAATGAGGAAATTTGTATCGATTGGAGATTTAGTGGTTTTTTTGTTACTATTCACTAGAGTTCAATAACAGACTCTTATTAAAAATTGACCAAGTCATTAACTACCCACCATCTGGCAAAGCTTCGATTTGTCTCTGTTACATTCAGCAGAGGTTTTATCGTAGTGTTAACATCACTTTTTTTTTAGCATCCTGTTGTATTTTAACAGTTGACCAAAGTTTCAACGCCTTCCAGGGCAGACACAATTCTATTTATCAGGGGGCGTTCAGTCACCCAGAGCCCCGTATGTGAGCGCCCTAAGTAGTCTACCGACAAACATATTACACGCTAATGTGGAGGGATTAATTAAACAAAGCTGGGAGTGAGGAACTGGTAGCATGCCACCCCTCTCACCCCCCCCCCTTTCCTCCCAGAATGCATCCACCAACGGAATGTGACAGTGTTCAAGCCCTCGTGTGTTCCCCGACCTGTGACTCCGACAGCGTTTGCACCGAAGTGACCGACGAAAGAACAGGCAGCCATGAGCATGACGAAGCGTGCAAGTTGACGAGTTTAACATGCGAGGTCTGCAGCCCGCGTGTTTTAATGGGGCGTTCACACGTGAGTGTCTCTTATTCTATTCAACACAGTGCGGTATGTGTTAACTGTCTCTCTTATTATAGTCAACTTCAAGCGATACGGGTTAACTGCCCCTCTTATTGTGTTTTGACATAGCGCGGTATGTGTCTCTCTTCTTGTTGTACACAGCAATGGGCAGTACATGAAGTTCTAAAAGCTTGAAATATCAAGATGGCGGTCTTCTCTCTCTCTCTCTCCCCCCCCCCCCCCACTTTCCTCATACCCCGTTTAACCTTTAACTCTGAGACAGTTTATATATATATATATATATATATATATATATATATATATATATATATATGAATAATATAACTAATGGGCAGATAATAAGTTCACAATCAAGTAACGATCAATGGTCCAGCAGATAAAAGTATTTACCAGCCTCTCGGGGATGATTTGAATGGGGGTGATGATGGGGGTGGTGATGGGGCAAGAGCGTTCGCTGTGGGGTCCTACTTTAACGAGGATTACATTTAGACCAAAATACCACACAATGATCACACTTGGAGACTAGGGCATGTAGATGTAGGGGATGGTACAGTACGTCATAGGGCACGGGACACACTGGGTTTGGTAAGGGTGGGTGTAAGGGTTATTTTATGATCATTCTGGTAAACACTTAAACAGATTTGTGTGCATACATAATGGTAACATTATTACTCAAAATAATTCCGTGACAACAGCTTTCAGAATCGCGTTTTTAATTAAAATATCTTTATTTTAAAGACATGCACAGACATTTAACAATCATTGTGACTTTTTTATACTTAGCAAAGTGGACATTAACTACAATTATTGTCTTATAAATGCCGTCAAATTAGAGAGAGAGAGAGAGAGAGAGAGAGAAAGGGAGAGAGAGAGAGAGAGAGAGGGGGGGGAGAGAGAGAGAGAAAATAAATGCACTCATTTTCTTAACTTAAAAAAAAAAAGTTCTCTCCACCCATCCACCCACCCCCAAATCCCACACCCATGCCATCACGTGCTCCCATCATTTCCAGAAGTATCAGTCAAAACACAGGTCGCGGTGAATATCTCCTCCTGACTCGACACCAGGTTTTCACATCAAGCTTGGGACTCTGCTCGCGTTTTAAAGCAATCAGGCTGGACGCGCCCACTTTTAAAAGTTCCGGTCTTTTAGTCTCTTAAAACTGTTGAAATAATTTGGCTCATAAATTCTGTTCTGATTAGTATCAGCAAGCAGGAGCGAGTTCATAAGGGGGAATAACTCAACAACAATTGGACAACATTTATTGCTTCCCCTTTGGCACATGCCAGAATCTGTAGGGTTGCGAAATAATGAACTGCCTGTGTTTACTGTCTTTTCTTTTTTCAAACTTTTCAGAGGCGTAATCAGTGAACTATGGAGAGTAGGGGAGGGGGGAAGGTGTGATATTGTAATCCCCTCCCCCCAACTGGTATTTTGTAGGTCATCGGTTCGAGTTACGGTAACTTCGTTACATCTACATATTGACAGGCCGTATTAAGGAATAGTCTGGTGCCCATTACTGAAAAAAAAAGGGACATAGACCAGGGGTGTGCAAACTGTTTGAACCGCGGGCCACAGTGGATTTCTTAAATTTGACAGACGGGCCGCATGGATGGAGAGGGGGTACATAAGGAAATCTAGGTCAAATGTAAACGACATTAATGTGAGCAAGTGGAGAGGACCAGAGCTCGTGACAGAGCAGAAAATATATTTTATCAATTATTCTCGCAAATCTCCTTCCATCACACGTCAGCACAATAATTTAAATAATTACCGATTAACTTTAGGGGGTGGCGTTGGGGGGGGGGTGTGTACACAGCACTAGTCAGGGCCGTCGCTAGAGCTTATAATTCAAACACAAGTCTTGGGCCCTTATCTTGTACACCGCCCTTTAGAATGATATTGGTAGGTGAGGGATATCAGAGGGGGGGGGGGGAAATCTCTGTCAGTGGAGATTGTCTCTGTGGAACCAAGTTAGCAGAACCCCTGGACTAGTGAATGAGAAACACCGACGTGCATGCAATTACAATGGACGAACACACACACATTGATTATTTCTCAATTTGCAAAAAAAAAAAAACAACAGAAGGGCCTTCATGTAAAATATTTATTAAAGACCTTAACTCATTTAAATCTAGAGTAAAAACGTGTTCAAGCTGTTGGCAGACATTCTTTAACATTGTAAAAACGTCTTCAAGCTGTTGGCAGGCATTTTGACGTCAAGAGATAGAATATTGAATGCAAAGATTCACAGTAGTAATATGTGGTACAAAAATGACAAAACATCCTTCTTGAAGTCTAGATATTTAGATGCTGTCATAGGTTTCTGAAATTCGTTTATAGAAGATGATTTGTGAAACATTTGTAATGTCTGATCATCTTTTAACTCTGACAAATACACCAAGGAATTTGCTTTTAACAAAAAAGAAATATTATCGCAAATAAACAAGTGAAGAAAGCATGCAATGATGGATTTGAAACTTTTCAAATCTACAAACTTTTGCTTCAAATCTGCCTCCAGTTTTCCCGATTGTTGCTTGTATTCTTCCGCCATTTTTGTTATTGCAATAACTATATTTGCTTTTAATTCCTCAAATTGATCACATTCGAAAAAAAAAAAAAACAATTGAAATTCATCTTCAAAACTATTTTTAAAAAAACAATTTTGGGAAATCCGCATTTTTATCCTTTGTGTTAGGGTTCCTTCCCTTTGGGCTAGGGTTAGGGTCCAATGACTCAGTGATTTAAAATAGTGTGCATCTTTTCTGGAATATCCTTAATGTCTACAAACTTGTCAGGAGCTAAACGAAATACAATACGATTGTACAATTCACACAAGAAAGATTTTCCCCAAATTTCACTAACAAGACGCTTACCAGTATAGCGGAATCGGATTTAAAAGAAGGTATTGGGTAAAATCCTAATCCAGCGCTGATTCCGATAGCACAAAAGATACGTTTATGTCGGATTTTTCCGTTTCTGGTGAATCGTATCTTCACTATCCTCAATATGTCCCATCCCAACATTTCTATCTCCAACTGCAGCAATGGCGGCAGGGTTCATCACTCATAACCATAGATATATAAGACTAGATCGCTTATGCTTATTTAATAGAGACCGAAAAAGTGTTGTATTCGCGACCTTTACTTTAAAAAGAGAAGAGTACAATTCTGTACAGTTCTTTATTTTTTTACCGAAAAAGATTTCCTTCCTTCCATTAAAAAAAAATCCCCATTCATGCTAGAGTTTGGCGCTTTTAAAATCAACTGATGTGTCCGAAAAAATTATATTTGACGGTTAGTAATAATATAATCAAACAACCGGGTACACAACACGAAGGCATTTTATTCAAAGTTAATTGAAAAAAAAAAAGTTTTTGAAAATTTGTCAAGGAAAACAATGCAAAATGTCTTCTGCTATTTATTTCGGTTACTATGCGTACTACGTCATCATAGTTGCAAAGAATTTGTAAAAATATATAAGTTATACAGAATTGTACTCTTCTCTTTTTAAAGTTATGGTCCGCACAATATATATCTATGCATAGCCCATAAGAGATCTAGTATTATATATCTATGCTCATAACCATCACGTCACACAAACTGTGACGTCACATTTTGGTAATGTATTGTGCGTATTGCCCATGGGATACCAATCGCCATGTTTCTTCTGTCCACGAAGTGTTTGTAATGTAAGTACAACCGTACAAGACCCCGATAGGAACGTTTAGAAAAAGTAGAGACACATCATTCAACCTCATATCGAGTGTGTATTTTTTTTCGGAAACTAGAACTAACCACACTGACCACACTTGATTGTGAAGTCTGTGTAAAAATAACTGAAGCTCGTGCACACATACAAATGTCCACACTCTACAATGGACAAACACACACAAATGTCCACATACCTACAATGGACAAACACACACACAAAAGGCGACACACATATAATGGAAAAACGCACACACTAATGACCACACTCTACAATGGACAAACGCACACACACACACACAAATGTCGACACACACACACACTACAAATGGACAAACTCGTGGCAGCATATCAAGATTTGAGCCCGTACCTCGCAGGTCTGATGTTTATGTGTTAGAGTCGCTTTAAACCGGCTCCCGTAATGTTATATGTTATCTTTAGCATTCAACCACACAAAGGGCGGGCCACTGGGAAAAGAACATCAGTGGCACAAGAATACCCAATGTCCCTATTCTCTCTTCACCCACAGCCCAATAGCTAGCGTGAAGGCGGCCATTAACAGCCGTGGCAAACGCCGGGGGGACATACTAGAGCGCCTGCACCGGTCTAATCCCCGACTTGGTATTGTAAGGACATACAAGCTGTACCTGACGGTTGGTGGGGGTCGGTGAGGGGGGGGATGGGGCACCGGTGCACTGATCATGTCTCTTAGTATAAAAAAATACAGTGGGGTTGGGGGGGGGGAAGTTGATGTGGGGGGGAGGGGATAAAAAAAAACTCGTGTGTTTGTGTTATGTGAGATCCTGTTTAAAGCCGAGTTTCTGCCTCTATACAAAAGCTCGCTTAATGATTTAATAATTCAAGCTTCGCGTCGCCCGCCCAAACAATGTCATCAGGCGCTAGACACACCGCGCGGCTGCTTGTATGGAGGGAGGCAATGCTTCGTTCACTGGGCGAACTCGGCAAAAAGCTTTTGTCCGCAGAGAATTTTCATTGTCCACGTAAACCAAAGACCTTTTTTTTTTCCCTCCATGAAAGAATTGAAATAAAAAAAAAGAGGAGCTGGAAAAATTGCTCTCTTTTGTTGAGGGGACAAAAAGTTTTTTGTTGTCCGGGAAGAATGTAACAACGGGTGGCTCGGCTCTGAGATTGTCACAAGAATTGTGAGAATAATGCCAGGGAAAAATATCGTGAGAATAGCAAATCATTTGTCGCGCGATCGCCATTCATATAATAGCCTTTGGATCTGTTCATAAGGCAATACAATGAACTATGAAAACAACAACAGAAATATAAAAAATAAATAAAAACTAGAATCGATAGACCCCTAAGTCTATTTTTTTTTTTAAATCTACCATTCCTTTAAGCGAACGCACTTGACGAAATGTTTCTCCGAATAAAGGGAGGAAAAATGAAAAACTAGAAAAAAAAAACCAGGGGGAGAGCAGCACAATGTTAATTCAATAGGTCCGTTATTGCTAAGATATTACCTCCCTTGTTTCCATATTTTTACAATGCACTTAAACAGTTTTTTTCCCCCCACTGTTGTGTTTGCAATGAGCTTTGAAAGGAAAATTAAAACGATGAGAACGAGGCTGTGTCTTGAATGACGTAACTAGTCCGCGAGATGCCACTTGAATTAAAAACAGAAAGTAGAAAAAAAAATCCTGGCACAATGGAATGTTTAAAAAATAGAGGAGGTGGGGTGGGGGTCTAATTCTTCAATAAACATGTGAGGGTACTCAGTGCTTGACTATAGATTTCTTTCTGTAACACTAACAAAACATGTATTGATGAGTTTCCCCGTGTGCCAGATAGTTATTGTTGTATTTTTGTCTGTTTATGTTTTAATGATCCGACAACTGTCTTGGTGATGGTTTTGTTTGATGTTCAGTTAGCAGATAATTTGGAAAGTTATAATAGAATGATGATTGGTTTCTCAGAAATACTATAAAATAGAGATATAAAAAACGGTTATGCACAGGGGTTTTTTTTGCCATGTAGCGCGCCGGATCTGCGATCCGGCACCTCTGAAATGCAACCCGGCACCTCTTATAGTTTTCTTCATTTGGTAAAAAGTTAAAAACTTCAGAGACCCACCACCTCTTATTGAGCAAAAAAACCCCTGGTTATGCAACTTATTAGATGGATTAAAGAAAATCTTAGATATATACAAACAGATAGGCATCTATTTATCTATCTATCTATCTATCTATCTATCTATCTATCTATCTATCTATCTATCTATCTATCTATCTATCTATCTATCTATCTATCTATCTGACTCTATCTATCTCATTCATATCTATCTCATCTCATCTATCATCTCATCTATCTAGACCATCTATCGTAATTACCTATCTGCATCATATCTGATCTCATCTATCTATCTCATCTGATCTCATCGATCGATCTGTATATTTATCGATCGATCTATCGATGTATCATATCCATCTATCTCATTCGGCTTCATCTATTCATCTATCCATCTGATCGGCCTTATCTATCGTATCTATCTATACCGATCTACATCGAATGATCATCATCGTCCATGGGGCTGTCCATTGTTTATGTCAGCAAATTTTCGCTCGATTTTTACCTCCCCCTCCCCCTGTCAAACTTCCCAGAGACTCCCCCCCCTGCGAAATAATGTCAACATTTGACTACCCCCCCCGCAAGTGCCAGTAAAAGGGGGAAAAGCGTAATTTTAAAGTAGACTAGGCTTAGTTTATAACTACAACAAAAAGTGAATAAAAGTAAACTTTTAACTTATGAGTGTATTTCCAATTTATAAGGTATAAAGGTTTACTCTGAACAGATTAGATCACGGCCTTATTCAGGGGGGATGGGGCCATTTGCCCCTCCCTACATTTTGAAAATGTCAATCAAAGTTGTTGTAATTAAACCGAACTAAATTTCCTGAAAGTTCATTGCTATTGAAGTATAATAACTGCACCACATAAATAAATGAATTCCAAACCGAACCCTCTAACATGTAGAGAAATTGAAGTGTAACTTGCTTGCTTTTTCCAGATTGTTCTAAATATTCAAGTTGTTTAACAATTTTTGTCACATTATCAGCGACGTTCGTCGGTAAAGCCACCTTTAACATTTGTAAGTATACAACCCAACGATAAAGAGTTTGATAAACCAAGCTGATATTCTCCTTTAAAAACTGTTTCCACCACTGCTTCAGCTCTAAAAATCATACTTTTTATCAGGCGTCCAACAATTCTTAAGGATCAGCAGCAATTTCAACTCATTTGAAAGGTCGTATGTCAAGACATACCTTCCAATATTCAATTTAGGAAATGAAGAAGTGACAGCGACAATCAAATTAGAAATAGTTTCTTCAGTTGTGTCTGGCTGTTGAACTTGTACTGTTGTCCTCAATGCATGTGCTAATTCAGATACTGCAAACACCCTAACTTCTTCTAATAACAGCTTTTCGGAATCTCGCGATTGCTCTACTTTTCGTTTTATTGAGCATGTACAGTTTTTTTTCCTGATATCCATCTCTTCCAAGACTATTTAATTATTTACAAAGACTTGTTCTAACTTCAAGCAGAAACGAGATTAAAAAGTTAAACTATAAATACAGTTTTAATTTATTAAAATATTTTTTTTATAAATAAATCCAAATCTTATTATCTCCCATGGAGATGTCAAACGTTCCTCAAATGTTATTATTGGCGTATGTTCTGGGTGAATAATTTCTTGTGGAACCGAAACACCAGACAATTTCTTCATCTAGCCATTCTGCACTCACTATCACCCATGAGCAATAATTGCCATGAGCTCTCTTTGTCTTTTGAAAACCACTCGCACTGGACGAATTCTTTGCATGTGGTATTTGACTGGGCCTAGGCATACATTGTTGGTGCTGTTGAACATGATTCTTTAACATGGCTTGCGAAGCAACATAAAGGTGACAGATTTTACAGAACCGTTCAAACAATAGTTTCTGAATAGATGGACAATATATATCAAATGGACGAATTTTGAATGCTTTTGCCGATGGAGATAAAATGATTTCAACTTTCTCAGACTGATTGAAGAAAAGAGATGGAAATCCATGTGAGTTTATTTCAGATACATCTGGTTCTTTAAAGCCCTCATTAATTTCATTCATTCATTGCCCCTTCACCCATGACCAAAAACACCATCACCAAAAACAGATCTCTAAAGTCCTCTGTCCTTTGCCATCTTCTCCAGCTGGTGCCAGTTGTGTCCCATCTTTATGGTTTCCTCTTCCAGGTCTCGACGCTGACATTGCTGTTGGTGTCTGGCCAGCCAATTTGGAGGATTCTTCAGAGACAGCAGTTTGTAAATGTTTGGACTTTCCTTAGTGTAGTCTTAGACATTAGTTTGGCGGACTTGAGTTGCTGGGGGGGGGGGGATAAATCTATCACCAATAATATAAAAATTCGATCTTCTTATCGGTTGTCAACAAGTTGAATCACAACATTTGACAATTTGTTGAAAGTACTGACTTTTTCTTACATGGTTTTTGAACACTAAACACTCCGCCGCTGTTGGAAAAATTATCTATGCTTACTTGCTTTCATATTTCTGTCAATGTTTCGCCAACATATTTGAAGGATAATTTTAAGACCTTGTGTGCCAAGGTGGCTTCCAAAATGTTTATGTGGCAAAATTAGTAGGAATATAGTTAGTTTAATTAAAAAGCTCAATTTTAGGCGAGTGTGTAACACAGGGCTACAAACGCTGCTTAATTTTCGTTTATTAAGTAATTATATTAAATTCTAAAAAAGTAACATTGTTGACGTCAACTTTTCTTGACCCCCCCCTCCCCCCTATTTTGTTGACGTAATTAATGGACAGCCCATATCTATCTCACTGTCTATAACCATATATATATATAAATATATATTTATATTTAATGGAGATATAATTTAGAGGGTAAACAGGCAGGTTTATCATAAATTAGGTTTAGTGGAAGACTAAAGTTCATGTAATTCTAGAAAAGTGTTTAGGTGTTGTAGGTAAAAAGACATAACCACTATGGGACATTTTTGCGTCGATTATGAGACATAAAAATTCCCTTGCTTCATATCGAAGATGGAAACCGGAACTCTCACAATAGATAGATTGATGTATAAATTAAGATATACAGACAGTAATAGATAGATAGATAGATAGATAGATAGATAGATAGATAGATAGATAGATAGATAGATAGATAGATAGATAGATAGATAGATAGATAGATAGATAGATAGATAGATAGATAGATAGATAGATAGATAGATAGATAGATAGATAGATAGATAGATAGATAGATAGAACAAAAAGAGTATATTCTAGGCAGACAATTAAAAGAACTTTCAGAAAAAAAAAATTTATGTCACCTCAACGAGCAGCGTCCCCGTACATCTGGACAAACTACACTGGTTGACCAGTCACTGACACACACAATAAACTACAATGGTTATCCAGTCACTGACACACACAACTGCTGGTTGAACATTCACTGACACACACAATAAACTGCTGGTTGACCAGTCACTGACACACACAATAAACTGCTGGTTGACCAGTCACTGACACACACAATAAACTACACTGGTTGACCAGTCACTGACACAAACACAATAAACTACACTGGTTGACCAGTCACTGACACACACGATAAACTACACTGGTTGACCAGTCATTGGCACACACATTAAACTACACTGGTTGACCAGTCACTGACACACACAAAAAACTACACTGATTGACCAGTCACTGACACACACTCTAAACTACACTGGTTGACCAGTCACTGACACACACAGTAAACTGCACTGGTTGACCAGTCAATGACACACACAATAAACTGCTGGTTGACCAGTCACTGACACACTCTATAAACTGCTGCTTGATAAGTCACTGACAAACACAATAAACTACACTGGTTGACCAGTCACTGACACACACAATAAACTACACTGGTTGACCAGTCATTGGCACACACAATAAACTACACTGGTTGACCAGTCACTGACACACACAATAAACTACACTGGTTGACCAGTCATTGGCACACACAATAAACTACACTGGTTGACCAGTCACTGACACAAACACAATAAACTACATTGGTTGACCAGTCATTGGCACACACGATAAACTACACTGGTTGACCAGTCACTGACACACACTAAAAACTACACTGGTTGACTAGTCACTGACAAACACAATAAACTACACTGGTTGACCAGTCACTGACACACACAATAAACTACACTGGTTGACCAGTCATTGGTACACACAATAAACTACACTGGTTGAATAGTCACTGACACAAACACAATAAACTACATTGGTTGACCAGTCATTGACACACACGATAAATTACACTGGTTGACCAGTCACTGACACACACAAAATCTACACTGGTTGACTAGTCACTGACAAACACAATAAACTACACTGGTTGACCAGTCACTGACAAACTTAATAAACTACACTGGTTGACCAGCCACTGACACACACTCTAAACTACACTGGTTGACCAGTCACTGACAAACATAATAAACTACACTGGTTGACCAGTCACTGACACACACTCTAAACTACACTGGTTGACCAGTCACTGACACACACAATAAACTGCACTGGTTGACCAGTCACTGACACACACAATAAACTGCTGGTTGACCAGTCACTGACAAACATAATAAACTACACTTGTTGACCAGTCACTGACACACTCAATAAACTGCTGCTTGATAAGTCACTGACAAACACAATAAACTACACTGGTTGACCAGTCACTGACACACACAATAAACTACACTGGTTGACCAGTCATTGGCACACACAATAAACTACACTGGTTGACCAGTCACTGACACACACAATAAACTACACTGGTTGACCAGTCATTGGCACACACAATAAACTACACTGGTTGACCAGTCATTGACACACTCAAAAAACTACACTGGTTGACTAGTCACTGACACACACAAAATACTACACTGGTTGACTAGTCACTGACACACACAATAAATTACACTGGTTGACCAGTCACTGACACACACAATAAACTACACTGGTTGACCAGTCATTGACACACACAATAATCTACACTGGTTGACCAGTCATTGACACACACAATAAACTACATTGGCACACACAATAAACTACACTGGTTGACCAGTCACTGACACACACAATAAACTACACTGGTTGACCAGTCACTGAAACACACAATAAACTACACTGGTTGACCAGTCACTGACACAAACACAATAAACTACATTGGTTGACCAGTCATTGGCACACACGATAAACTACACTGGTTAACCAGTCACTGACACACACAAAAAACTACACTGGTTGACTAGTCACTGACACACACAAAATACTACACTGATTGACCAGTCACTGACAAACACAAGAAACTACACTGGTTAACCAGTCACTGACACACACACTAAACTACACTGGTTGACCAGTCATTGGCACACACAATAAACTACACTGGTTGACCAGTCACTGACACACACAATAAACTACACTGGTTGACCAGTCATTGGCACACACAATAAACTACACTGGTTGACCAGTCACTGACAAACACAAGAAACTACACTGGGTGACCAGTCACTGACACACACACTAAACTACACTGGTTGACCATTCACTGACAAACATAATAAACTACACTTGTTGACCAGTCACTGACACACTCAATAAACTGCTGCTTGATAAGTCACTGACAAACACAATAAACTACACTGGTTGACCAGTCACTGACACACACAATAAACTACACTGGTTGACCAGTCATTGGCACACACAATAAACTACACTGGTTGACCAGTCATTGGCACACACAATAAACTACACTGGTTGACCAGTCACTGACACACTGAAAAAACTACACTGGTTGACTAGTCACTGACACACACAAAATACTACACTGGTTGACCAGTCACAGACAAACACAAGAAACTACACTGGTTGACCAGTCACTGACACACACACTAAACTACACTGGTTGACCAGTCACTGACACACACTAAAAACTACACTGGTTGACTAGTCACTGACACACACAATAAATTACACTGGTTGACCAGTCACTGACAAACACAATAAACTACACTGGTTGACCAGTCACTGACACACACAATAAACTACACTGGTTGACCAGTCATTGACACACACAATAATCTACACTGGTTGACCAGTCATTGACACACACAATAAACTGCTGCTTGATAAGTCACTGACAAACACAATAAACTACACTGGTTGACCAGTCACTGACAAACACGATAAATTACACTGGTTTACCAGGCATTGGCACACACAATAAACTGCTGGTTGACCAGTCACTGACAAACATAATAAACTACACTTGTTGACCAGTCACTGACACACTCAATAAACTGCTGCTTGATAAGTCACTGACAAACACAATAAACTACACTGGTTGACCAGTCACTGACACACACAATAAACTACACTGGTTGACCAGTCATTGGCACACACAATAAACTACACTGGTTGACCAGTCACTGACACACACAATAAACTACACTGGTTGACCAGTCATTGGCACACACAACAAACTACACTGGTTGACCAGTCACTGACACACTCAAAAAACTACAATGGTTGACTAGTCACTGACACACACAAAACACTACACTGGTTGACCAGTCACTGACAAACACAAGAAACTACACTGGTTGACCAGTCACTGACACACACACTAAACTACACTGGTTGACCAGTCATTGGCACACACAATAAACTACACTGGTTGACCAGTCATTGGCACACACAATAAACTACACTGGTTGACCAGTCATTGGCACACACAATAAACTACACTGGTTGACCAGTCACTGACACACTGAAAAAACTACACTGGTTGACTAGTCACTGACACACACAATAAACTGCTGCTTGATAAGTCACTGACAATTACAATAAACTACACTGGTTGACCAGTCACTGACACACACAATAAACTACACTGGTTGACCAGTCATTGGCACACACAATAAACTACACTGGTTGACCAGTCATTGGCACACACAATAAACTACACTGGTTGACCAGTCACTGACACACTGAAAAAACTACACTGGTTGACTAGTCACTGACACACACAAAATACTACACTGGTTGACCAGTCACTGACAAACACAAGAAACTACACTGGTTGACCAGTCACTGACACACACACTAAACTACACTGGTTGACCAGTCATTGGCACACACGATAAACTACACTGGTTAACCAGTCACTGACACACACAATAAACTACACTGGTTGACCAGTCACTGACAAACATAATAAACTACACTGGTTGACCAGTCACTGACACACACTCTAAACTACACTGGTTGACCAGTCACTGACACACACAATAAACTGCACTGGTTGACCAGTCACTGACACACACAATAAACTGCAGGTTGACCAGTCACTGACAAACATAATAAACTACACTTGTTGACCAGTCACTGACACACTCAATAAACTGCTGCTTGATAAGTCACTGACAAACACAATAAACTACACTGGTTGACCAGTCACTGACACACACAATAAACTACACTGGTTGACCAGTCATTGGCACACACAATAAACTACACTGGTTGACCAGTCACTGACACACACAATAAACTACACTGGTTGACCAGTCATTGGCACACACAATAAACTACACTGGTTGACCAGTCACTGACACACTCAAAAAACTACACTGGTTGACTAGTCACTGACACACACAAAATACTACACTGGTTGACCAGTCACTGACAAACACAAGAAACTACACTGGTTGACCAGTCAATGACACACACACTAAACTACACTGGTTGACCAGTCATTGGCACACACAATAAACTACACTGGTTGACCAGTCACTGACACACACAAAAAACTACACTGGTTGACTAGTCACTGACACACACAATAAATTACACTGGTTGACCAGTCACTGACACACACAATAAACTACACTGGTTGATTAGTCATTGACACACACAATAATCTACACTGGTTGACCAGTCATTGACACACACAATAAACTACATTGGCACACACAATAAACTACACTGGTTGACCAGTCACTGACACACACAATAAACTACACTGGTTGACCAGTCACTGAAACACACAATAAACTACACTGGTTGACCAGTCACTGACACAAACACAATAAACTACATTGGTTGAACAGTCATTGGCACACACGATAAACTACACTGGTTGACCAGTCACTGACACACACAAAAAACTACACTGGTTGACTAGTCACTGACACACACAAAATACTACACTGATTAACCAGTCACTGACAAACACAAGAAACTACACTGGTTGACCAGTCACTGACACACACACTAAACTACACTGGTTGACCAGTCATTGGCACACACAATAAACTACACTGGTTGACCAGTCACTGACACACACAATAAACTACACTGGTTGACCAGTCATTGGCACACACAATAAACTACACTGGTTGACCAGTCACTGACAAACACAAGAAACTACACTGGGTGACCAGTCACTAACACACACACTAAACTACACTGGTTGACCAGTCACTGACAAACATAATAAACTACACTTGTTGACCAGTCACTGACACACTCAATAAACTGCTGCTTGATAAGTCACTGACAAACACAATAAACTACACTGGTTTACCAGTCACTGACACACACAATAAACTACACTGGTTGACCAGTCATTGGCACACACAATAAACTACACTGGTTGACCAGTCATTGGCACACACAATAAACTACACTGGTTGACCAGTCACTGACACACTCAAAAAACTACACTGGTTGACTAGTCACTGACACACACAAAATACTACACTGGTTGACCAGTCACTGACAAACACAAGAAACTACACTGGTTGACCAGTCACTGACACACACACTAAACTACACTGGTTGACCAGTCATTGGCACACACAATAAACTACACTGGTTGACCAGTCACTGACACACACTAAAAACTACACTGGTTGACCAGTCACTGACAAACACAATAAACTACACTGGTTGACCAGTCACTGACAAACACAATAAACTACACTGGTTGACCAGTCATTGACATACACAGTAAACTGCACTGGTTGACCAGTCACTGACACACACAATAAACTGCTGGTTGACCAGTCTCTGACAAAAATAATAAACTACACTTGTTGACCAGTCACTGACACACTCAATAAACTGCTGCTTGATAAGTCACTGACAAACACAATAAACTACACTGGTTGACCAGTCACTGACAAACACAATAAACTACACTGGTTTACCAGGCATTGGCACACACAATAAACTGCTGGTTGACCAGTCACTGACAAACATAATAAACTACACTTGTTGACCAGTCACTGACACACTCAATAAACTGCTGCTTGATAAGTCACTGACAAACACAATAAACTACACTGGTTGACCAGTCACTGAAACACACAATAAACTACACTGGTTGACCAGTCATTGGCACACACAATAAACTACACTGGTTGACCAGTCACTGACACACACAATAAACTACACTGGTTGACCAGTCATTGGCACACACAACAAACTACACTGGTTGACCAGTCACTGACACACTGTAAAAACTACACTGGTTGACTAGTCATCTGACACACACAAAACACTACACTGGTTGACCAGTCACTGACAAACACAAGAAACTACACTGGTTGACCAGTCAATGACACACACACTAAACTACACTGGTTGACCAGTCATTGGCACACACAATAAACTACACTGGTTGACCAGTCACTGACACACACAAAAAACTACACTGGTTGACTAGTCACTGACACACAATATATTACACTGGTTGACCAGTCACTGACACACACAATAAACTACACTGGTTGACCAGTCATTGACACACACAATAATCTACACTGGTTGACCAGTCATTGACACACACAATAAACTACATTGGCACACACAATAAACTACACTGGTTGACCAGTCACTGACACACACAATAAACTACACTGGTTGACCAGTCACTGAAACACACAATAAACTACACTGGTTGACCAGTCACTGACACAAACACAATAAACTACATTGGTTGAACAGTCATTGGCACACACGATAAACTACACTGGTTGACCAGTCACTGACACACACAAAAAACTACACTGGTTGACTAGTCACTGACACACACAAAATACTACACTGATTGACCAGTCACTGACAAACACAAGAAACTACACTGGTTGACCAGTCACTGACACACACACTAAACTACACTGGTTGACCAGTCATTGGCACACACAATAAACTACACTGGTTGACCAGTCACTGACACACACAATAAACTACACTGGTTGACCAGTCATTGGCACACACAATAAACTAAACTGGTTGACCAGTCACTGACAAACACAAGAAACTACACTGGTTGACCAGTCACTGACACACACACTAAACTACACTGGTTGACCAGTCACTGACAAACATAATAAACTACACTTGTTGACCAGTCACTGACACACTCAATAAACTGCTGCTTGATAAGTCACTGACAAACACAATAAACTACACTGGTTGACCAGTCACTGACACACACAATAAACTACACTGGTTGACCAGTCATTGGCACACACAATAAACTACACTGGTGGACCAGTCATTGGCACACACAATAAACTACACTGGTTGACCAGTCACTGACACACTCAAAAACTACACTGGTTGACTAGTCACTGACACACACAAAATACTACACTGGTTGACCAGTCACTGACAAACACAAGAAACTACACTGGTTGACCAGTCACTGACACACACACTAAACTACACTGGTTGACCAGTCATTGGCACACACAATAAACTACACTGGTTGACCAGTCACTGACACACACTAAAAACTACACTGGTTGACTAGTCACTGACAAACATAATAAACTACACTTGTTGACCAGTCACTGACACACTCAATAAACTGCTGCTTGATAAGTCACTGACAAACACAATAAACTACACTGGTTGACCAGTCACTGACACACACAATAAACTACACTGGTTGACCAGTCATTGGCACACAATAAACTACACTGGTTGACCAGTCATTGGCACACACAATAAACTACACTGGTTGACCAGTCACTGACACACTCAAAAAACTACACTGGTTGACTAGTCACTGACACACACAAAATACTACACTGGTTGACCAGTCACTGACAAACACAAGAAACTACACTGGTTGACCAGTCACTGACACACACAATAAACTACACTGGTTGACCAGTCATTGGCACACACAATAAACTACACTGGTTGACCAGTCACTGACACACACTAAAAACTACACTGGTTGACTAGTCACTGACACACACAATAAATTACACTGGTTGACCAGTCACTGACAAACACAATAAACTACACTGGTTGACCAGTCACTGACACACACAATAAACTACACTGGTTGACCAGTCATTGACATACACAATAATCTACACTGGTTGACCAGTCATTGACACACACAATAAACTACATTGGCATACACAATAAACTACACTGGTTGACCAGTCATTGGCACACACGATAAACTACACTGGTTGACCAGTCAATGACAAACACAAAAAACTACACTGGTTGACTAGTCACTGACACACACAAAATACTACACTGGTTGACCAGTCACTGACAAACACAAGAAACTACACTGGTTGACCAGTCACTGACACACACTCTAAACTACACTGGTTGACCAGTCATTGGCACACACAATAAACTACACTGGTTGACCAGTCACTGACACACACTCTAAACTACACTGGTTGACCAGTCACTGACACACACAGTAAACTGCACTGGTTGACCAGTCACTGACACACACAATAAACTGCTGGTTGACCAGTCTCTGACAAACATAATAAACTACACTTGTTGACCAGTCACTGACACACTCAATAAACTGCTGCTTGATAAGTCACTGACAAACACAATAAACTACACTGGTTGACCAGTCACTGACAAACACAAGAAACTACACTGGGTGACCAGTCACTGACACACACACTAAACTACACTGGTTGACCATTCACTGACAAACATAATAAACTACACTTGTTGACCAGTCACTGACACACTCAATAAACTGCTGCTTGATAAGTCACTGACAAACACAATAAACTACACTGGTTGACCAGTCACTGAAACACACAATAAACTACACTGGTTGACCAGTCATTGGCACACACAATAAACTACACTGGTTGACCAGTCACTGACACACACAATAAACTACACTGGTTGACCAGTCATTGGCACACACAACAAACTACACTGGTTGACCAGTCACTGACACACTGTAAAAACTACAATGGTTGACTAGTCACTGACACACACAAAACACTACACTGGTTGACCAGTCACTGACAAACACAAGAAACTACACTGGTTGACCAGTCACTGACACATACACTAAACTACACTGGTTGACCAGTCATTGGCACACACAATAAACTACACTGGTTGACCAGTCACTGACACACACAAAAAACTACACTGATTGACTAGTCACTGACACACACAATAAATTACACTGGTTGACCAGTCACTGACAAACACAATAAACTACACTGGTTGACCAGTCACTGACACACACAATAAACTACACTGGTTGACCAGTCATTGACACACACAATAATCTACACTGGTTGACCAGTCATTGACACACACAATAAACTACATTGGCACACACAATAAACTACACTGGTTGACCAGTCACTGACACACACAATAAACTACACTGGTTAACCATTCATTGAAACACACAATAAACTACACTGGTTGACCAGTCACTTTCACAAACACAATAAACTACTTTGGTTGACCAGTCATTGGCACACACGATAAACTACACTGGTTGACCAGTCACTGACACACACAATAAACTACACTGGTTGACCAGTCACTGACACAAACACAATAAACTACACTGGTTGACCAGTCATTGACACACACAATAATCTATACTGGTTGACCAGTCATTGACACACACAATAAACTACATTGGCACACACAAAAAACTACACTGGTTGACTAGTCACTGACACACACAAAATACTACACTGGTTGACCAGTCACTGACAAACACAAGAAACTACACTGGTTGACCGGTCACTGAAACACACTAAACTACACTGGTTGACCTGTCATTGGCACACACAATAAACTACACTGGTTGACCAGTCACTGACACACTCTATAAACTGCTGCTTGATAAGTCACTTACAAACACAATAAACTACACTGGTTGACCAGTCACTGACACACACAATAAACTACACTGGTTGACCAGTCATTGGCACACACAATAAACTACACTGGTTGACCAGTCACTGACACACACAATAAACTACACTGGTTGACCAGTCATTGGCACACACAATAAACTACACTGGTTGACCAGTCATTGGCACACACAATAAACTACACTGGTTGACCAGTCATTGGCACACACAATAAACTACACTGGTTGACCAGTCACTGACACACTCAAAAAACTACACTGGTTGACTAGTCACTGACACACACAAAATACTACACTGGTTGACCAGTCACTGACAAACACAAGAAACTACACTGGTTGACCAGTCACTGACACACACACTAAACTACACTGGTTGACCAGTCATTGGCACACACAATAAACTACACTGGTTGACCAGTCACTGACACACACTAAAAACTACACTGGTTGACCAGTCACTGACAAACACAATAAACTACACTGGTTGACCAGTCACTGACAAACACAATAAACTACACTGGTTGACCAGTCATTGACATACACAGTAAACTGCACTGGTTGACCAGTCACTGACACACACAATAAACTGCTGGTTGACCAGTCTCTGACAAAAATAATAAACTACACTTGTTGACCAGTCACTGACACACTCAATAAACTGCTGCTTGATAAGTCACTGACAAACACAATAAACTACACTGGTTGACCAGTCACTGACAAACACAATAAACTACACTGGTTTACCAGGCATTGGCACACACAATAAACTGCTGGTTGACCAGTCACTGACAAACATAATAAACTACACTTGTTGACCAGTCACTGACACACTCAATAAACTGCTGCTTGATAAGTCACTGACAAACACAATAAACTACACTGGTTGACCAGTCACTGAAACACACAATAAACTACACTGGTTGACCAGTCATTGGCACACACAATAAACTACACTGGTTGACCAGTCACTGACACACACAATAAACTACACTGGTTGACCAGTCATTGGCACACACAACAAACTACACTGGTTGACCAGTCACTGACACACTGTAAAAACTACACTGGTTGACTAGTCACTGACACACACAAAACACTACACTGGTTGACCAGTCACTGACAAACACAAGAAACTACACTGGTTGACCAGTCAATGACACACACACTAAACTACACTGGTTGACCAGTCATTGGCACACACAATAAACTACACTGGTTGACCAGTCACTGACACACACAAAAAACTACACTGGTTGACTAGTCACTGACACACACAATATATTACACTGGTTGACCAGTCACTGACACACACAATAAACTACACTGGTTGACCAGTCATTGACACACACAATAATCTACACTGGTTGACCAGTCATTGACACACACAATAAACTACATTGGCACACACAATAAACTACACTGGTTGACCAGTCACTGACACACACAATAAACTACACTGGTTGACCAGTCACTGAAACACACAATAAACTACACTGGTTGACCAGTCACTGACACAAACACAATAAACTACATTGGTTGAACAGTCATTGGCACACACGATAAACTACACTGGTTGACCAGTCACTGACACACACAAAAAACTACACTGGTTGACTAGTCACTGACACACACAAAATACTACACTGATTGACCAGTCACTGACAAACACAAGAAACTACACTGGTTGACCAGTCACTAACACACACACTAAACTACACTGGTTGACCAGTCATTGGCACACACAATAAACTACACTGGTTGACCAGTCACTGACACACACAATAAACTACACTGGTTGACCAGTCATTGGCACACACAATAAACTAAACTGGTTGACCAGTCACTGACAAACACAAGAAACTACACTGGGTGACCAGTCACTGACACACACACTAAACTACACTGGTTGACCAGTCACTGACAAACATAATAAACTACACTTGTTGACCAGTCACTGACACACTCAATAAACTGCTGCTTGATAAGTCACTGACAAACACAATAAACTACACTGGTTGACCAGTCACTGACACACACAATAAACTCCACTGGTTGACCAGTCATTGGCACACACAATAAACTACACTGGTGGACCAGTCATTGGCACACACAATAAACTACACTGGTTGACCAGTCACTGACACACTCAAAAAACTACACTGGTTGACTAGTCACTGACACACACAAAATACTACACTGGTTGACCAGTCACTGACAAACACAAGAAACTACACTGGTTGACCAGTCACTGACACACACACTAAACTACACTGGTTGACCAGTCATTGGCACACACAATAAACTACACTGGTTGACTAGTCACTGACAAACATAATAAACTACACTTGTTGACCAGTCACTGACACACTCAATAAACTGCTGCTTGATAAGTCACTGACAAACACAATAAACTACACTGGTTGACCAGTCACTGACACACACAATAAACTACACTGGTTGACCAGTCATTGGCACACACAATAAACTACACTGGTTGACCAGTCATTGGCACACACAATAAACTACACTGGTTGACCAGTCACTGACACACTCAAAAAACTACACTGGTTGACTAGTCACTGACACACACAAAATACTACACTGGTTGACCAGTCACTGACAAACACAAGAAACTACACTGGTTGACCAGTCACTGACACACACACTAAACTACACTGGTTGACCAGTCATTGGCACACACAATAAACTACACTGGTTGACCAGTCACTGACACACACTAAAAACTACACTGGTTGACTAGTCACTGACACACACAATAAATTACACTGGTTGACCAGTCACTGACAAACACAATAAACTACACTGGTTGACCAGTCACTGACACACACAATAAACTACACTGGTTGACCAGTCATTGACATACACAATAATCTACACTGGTTGACCAGTCATTGACACACACAATAAACTACATTGGCATACACAATAAACTACACTGGTTGACCAGTCATTGGCACACACGATAAACTACACTGGTTGACCAGTCAATAACAAACACAAAAAACTACACTGGTTGACTAGTCACTGACACACACAAAATACTACACTGGTTGACCAGTCACTGACAAACACAAGAAACTACACTGGTTGACCAGTCACTGACACACACTCTAAACTACACTGGTTGACCAGTCATTGGCACACACAATAAACTACACTGGTTGACCAGTCACTGACACACACTCTAAACTACACTGGTTGACCAGTCACTGACACACACAGTAAACTGCACTGGTTGACCAGTCACTGACACACACAATAAACTGCTGGTTGACCAGTCTCTGACAAACATAATAAACTACACTTGTTGACCAGTCACTGACACACTCAATAAACTGCTGCTTGATAAGTCACTGACAAACACAATAAACTACACTGGTTGACCAGTCACTGACAAACACAATAAACTACACTGGTTTACCAGGCATTGGCACACACAATAAACTGCTGGTTGACCAGTCACTGACAAACATAATAAACTACACTTGTTGACCAGTCACTGACACACTCAATAAACTGCTGCTTGATAAGTCACTGACAAACACAATAAACTACACTGGTTGACCAGTCACTGAAACACACAATAAACTACACTGGTTGACCAGTCATTGGCACACACAATAAACTACACTGGTTGACCAGTCACTGACACACACAATAAACTACACTGGTTGACCAGTCATTGGCACACACAACAAACTACACTGGTTGACCAGTCACTGACACACTGTAAAAACTACAATGGTTGACTAGTCACTGACAAACACAATAAACTACACTGGTTGACTAGTCACTGACACACACAATAAATTACACTGGTTGACCAGTCACTGACAAACACAATAAACTACACTGGTTGACCAGTCACTGACACACACAATAAACTACACTGGTTGACCAGTCATTGACACACACAATAATCTACACTGGTTGACCAGTCATTGACACACACAATAAACTACATTGGTTGACCAGTCACTGACCAACACGATAAACTACACTGGTTGACTAGTCACTGACACACACAAAAAACTACACTGATTGACCAGTCACTGACAAACACAATAAACTACACTGGTTGACCAGTCACTGACACACACAAAAAACTACACTGGTTGACCAGTCACTGACACACACAAAAAACTACACTGGTTGACCAGTCACTGAAACACACAATAAACTACACTGGTTGACCAGTCATTGACACACACAATAATCTACACTGGTTGACCAGTCATTGACACACACAATAAACTACATTGGTTGACCAGTCACTGACCAACACGATAAACTACACTGGTTGACTAGTCACTGACACACACAAAAAACTACACTGGTTGACCAGTCACTGACACACACAATAAACTACACTGGTCGACCAGTCATTGACACACACAATAAACTACACTAATTGACCAGTCACTGACAAACACAATAAACTACACTGGTTGACCAGTCACTGACACACACACTAAACTACACTGGTTGACCAGTCACTGACACACACAATAAACTTCACTGGTTGACCAGTCACTGACACACACAATAAACTGCTGGTTGACCAGTCACTGACAAACATAATAAACTACACTTGTTGACCAGTCACTGACACACTCAATAAACTGCTGCTTGATAAGTCACTGACAAACACAATAAACTACACTGGTTGACCAGTCACTGACACACACAAAAAACTACACTGGTTGACCAGTCACTGACACACACAATAAACTACACTGGTTGACCAGTCACTGAAACACACAATAAACTACACTGGTTGACCAGTCATTGACACACACAATAATCTACACTGGTTGACCAGTCATTGACACACACAATAAACTACATTGGTTGACCAGTCACTGACCAACACGATAAACTACACTGGTTGACTAGTCACTGACACACACAAAAAACTACACTGGTTGACCAGTCACTGACACACACAATAAACTACACTGGTTGACCAGTCATTGACACACACAATAAACTACACTAATTGACCAGTCACTGACAAACACAATAAACTACACTGGTTGACCAGTCACTGACACACACACTAAACTACACTGGTTGACCAGTCACTGACACACACAATAAACTTCACTGGTTGACCAGTCACTGACACACACAATAAACTGCTGGTTGACCAGTCACTGACAAACATAATAAACTACACTTGTTGACCAGTCACTGACACACTCAATAAACTGCTGCTTGATAAGTCACTGACACACACAATAAATTACACTGGTTGACCAGTCACTGACACACACAATAAACTACACTGGTTGACCGGTCATTGGCACACACAATAAACTACACTGGTTGACCAATCACTCACACACACAAAAAACTACACTGGTTGACTAGTCACTGACACACACAAAAAACTACACTGGTTGACCAGTCACTGACACACACAATAAATTACACTGGTTAACCAGTCACTGACACACACACTAAACTACCCTGGTCGACCAGTCACTGACACACACAATAAACTACACTGGTTGACCAGTCACTGACACACACTATAAACTACACTGGTTGACCAGTCACTGACAAACACACACAATAAACTACACTGGTTGACCAGTCACTGACACACACACTAAACTACACTGGCTGACTAGTCACTGACAAACACAATAAACTACACTGGTTAACCAGTCACTGACACACACAAAAAGGAGTATATTCTAGGCAGACAATTAAAATAACTTTCAGAAAAAAATAAATTTTATGTCACCTCAACGAGCAGCGTCCCCGCACATCTGGACAAACTACACTGGTTGACCAGTCAGTGACACACACAAAAAACTACACAGGTTGACCATTTACTGACACACACAATAAACTACTGGTTGACCAGTCACTGACAAACACACAAACACAATACACTAAATGTACCACTTTCAAACCAATAACATGTTGTTGTCTTTATTCTTAACACAAAGTGTTCTTGTCTTTTTTCTTAACACCTAGGTTCCATCCATCCAACAATGTTCACCTGTGTTCCAGGTTTAAGAATAATTGATCAAAAAGTTCGGGGCGTACACATGAGGACATGTGTTAAATAAAGTTCGAGAGGGCGCGCTAACGAAGCTGACACTTTAATTGTTCAACTCTCTGTGGCCTAATTATGACCAGGTGTAGCACTGTCTCGCTGTATAATGACCTGGTATTGAGATCTTTGGTGTCCCCCCCACCCCGAAATATAGAATCGAACCCGGTTCATCCCTTCCTTAAGGTAGCCTCTCGATGTCTTTGGTTGTAGGGTCAATGTTAGCCCGTTGATCACGTGTTTTTGGAAATGATTGGCGGACATGTCCGCCCTGCTGGGTCGCATCTAACAGGAGACTGTTTCAAGGCCACCCCAATCCATCCAAAGGCTATCTCCGTCCATCTAAAGGCCACTCAGTCCATCCAAATCTCTCTGTCGTTCAGTTCAAGCCACCACAGTCCAGCTGAAGGCCACTCCATCCAGCTCAAGACCACTGTCCGAAAACATTTACTATCTTTTACATTTGTTTTGTCACCTTAAACTAAATAACTGTAAAAGAAAATAAAACATAGAATCTCTATTGACCGGTTTCCGTGATATCCTGCATACTAATTAAATATTCCCGTCAATAAAAAGGAAATTTCTTCTAATACATCAACATTGCACTATTTGCCTTACCAACATTGCAATATTTGCCTCACCAACATTGAACTATTTGCCTCTCCAACATCGTACTATTTGTCTCATCAACATTGCATTATTTGTCTCACCAACATTGCACTATTAGCCTCACCAAAATTGCACTATTTGCCTCACCAAAATTGCACTATTTGCCTCACCAACATTGCACTATTTGCCTCACCAACATTGCACTATTGGCCTCACCAACATTGCACTATTGGCCTCATCAACACTGCATTAATTGTCTCATACACATTGCCTTCATTATCTAGAAAAAGCAACATATTATGGAAATTCTGTTTTACAAAGTTTAATGTATCTAATGGGAAAGATAACAATAAACATTACAAGCACCGAATAATTAAATAAACAGGACTTAATATGTACAAATTATGTACATTATATACGTGTAAAGTGTAGAGACATGCATGTGTGCGAATAAAGGACACATACACTTGTGCGAATAGCGAAAGCGTGCACGTGTGCGAATAGCCGTATTCATCAAAGATTGCTCAGAACTATCAAAGAAATTGAATAGAAAAAATTATATAAGATTTAGCAATAGTTTTACAGTCCAATTTATTTATATATATATATACTAGCTGAACAGGCCCGGTACCCGGACCGGCTATTAGGCACGCAGTTGGAGTTTAAAATGGTGATGTGCTCACACCACCATATCATTGACTAATCTTAATTCATTCATATTTTAAAGGACTATCCTTCCCTCCCTCCCTTCCCCGCCCGCCACCCCTTCCACTCAAGACATGCCCGAATCGCAGTGGGTCTCAATGTAGAAAATTACAAAAAGGGGCATTTAGTATAACTGCATGTTCACCCTGTTAACAATACCACGTGACACTTCTCCCTACCTCCCCCCCCCCCGGGGTTAAACACTCCTTTACCAACCCTACACCCCCATTCCAACAGTTCTTTTTTTTATAACATGACGTATTAAAAAAAAAGACGTGAGGTTAAAATAAATAGCGGTGTTGCAACTTGCATCGTCTGCTTGACCCCCCCCCCCTTCTGCAACCATTTGGTTTATTCCCACACCTATCCCAACCAACTCGGTAATATATATTTGAGCGCGTTAATAATCAGTCTATATACAAAAAAATAGCTTTTTATATAATTCATCCCAAAGAAAATAATCCTACAATCAAGTTCCAAATATATAAATAAAATGCGTATTATATACATAATAGCTGTACCGTGCAAAACCTTTGCATTGAGTTATATCCCCTTAGGCTTCATTGGTAGGCGAGGTTATTTTTTAGTTTCGGACAGATCCGATTTTTTTTCACGATTGTATTTTAAACTGGAATACTGTTGTATTCATTCTTTACTTTAGATTTAACGCAGAGCCCAAATCGCTATTATATTATTAGATAGATATATATTTAGAGACCATTTTACATGTACTTTATTTTTTTCTAAATACGCCAAGTACAAAGTAACTGAAGAAGTTTCTGCATAAACACAATTTTGTTGAATTTTTTGGGGACGGGGAGGGGGAGGGAGAGGACGTGAATGTATTTATAGTTCTAAGTTAGTTTTGAATGTACATGTATCCGGCCCTCCCTTCATTCACATGCGACCGGATATCACAGAGTCTGAGATCGATGAGAGCAGGTCATCAATAGAGTGCAAACTTTACGTAGCCTCAACTTAGTCAAGAAAAAGGCAAAAGGGTTAGGCAAATAATGATTTGGTTCTTTGGAAGGGGCAGGAAACTCAATGTAGAGCAGACTGCTGGTCTGATAGTCGCAATGGGTCACAAATGATTTGTTGGAAAATTAGATTGAACATCTAATGAGATAAACAGACGAAAAAAGACAGATAAAGAAATAAACATATATATATATATATATATATATATATATATTCAGATAGATAGATAGATAGATAGATAGATAGATAGATAGATAGATAGATAGATAGATAGATAGATAGATAGATAGATAGATAGATAGATAGATAGATAGATAGGTAGATAGATAGATAGATAGATAGATAGATAGATAGATAGATAGGTAGATAGATAGATAGATAGATAGATAGATAGATAGATAGATAGATAGATAGATAGATAGATAGATAGATAGATAGATAGATAGAATGACTAACAGACATACAAGTTTGTTCTGCCTCACAAAAATGAGCAAAGAATCACACAACACCAAAAACAAACAACGTGTCACATTTACGTCACAACGAGTCACAAAGTATCAAACATGTCACCCCACCACCGCCCCCGCCCCGCCTCCTCCGTCTTGACATTCGCTGTGTTTCAACGATACCTGCCGTATAGACTGCTCCCATATCAACTATGGCACACATACTTCTAGTTTCCTTTCATTACACATTTCACACTCTTTTTTTTTTTCATTAATTCACCTCCCACCTCCACCACACCTCTTCTTGTTACACCTCCCTTCGGATATAAAAGGACCAAGTGATGGAGAAATTCAGTACGTAGTAGAAAGAAAATGGTGGTTGGGGGGGGGTCATCAAGCATCACTGAATAGACGCCCCTGTTACAGAGAATATAAAAAAAAGGAATATTATTCATTATAATGTCTTTCTTGGTAGTTTCAATGGTATTAATTCGTTCCGTTTCTTTAACGTCCGATCAGTAATTTTGTATAACAAGCGAATCATAGAAGAGAGGGAATAAAAGCCCCCCTTTTGGACTTGGATGGAAAGCAAGCATTCAGATGGGGACAAAACAGACCTAGTGGGCTCTTGAATCAAACTGAATGCTGAATGTCTCCATAAGGAAAAACGCGGCTTTCATGCGACATAATGTCCTGAACGCGACAAATACGATCCATTGAGTGAAAATCGACGCCTATTCATGGGGGTATTGTCGACCAATGCAACGAAATCAACAGCGCCTCTATAGCGGCTGATTCGGCCATTGTTCTCGAGAAAATTGAATTTTTTTTTATACGCTCTTTCTTTTTTTTTTCTTTTTCTATTTCTTCTTTCCTTCTTGTGTTGTGACGGTCAGATTGTGACTAAGTGAAAGACAGAACGACTGATACAATCGGAGATATAAGCACAGAGAGAGAGAGAGAGAGAGAGAGAATGATGAAGTTAAAAGGATGCAGCAGTGAACGATTGATTCAGTGACAGACAACACAGAATGCGCTTTGCTTAGATATGTCGAACAGACAAACAGAATAACATACAGAGAATCCAAGACATAGAAGAATTGAAAATTGGAAATAGTTATATCTCTATACTTATAAGACGCATTTGTTGTCTGTCTGTCTGTCTGTCTGTCTGTCTGTCTGTCTGTCTGTCTGTCTGTCTGTCTGTTCCCTTATAACTCAAGATCCAGACAAACAAATAATGTGAAATTTGTTACACATACACATAATTACATGGGGAAGGTTATAGGACAGGTTTCGTTTCATATCGATGGGTAGTTTAATTGTAATTAATTTTTTTTTTATTTTAGTATTTTACTATACTAAAGTAATCTCGACGGCGCCATAAATAAAATTCCTCTGTGACGTCATTTCCCTATGATCGAATAGAACTTGCGCGCTGGTGCTGTATTGTGCCTTTGTGATGCAAAGAATTGCTGATGTTTTTTCATGCTCTCTGATGTATATAGTTTGAGGAAGGTAAAGGAATGAAGAAGGATTTTAGAAGTGTGAAACCATAATAATAAATATATATATATAATATATATATATATATATATATATATATATATATATAGAGAGAGAGAGAGAGAGAGAGAGGGGGAGGGAGAGAGAGATAGAGAGAGAGAGGGGGGCAGGGGGGAGAGAGAGGAAAGGAGGGTAGGAGGGAGGGCGGGAGGGGGAGAGAGGAGGGAGGGGGTGGACAGGGGGGAGAAAAGGAGGGGAGAGAGGGAGATGGGAGAGGGAGTAGGGGGAGAGGGAGCAGGGGGAGAGGGAGAGAGAAAGGAAGGGAGGGAGAGAGGGGGTAGGGAGGGATATAATATAATATAATATAAATGTACAAACAGACAGACAAATTGGCTGACTGTTAGAAAAGTGGATGTATGAATAGATATGATAGATAGGTAAACAGACAGAGATATGGACAGGCGGACGGACAGACAGACATACGGATGATTGATAGATAGATAGATAGATAGATAGATAGATAGATAGATAGATAGATAGATAGATAGATAGATAGATAGATAGATAGATAGATAGATAGATAGATAGATAGATAGATAGATGATAGATAGATAGATAGATAGATAGATAGATAGATAGATAGATAGATAGATAGATAGATAGATAGATAGATAGATAGATAGATAGATAGATAGATAGATAGATAGATAGATAGATAGATAGATAGATAGACTGATTTGTAGAATAGAAATATATTTATAGACGACGTTGAAATAGAAAAAAAATTAGATTTAAATAATTTTATTTTAAACTCCAGTAAAGATAGAAATCAGATAATGACCTAACGGTTGAATTATTAAACAAACTATTATCAACTGATGAATTCAATGATCGACAAGCTGTTGTCCCCGTGACGTGAAATAATACATGTGTCGATCCACATGACTGAAAATTGACGAGATGATTGATAGGATGGCCTTCAGAGTTTGCCTTCAGTGACGCAATCAGAGAGCTCTGTTGACTCAGTCAATATTAACGATGGTCCCTGCCAACAGAGGTCATGGGGTTAAAGCCAAAATGTGTGGAGGGCGGATCACTGTGACGGAGTAATATCAAAACTGTAGTTTGGCGCTTAAAAAAAAAAGCAATGCATGAAGACCCTGTCAAGGAGACACCTTAAGAGCACCCCCGGGCAAATTAGTTCCCCCCCCCCCCGCCCGTTACAACCACTTTAAAAGAATCAAATATATTTGATCGATTAGCATTGGACCCCGTATATTTGTGTGGGTAGTGTAAGGGCTGCCGATTGGCATGCTGTGACGACGACACACGTATGTCGGAATACAGTAACGATATAATGACGGTACACGTATGTCGGAATACATTAAAGATGTAATGACGGTACACGTATGTCGGAATACAGTAAAGATTTATATATGCTACACGTATGTAGGAATACAGTTAAGATGTAATGACGGTACACGTATGGCGGAATACAGTAAAGATGAATAACGGTACACGTATGTCGGAATACAGTAAAGATGTAATGACGGTACACGTATGTCGGAATACAATAAAGATATAATGACGGTACAAGTATGTCGGAATACAGTAAAGATGCAAAGACGGTACACGTATGTCGGAATACAGTAAAAATATAATGACGGTACACGTATGTCGAAATATGCCGTCAGACTGTTTCATCTTTTTCCCAAGCATATGTCTGTGACAGCTTGTGAGTCATGTTACAGTCACATGACAGTCAGACGCTCATTCCAAACAAAATCACACAGTCTACCAGCCCAACTCAGTATGGTATCTGAAAAAGAGAAGAACTGTATGAGTGAACTATTCCTGATTCCCACTAGGAACTATCAGAACTCCCATTTGAGAGCCAGCGTCAGATCGGACTGCTACATATAAAACAAAGTGACGGACTTAGTTTTATTGACACACAGGGTGGGCTATCAATATGCAGCCTCATTTCCGAATCTTTAATTACTAAATTTCGACAGACGCCGCCCCCAGCTAGTAACAACAAGAAAAATGTCTCCCAGAGCATATCTTCCCCCCCCTCCCCCCAACACCCGCTCTCTGTTTTATTAGAAGAACCATTTCCGTTAAAAACTGTATTTCTTTATTGTTTGTTTTTATTTAAATTAAGTACAACAACACGGATGTAGGAATTTTCAGTTATGATCTTAGCAAATTTTTATGATAAGAAATGAAAATGTCAGGTAGCGAAGAATATTGATGACAAACAACAACAACAAAAACTTGACAAACAAAGAAAGAATTAATAAACAAACACACTCCCACACAAACATTTGAAATGCTTAAAACAAAAAACGAGTGGCGAAATTGAATAGAATTGCCCAGAGCACAAATTGAAACGAAAATAAAACAAAAGATCGCAAACCTTGTAAACTTTGTCCAATTGATACATTGTACCGGTATGACGTCATCTATTCTTGTGCACATAAACCATGTCAATGGCGCAACATGGGCTGAAAGAAATCGCCATTGTTTTATTTTGTTAGTTACGTTTCTCACTTTTTCTATACTCTCTAACAAACCGCATCAATTCATTACAAGAACATTATTATTTAATTCAGTAATGAACCTTCCCCCCCCCCCTGTTTTATTCTTTCTCCAGAGAAACTTGTGCTGTATTGTTCGTAATTTTCTTTGGATGAAAAATGCTCGTGCAAAGCAATGTATTTTTTTTTTTGTTGTTCTTTTTTGTTTTGTTACCTGTTCTATTATTCTATAGGTTGGTGCGTCTTGTTTTCCATCATTGCATGATCTGGTAAGTCCGTCCAAAGAATAGCAATGAAATTGAAGGTTTTATACAAAGACGCATACAAAACATAGAGTGAATGTGAATAGATGAAATAAAATGAAGCTCAAATATACCACAAGGTCAATACGAGAGACGTGGCTCTTTTATTTTAGTGACGAGGTCATACTTAACGTTGGAAGCTAAAGGAAATTTTACAAAGAGAAGCTGTAAGACAAAAATCGTGACACTTTGTGGGGTTATGTAAGTGAATTACTGACTGTTGAGGACCCCTATGAGGGTATCCTTGGCTTGTCGCTAAGAGTATGAGGGCTGACTCAATGGTGACCCGTATTTGTATTTGTGTTTCTACCACACACAGTCTCACCAACAATTAAACGTATAACAAGTGACGATGATCAATTCAACAAGTGTGTACAGCGACAAAATATATTTATTTACAGAGACACCAGTCCGTAACAGAGATCTGGTGGTCTTTAAAATCATAAGCAAAAGTAATCGACCCTCTCCTCAGAGAGCCCACAGTCGAATGTCGACTACCCAAGACCCGGCTCACCGGTCGAATGTCCATAAATCTATCTTACATTATTCAAACACTTTCTTCCACGTGACCCCTAACCAATTAATTATATTATCTGTTTCTTTCAAATCAGGGGGTGGAGCCTAGATGGGGAGGGAAGTACGTCATACCGACAAAGACAGGAGTAACTGGACATCCATCCCTTTGTCGGCAGTTGACCAGGGCCGAGTGGTCAGGGAGAATCCCGCGAGGAATGTAACGTGTTTCTGTCAACCGCTGCTCCGTTCACCGAGAAGAGTTATTCTTCCCCGTTCCGCTGACCACACCTGCGAGGTGACGCAATTACGGGGGTGGGGTAAAAAGGGTGGAGAACTCGAGAACTGGAACGTATATTATTATACATGGTATAATATACATCTTAACGTTAGTAATACTATTGAGTTAAGGGTTGGAATAAAGGGGATGGTTTCGACAGATTAGTCACAACCCGTGACATTCACCCCCACCTTACTCGAAACCATAGGGGTGATGACACCGTAGTAGGGTGAGGTCATTACATAACATAAAACAAATTGTAAAAGGATCGAGTCCTTTCCATACGTTAGGACTAGAACAAAGGGCGAATTAACCCGGGGTTATACATAAGCATATGTGCTTTATCACCCTGTGACTATCTTTATATAAAAATGCCCAAAACAAATGGAGGGGGTAAAACATACATATTTAAACAACCCAAAAATAAAACAGAGCAATTACAACGGCGTATAGCATGATGGTGCCAGCCGGACATAAGGTCTGGCCAAAACAAGTTGGTCCAGAGATAAAAAAAAATTGTGAACACTCTTTCTTCCGAATGGTGGCACTTTAAACAAAATTAATTGTATCAGTAAGCCTACATAGACGGTTACTGGATACGAAATAGGGTAAGCAAGATAGTCTCCCGTCGAAGGGATGACTTTACATTGATAGATACAACAGCGTTACAACATTAAACCTGTAATAGAGAGGAAACCATGCATAATAAATATAACAATCGACATAACTGCAATCTCACGAGATTCGCTCACTCTAGGTCATCCAATAACCTCTCTAAGAGTGGCCCTTTGTGAGTGAGCTCAAACCGACATGTAGCTGTCGACGAGGTTTGCTGGGCACCGACTAATCAGATCTGCCCCCATGCCTAACATGTCCCGTTTACACGGGGGGATATATAGCCTAGCTTTATTAGGGCCCGACTCCTCCCCATTGGGAAATTCTCCGTGGTTTACGCGTAGTTCATGGTTTACACTCTCGGCTTTACCGCGCCTACTTCTACTCGCGGGTCGTGTTGTAAACAGTCTTTCAGGAGAAAGGGATCGTCTCCGAGGTGGCCCCTCTTTTGAGGTGACAGGTTTGGTGGCCCTAGGTGGGTGTCTAAAAATAGATCTACTCTGACCGGGAAAAATCTGAGGAGTTGTCCGTCCCGTCATATCACCGTCTCTACTAGAATCGTCCGTCCGTGGTTTTACCACCGTCGGGGACGTCGTCTGTCTACCTCCCCTGCTCCGTCTGTCACACCATGAGCCATTATGCCCTTCTACCTTCCCCCAGCTTCACCCTTCAACTTAGAGCCCCGTGGGTTCCCCGCTCTCCTGACTGGGCCCCTGGACTCTCCCTGGACATGATCAAACCACGACCCCCTGGTGCGTTTGGTTTGACCCCTAAACTTCTCCTTAGAGTCAATACGCCTGGGCCCCTTGACCTCATCGGCATGATGATGGTCCCTGTGGTCTACTGGATTAGACCAAGGGGCCTTGGCACCCTTTATGTTACCAATAATTAAATCCACTATTGGATTTGTGAGGACCATAGCCTCTAAAGGGCCCCGATAGTAGTCAGAGTCTACATAGACGGTGGCTATTGGGGCCTCACTAACGGTGCCGTCAATACATTTGTATTGGGCCCAGCGACCCGTCATCGCTCCCTCTCCTACCAGGGACTCCTTCACAGCGGCCCCTGAACAACCTGAGTCCCTTAGGACCTTAACATTGAGGCCATTTACGCGGCCCTCTATCACTGGGAGGTTTTTCTCCCCTGCCCCTACTTCCACTACTGCCCCCATAGGTATGGGCCCTACCCCTCTAGCAAGGGGCGCATTTCTCTGCAGCTTACATGAAACAGAGCGGTGCCCTGGGGCCCCGCACGTATAGCACACCGACTTAGCATTAGTCGGGTGACTGAACACCCGGTTCCCGTTTACTGGGGCCCTCATCCTATCTTTAGGAGCCTCCCTCCTATCATCTACCTCACTTGTTGGGGCCCTTTCGGCCTCAACCGCCTCTCCTTCCCTGCTTGAGGAAGACTCGCGGCCCTTGCCGTGGCGAGCTTCCCTGTAATTTTCGGCCAGGGCGAGCATTTCGTCCCATGTCCCTGGCTTACGCTCCTTTAGGAACACCTGTAACCCACTAGGGGCCCCGTTCATCAACTGCTCCCTGAGCAGGAGGTCCATTATGCCATCAAAGGTCGGCTCTGTCCCACTGAGCTCAACCCACCTCGTCAAGAGGTCAGCTGGACGTGCACCAAATAGGGGGTAGGTCTCCCCTCTTTCTAAATGCCCCCCCTAAACTTACGTCTAAAGCTTTCCTCCGTATAGTCGTATGACTTTAGGAGGGCAGCCTTCAGTGAGTCAAAGTCATTTGACTCGTCAGCCGTCAAGCGGGTAGCTGTCGTCAGGGCCCGTCCCGTGAGTAGTGATGTCAAGCAGGGGGCCCACTCATGTCGTTCCCAACCCGCGGACAGAGCGTATCGTTCAAACCTACGGATGTAGGCGTCTATGTTATCCGTCTCGTCAAGTTTGGGGAGTTTGGGTTTGGAGGATGTCGTTGACTGGTTACTGGGGGTTGGGCTTGCCGGCCCCACTTCCCTCTCTAACCGTGCTAGGGCCACCCTCTCCTCAGATGCTAATTTAGCTGCCTCCTGCTCGGCAGCTATTCTAGCTAACTCAACCTCTCTATCTCGTTCATTCTTAGCGCGTTCGGCTTCTGCTTCATGCTTAGCACGTTCAGATTCTGCTTCCCGTTCTAGCCTAGCTAACTCCACCTCTTTATCATTTTTAACGCGTTCGGCTTCTGCTTTATGCTTAGCACGTTCAGATTCTGCTTCCCGTTCTAGCCTAGCCTCTTCCACCTCTCTATCCCTTTCGCATTTAGCGTGTTTTATGGCCGTATTAACATCGCACCCCAAGCCTATGAAGTACTGTACGTACTCCTCCATAGACTTCATGGTTGGTGATGCTAATACGCGCCTAAGATAAGTAACGGTTAACTCAGATGAAGCTCGCCGTGCAGCTTAACACACAGTTAGAGCACTCACAAATGATCACAATCAAAAGAAGTGTATTAAAATGGCTTACCTTGACGCTTCCTCCCTCCTTTCAACAGAATACGAAATAACTTCCACCGTACACAATCTTACACACATGCATAAAGTCTAAAGTCTAAATGTTATTTATTCGCCGATAACAGTCCGGCTTTTCCTTTAACTGTCTTGTTGACTTCGTCTGTACTTTCCCTCGGACGATGTGAGTAAGCGTGGCGCTTACTGCTCCTGTTTCAAAACGGCCGAGTCCAATGAATGACTGGCCTACTGAAGACTTGTGGACTTCTGGTTTTCTGTCCGCGGATGCACGTGAGTACACGTAGCGTTTATCACTCACGTTTTAAACCGGCCGAGTCTGATGAAGAACTGGCCTACTGAAGACTTGTGGCAGAGATTAAGCCCCCCGAGTCTATAGTTGAATCAGCTTCGGCCCCGCCTGGTTATTGCAGAATACTACTTCAGGTGAAGGTTCGATCCCGAAACGAGCCTCTCAGATGTTGAGGACCCCTATGAGGGTATCCTTGGCTTGTCGCTAAGAGTATGAGGGCTGACTCAATGGTGACCCGTATTTGTATTTGTGTTTCTACCACACACAGTCTCACCAACAATTAAACGTATAACAAGTGACGATGCTCAATTCAACAAGTGTGTATAGCGACAAAATATATTTATTTACAGAGACACCAGTCCGTAACAGAGATCTTGTGGTCTTTAAAATCATAAGCAAAAGTAATCCAAAAATGCCAAAGATTAATCCAGTATCAATGAATAGAATCAAAGGGACGTTCTCTCGATAGATCACCCTTCTCTCTCTCTGTCTCTCTCTCTCTCCCAGAGATACAACAATCGACCCTCTCCTCAGAGAGCCCACAGTCGAATGTCGACTACCCAAGACCCGGCTCACCGGTCGAATGTCCATAAATCTATCTTACTTTATTCAAACACTTTCTTCCACGTGACCCCTAGCCAATCAATTATAATATCTGTTTCTTTCAAATCATGGGGTGGAGCCTAGATGGGGAAGGGGGGGGAAGTACGTCATACCGACAAAGACAGAAGTAACTGGACATTCGTCCCTTTGTCGGCAGTTGACCAGGAGCCCAGTGGCCAGGGAGAATCCCGCGAGGAATGTAACGTGTTTCTGCCAACTACTGCCCTGTCCATCGAGCGGAGGTTTCGCTGACCACCTGCTCTTATGACGCAATTACGGGGGTGGGGTAAAAAGGGTGGAGAACTCGAGAACTGGAACGTATATTATTATACATGGTATAATATACATCTTAACGTTAGTAATACTATTGAGTTAAGGGTTGGAGTAAAGGGGATGGTTTCGACAGATTAGTCACAACCCGTGACACTGACAAAGATAGTGATACTTTGTGATGCTATGTAAGTGAATTACTGACAAAGATAGTGATACTTTGTGGTGCTATGTAAGTGAATCACTGACAAAGATAGTGATACTTTGTGGTGCTATGTAAGTGAATTACTGACAAAGAGAGTGATACTTTGTGGTGCTATGTAAGTGAATTACTGACAAAGAGAGTGATACTTTGTGGTGCTATGTAAGTGAATTACTGACAAAGAGAGTGATACTTTGTGGTGTTATGTAAGTGAATTACTGACAAAGATAGTGATACTTTACTGCTTGGTGCCTATCTGGTGAATTACTGAACCAAGATACTGATGATTTGTGCAGTGCTATAAGTAGTAAATTACTGACAAAGATACGTGATATCTTTGTGATGCTATGTTAAGTCGAATTACTGACAAAGATGGGGGATACTTTGTGGTGCTATGTAAGTGAATTACTGACAAAGATAGTGATACTTTGTGGTGCTATGTAAGTGAATTACTGACAAAGATAGTGATACTTTGTGGTGCTATGTAAGTGAATTACTGACAAAGATAGTGATACTTTGTGGTGTTATGTAAGTGAATTACTGACAAAGATAGTGATACTTTGTGGTGCTATGTAAGTAATGAGAATCACAATTATTTTTAAAAAATCTTTCTTAAAAATTCAGAACTTTTTCTGAAACTTGTAAAAAAAATGTAATTACTGACAAAGATAGTAATACTTTGTGGTGTTATGCAATGTTCCCTCTAAGCTGAGCGCGTGAGCGATCGCTCACACGAATTCAGAGCGTCGCTCATACTACACGTACGATCGCTCACTCCGACGGACGACATCGCTTAAATTGCTCACAAATTTTGGCCTCAAACAAAATGTTGCTCAGAGACAAAATTTTTTGCTCACTTCATACCACACCTTAGAGGGAACATTGGTGCTATGTAAGTAATGAGAATCACAATTATTTAAAAAAAAATTTTTCTTGAAAATTCAGAACTTTTTCTGAAACATCTAGGTCATCTGAACCCGAGCTGTCAATAAATCAACATCATATTGTATGGTGTTAAAACAAACAAGAAAGAGATAGCAACCTGACACCAGAGTTACATTCCCGAGTTTTCTAACTCAGAAATGTTTATATATATATATATATATATATATATATATATATATATCTGTCCCCCTTTAGTAAATTTGATCCACCAATGGTTCTGTTGTAAATATTTTGATATACCTAGATAAGAAGTGTTCATATAATGGGTTCACAGCTTCATCTATCGCAACCATCAGATTCTTACACAAACTTGAAATAAAAAAAAAACGCGTGGGGCATTTCTTTGTCGACTTTTAAATGACGGCAGGATACATAAACAGCCTGCCTCTTCAAATGACAGCAGGGTACATAAACTGCCTGCCTCTTCACGGGCGGAACAAAACAACACTAGCTACACTGCCAGCGACAACGTAAAAAAAACTTGGGCCTGAAAGGAATCCATTGAAGATACTCTTCAGATTCTCAAATGCTGAGAACTTTATACTCTATTGATTGCCTTCATAAATAGACACTAAATGGGGGGGGGGCGCGGGGTGCCATTTAAGACATTAACAATTTACACTTTAATGACACAGTAAGCCTGATATGTTCATAAAAGCCAAAGTTAAAGGTTTTATTCACATTTTTCTTTTTCAATGGATTCTCGTACAAATTACATTAGCTGCCACTCGAAAATAAAATATTTAAAAAAAAGAATTTGGCTACTGACAGATTTATTTGAGCTTCTCTGGCATTCCATATTACTGTGAGATCCACTCGGTGTCATGGTTGACAGCAATAGTACACGGGATAATGGCGTGCTTGGTATTTACGTATCTACAAACTATGATTTATTTACAACCGGCTGCTATATAAAATAAAAATCATAATAATGTTCCACATTGTTCGTAAACACTGGAAGCGACCGTTGAAGACTATTTTCGGTCAAACAAATTGTTCTCAAAAGAAAATAATAATAATAGAGACGGATGGTCGTGCGGTGCAAATCGCTTGACTGTCGACCTGTGGGAATCGGGTTCAAACCTCGAGATCGTTCTCAAGTCCGCCCAGCTTTAATTCGGTACCGCCATTACAAAGTGAAGTGAAGGCGGCTGGACGTTATACCAGTTTAATATGTAGTGGAAACAAAAACAATTCTACATTATGTCTACCCCCCCGACAGTACAATTCTACATTTTATCTTCCCCGACAGTACAATTCTACATTTTATCTGCCCCGACAGTACAATTCTACATTTTATCTACCCTGACAGTACGATCCTAAATTATATCTGCCCCGACAGTACAATTCTACATTTTATCTGCCCCGACAGTACAATCCTACATTTTATCTGCCCCGACAGTACAGTCCTACATTTTATCTGCCCGACAGTACAATTCTACATTTTATCTGCCCCGACAGTAAAATTCTATATTTTATCTGCCCCGACAGTACAATCCTACATTTTATCTACCCCGACAGTACGATCCTAAATTATATCTGCCCCGACAGTACAATTCTACATTTTATCTGCCCAGACAATACAATTCTACATTTTATCTACCCCGACAGTACGATCCTAAATTATATCTGCCTCGACAATACAATTCTACATTTTATCTGCCCAGACAGTACAATCCTACATTTTTATCTGCCTCGACAATACAATTCTACATTTTATCTGCCCCGACAGTACAATCCTACATTTTTATCTGCCTCGACAATACAATTCTACATTTTATCTGCCCCGACAGTACAGTCCTACATTTTATCTGCCCCGACAGTACGATCCTAAATTATATCTGCCCCGACAGTACAATTCTACATTTTATCTGCCCAGACAATACAATTCTACATTTTATCTACCCCGACAGTACGATCCTAAATTATATCTGCCTCGACAATACAATTCTACATTTTATCTACCCCGACAGTACGATCCTAAATTATATCTGCCTCGACAATACAATTCTACATTTTATCTGCCCCGACAGTACGATCCTAAATTTTATCTGCCCCGACAGTACAATTCTACATTTTATCTGCCCAGACAGTACAATTCTACATTTTATCTGCCTCGACAATACAATTCTACATTTTATCTACCCCGACAGTACGATCCTAAATTATATCTGTCCCGACAGTACAATTCTACATTATATCTGCCCCGACAGTACAATTCTACATTTTATCTGCCCAGACAGTACAATTCTACATTTTATCTGCCCAGACAGTACATTTCTACATTTTATCTGCCCAGACAGTACAATTCTACATTTTATCTGCCCCGACAGTACAATTCTACATTTTATCTGCCCCGACAGTACAATTCTACATTTTATCTGCCCAGACAGTACAATGCTACATTATATCTGCCCCGACAGTACAATTCTACATTTTATCTGCCCAGACAGTACAATTCTACATTATATCTGCCCAGACAATACAATTCTACATTAGATCTACCCCGACAGTACAATCCTAAACTATATCTGCCCCGACAGTACAATTCTACATTTTATCTGCCCAGACAGTACAATTCTACATTTTATCTGCCCAGACAATACAATTCTACATTAGATCTACCCCGACAGTACAATCCTAAACTATATCTGCCCCGACAGTACAATTCTACATTTTATCTGCCCAGACAGTACAATTCTACATTATATCTGCCCCGACAGTACAATTCTACATTTTATCTGCCCAGACAGTACAATTCTACATTTTATCTGCCTTGACAATACAATTCTACATTAGATCTACCCCGACAGTACAATCCTAAACTATATCGGCCCCGACAGTACAATTCTACATTTTATCTGCCCCGACAGTACAATCCTACATTTTATCTGCCCCGACAGTACAGTCCTACATTTTATCTGCCCGACAGTACAATTCTACATTTTATCTGCCCCGACAGTACAATTCTATATTTTATCTGCCCCGACAGTACAATCCTACATTTTATCTACCCCGACAGTACGATCCTAAATTATATCTGCCCCGACAGTACAATTCTACATTTTATCTGCCCAGACAATACAATTCTACATTTTATCTACCCCGACAGTACAATCCTAAATTATATCTGCCTCGACAATACAATTCCTACATTTTTATCTGCCTCGACAATACAATTCTACATTTTATCTGCCCCGACAGTACGATCCTAAATTATATCTGCCTCGACAATACAATTCTACATTTTATCTACCCCGACAGTACGATCCTAAATTATATCTGCCTCGACAATACAATTCTACATTTTATCTGCCCCGACAGTACGATCCTAAATTTTATCTGCCCCGACAGTACAATTCTACATTTTATCTGCCCAGACAGTACAATTCTACATTTTATCTGCCCAGACAGTACAATTCTACATTTTATCTGCCTCGACAATACAATTCTACATTTTATCTACCCTGACAGTACGATCCTAAATTATATCTGTCCCGACAGTACAATTCTACATTATATCTGCCCCGACAGTACAATTCTACATTTTATCTGCCCAGACAGTACAATTCTACATTTTATCTGCCCAGACAGTACATTTCTACATTTTATCTGCTCAGACAGTACAATTCTACATTTTATTCCCCCGACAGTACAATTCTACATTTTATCTGCCCCGACAGTACAATTCTACATTTTATCTGCCCAGACAGTACAATGCTACATTATATCTGCCCCGACAGTACAATTCTACATTTTATCTGCCCAGACAGTACAATTCTACATTATATCTGCCCAGACAATACAATTCTACATTTTATCTACCCCGACAGTACGATCCTAAATTATATCTGTCCCGACAGTACAATTCTACATTATATCTGCCCCGACAGTACAATTCTACATTTTATCTGCCCAGACAGTACAATTCTACATTTTATCTGCCCAGACAGTAAATTTCTACATTTTATCTGCCCAGACAGTACAATTCTACATTATATCTGCCCCGACAGTACAATTCTACATTTATCTGCCCCGACAGTACAATTCTACATTTTATCTGCCCAGACAGTACAATTCTACATTATATCTGCCCCGACAGTACAATGCTACATTTTATCTGCCCAGACAGTACAATTCTACATTATATCTGCCCAGACAATACAATTCTACATTAGATCTACCCCGACAGTACAATCCTAAACTATATCTGCCCCGACAGTACAATTCTACATTTTATCTGCCCAGACAGTACAATTCTACATTTTATCTGCCCAGACAATACAATTCTACATTAGATCTACCCCGACAGTACAATCCTAAACTATATCTGCCCCGACAGTACAATTCTACATTTTATCTGCCCAGACAGTACAATTCTACATTATATCTGCCCCGACAGTACAATTCTACATTTTATCTGCCCAGACAGTACAATTCTACATTTTATCTGCCCAGACAATACAATTCTACATTAGATCTACCCCGACAGTACAATCCTAAACTATATCTGCCCCGACAGTACAATTCTACATTTTATCTGCCCAGACAGTACAATTCTACATTATATCTACCCCGACAGTACAATCCTAAATTATATCTGCAACAACGGTAAAATTCTACATTTTATCTGTTGATCTGTTACTGTCTGCTGTTCATTTGTTACTTTCTGCTGTTCTTCTGTTACTGTCTGCTGTTAGTTTCTTACTGTCTGCTGTTCATCTATTACTGTCTGCTGTTAATTTGTTACTGTCTGTTGTTCATCTTTTACTGTCTGTTGTTCATCAGTTACTGTCTGCTGTTGATCTGTTACTGTCTGCTGTTCATTTGTTACTGTCTGCTGTTCGTCTGTTACTGTCTGCTGTTATTCTGTTACTGTGTGCTGTTTATCTTTTACTGTCTGCTGTTCATCTGTTACTGTCTGCTGTTAGTCTGTACCAACTATGCTGTATTTTCGTAGTTTCGTAGGACTTCACTTAGTAATTTTACAAAATTAACGTTTACCGATGAATGCAATTGAATTCCAAACCTTGCAGTTTATTTCTTTTATACTACTGGGGATAACATGGAAGTCTTAACTTCTGCCCAATGTAACTTTCTGTCTAGCTTAGATTTTTTACCATCCATTTCTACACCATTCTTCTCGACTGTATAGAACATTCTTCACCATTTTTAGAACATTCTTCACCATCTTGTAAAACATTCTTCACCATCATGTAGAGCATTCTTCACCATCTTGTAGAACATTCTTCACCATCTTGTAAAACATTCTTCCTCATCTTGTAGATATTGTAAAACATTCTTCGTCATCTTGTAGAACATTCTTCACCATCTTGTAGAACATTCTTCCTCATCTTGTAGAACATTCTTCCTCATCTTGCAGAACATTCTTCCTCATCTTGTAGAACATTTTTCACCATCTTGTAGAACACCTCTAGCCTCATTGTTCTTGACCCCCTAAAATTTCATGTACAAATGTTCTATCTCGCCAGTCTTTCTCTATTCACGCTCGGTTGAACGAAATGAAATTAAGAAAAAAAAAACTTCCACTGTTCATAACGTTATAGATTTCCCAGAGGTCTGCACCGGCCCGACGGCCCGTCCACAGCTCGAGCCCTCATCCCCCCCACACCCACCAGGCACCTCGCTACAACGGCCCACCTCCCCGGGATGTTTGTATTCGGCGTTCAGTCGGTGGGCGGCATGATCCACTTTCAACAGACGAGAATTGTTGCATTTTGGCAGGCATGCGTTTGATGAAGTGAGTCTACCGTACAGCACTCACTGAGGACGGTGAGAGGCGCTGACTCCCCTACTGCGAGAGCACCAAAGCAGCCCTTCTTGAAACTTTCTCTTGATGGATCGTTTGCACTTCATTAACGGGTGTGTGTATGTGTGTGTGTGTGTGTGTGTGTGTGGAGGGGGTAGATGAAACGGGTTTATAGATTATGACATAACTTTTTTAAAAATATAAAGTCCTTTCAACAGTATACAAACATAATAGACATTGGACTTTATTCTTTAAATAACCTTCAAGATTTATATCATCGAAGAATAAAAACAAAAATAATCAATAGCTTATTCTTCACATACAGGCAGTAAATATTTTTAACGCCTTTTTAAACTAATTCTACAAAAACATGAACTAGTTTTTCACACATATATGAACTTATTTCCTATTTATCCTAAAAAAAGTTAATTGTTTAAAAACATGAACTTATTCTTTACATATCTAAGTCTTTTTCAACGCCTACATGAACATAAACAAAGTCTATAGACATCATGCAAAAATCACAATTGTATCGCTTATTTCTAATGTATTTTCTTATATTTCTATTGAAAAAATTCTAGTTTTGCTAAAACCTAAAGGCGCCATTTTGCTTTTCCAAAAAAAAAACTGATTACAAAAAATGTAAGTCATTATTTCATGCTGGGCAACGCACTGCCATTGAAGAACCTACTGTATGGGGCAACGCACTGCCATTGAAGAACCTACTGTATGGCGCAACTCACTGCCATTGAAGAACCTACTGTATGTGGCAACGCACTGCCATTGAAGAACCTACTGTATGGTGCAACGCACTGCCATTGAAGAACCTACTGTATGGGGCAACTCACTGCCATTGAAGAACCTACTGTATGGGGCAATGCACTGCAATTGAAGAACCTACTGTATGTGGCAACTCACTGCCATTGAAGAACCTACTGTATGGTGCAACTCACTGCCATTGAAGAACCTACTTATGGGGCAATGCACTGCCATTGAAGAACCTACTGTATGGTGCAACGCACTGCCATTGAAGAACCTACTGTGTGTGGTAACGCACTGCAATTGAAGAACCCACTGTATGGTGCAACGCACTGCCATTGAAGAACCTACTGTATGGGGCAACTCACTGCCATTGAAGAACCTACTGTATGGTGCAATGCACTGCCATTGAAGAACCTACTGTATGTGGCAACTCACTGCCATTGAAGAACCTACTGTGTGTGGTAACGCACTGCAATTGAAGAACCCACTGTATGGGGCAATGCACTGCCATTGAAGAACCTACTGTATGGTGCAACGCACTGCCATTGAAGAACCTACTGTGTGTGGTAACGCACTGCAATTGAAGAACCCACTGTATGGTGCAACGCACTGCCATTGAAGAACCTACTGTATGGGGCAACTCACTGCCATTGAAGAACCTACTGTATGGTGCAATGCACTGCCATTGAAGAACCTACTGTATGTGGCAACGCACTGCCATTGAAGAACCTACTGTGTGTGGTAACGCACTGCAATTGAAGAACCCACTGTATGGGGCAATGCACTGCCATTGAAGAACCTACTGTATGGTGCAACGCACTGCTATTGAAGAACCTACTGTATGGTGCAACGCACTGCCATTGAAGAACCTACTGTATGGGGCAACGCACTGCCATTGAAGAACCTACTGTATGTAGTAACGCACTGAAGAACCTACTGTATGTGGCAGCAATGCACACACTGCAACTAAATGACATGGAGAGCCCCAAGCGATGCACACACTGCAACGAAATGACACGGAGAACCGGCTTGAACCATTAACATACACGTGTCTGGCTAGCAGTCTCATTGCAATGAAGTCAACTATAAATAGAATAGTTCTCTCAAAACATAGCAGTCATGGACTTGGTGGGATTAGTAATATGGTTGACTGATTCAGCCGGGTGATGCGGAACAAGTTAGCCAACAGTCACTGTAGGATGTGGGGGTGGGGGGGGGGGGGACCACGACCAGCCACTGAGCAACATTTAAAAATAAAAAAAAAAGTTTCCATTTTGATCTCACTTCAAGCGTGTTATAACAAGAGAGAATAAATGACTCGACAGTCCATGCTCGTGCTGCCCAAAGGACTTTTATGTCCACTTTTTGTCCGCCAGCCTGAATAGAATAGTGCCACGTACAACTGAGACCATCGCGAGTGTTCTGAATGGGGCGAGATTTTTGTTAATTGTTTGGTTTTCACCACAATGGCGACTTCCCCATTCACCCATTCCGTGTTCAACTAGAAAAGGGGGCGTAAAGATGACCGTGATAATGTGTGGTCAAGCTTGTGGTCAATGCTTTGATTGAGCTCGGTTTGGTCCGTTGTGGGCTAAAGACATAAAAAAAAATCCATTCGTCCCCTTTTTCTCCCTTTCACAATGCGATTGGCTGGTCTTTTAAGAAATAATGGAGCTACACTTAAAAAAAAAAACTGGACTGACCAGCGGAAGGAATGGACAATGACAGTAGCCGTATAGAACAGATAGTTTAACGTCAATAAATATCCCAACAATGCAGTAAGTGTTAAAAAAATGGGATAAAAAGTACCAAATAAAACGGTCTTTAGGGAAAATTAACCCATAGAGGCGGTGGGGGGGGGTGTAAGGAAGAATAGATGTTCCATCCACTACACGCCTTCCCGCCAGTATTTTTTCATCCATCAAGTGTTTCTGAAAAGGTCATAAGATTTATATCTTATGTGGCTCATCTTAAAGGTGCTAATGGCTCTGTTGTAAATGAAATAGAACTAACTGCTATAAATGAAATAGAACTAACTGTTGTAAATGAAATAGAACGTAACTGCTATAAATGAAATAGAACTAACTGCTATAAATGAAATAGAACTAACTGTTGTAAATGAAATAGAACGTAACTGCTATAAATGAAATAGAACTAACTGCTATAAATGAAATAGAACTAACTGTTGTAAATGAAATAGAACGTAACTGCTATAAATGAAATAGAACTAACTGCTATAAATGAAATAGAACTAACTGTTGTAAATGAAATAGAACGTAACTGCTATAAATGAAATAGAACTAACTGCTATAAATGAAATAGAACTAACTGTTGTAAATGAAATAGAACGTAACTGCTATAAATGAAATAGAACTAACTGCTATAAATGAAATAGAACTAACTGCTATAAATGAAATAGAACTAACTGCTATAAATGAAATAGAACGCAACTGTTGTTAAAAACACTGTAAGAATGAGGCGTGAGTCTGTCAAGCAGTAGATGTAATGGGGCGGTTTTTGTAGCGCACTACTTTCTCGTCCCCCCCCGCCCCCACCATCCCATAGCAGTGTGTGCAGTTGCAAAGGAGGCAACTTATAAGAAACGGATGGGTGACTGTACACACTGGGATTCGAACCCTTACCATACAGCACGCATATCGGGCTGGAGTTACTGATATGTGCAAATGATTAAATATAGATTTTGTTTGAGACTACAGTTACTGACATACGTCAGCGACATACATACTGTTTCTTGGATGACAGTTTTCAATGTATGACATGGAAGCGTTCAAATACAGTTGGGTTTACTTCAAACTTGCAAAAGTAATTCTTCCTTAGCTCTCTCTCTCTCTCTCTCTCTCTCTCTCTCTCTCTCTCTCTCTCTTTCTCTCTCTTTCTCTCTCTCTCTCTCTCTCTCTCTCTCTCTTTGGGAGTAGGGCAATCAGGGCAGATGAAGTGTAGAATTCATCTGTTTCTGTAACTACGGCATATAAAAGGGCTTTGTGGTTAGCCCAGTCTACTTTACTTCCCCAAGTTAATTCAAGTACCCATCGAAAGCTAAGTTGGTTTGAAGGACTTTTAACCAACGTTCACCTGGACTTTGGCTCTCGTCGAGGATCGAACCCGATCCTCTCAAGTCAGCAGTCGAGCGATCTATAATTTTGAATTGTCAATTTTTTTTTTTTTAGAAAGGGTGTTTTATGTACTTGTAGGTATAAATATCCTCAACATATACACACACATATATATGGTTCAAGAGATAATATCTCAGCCTTGCTAGTAGGTTGGATTAAAGTTACTGCGGGCCTAAGGCTTTTAACCAATCAGGGCCTAATTTTGAGAAATAAAATGTCAATACGTGTCAGTTGTTAAAAATATTTTGTCTCTCCCCATTTCACATCTGTAGGCCTAGGCCTGATTCTAGAAGTTTCCAAGATGTTTTCAGATTTCTTGCCGTTTTCTTGAACGAAGCTATCGGGGATAAATAATGGAGAATTATGATGGACCGATATAAAGCAAGGCCGTTATATAGTAAGGCCGTTATATAGCAAGGCCGTTATAAAGCAAGGCGGTTATAAAGCAAGGCCGTTATAAAGCAAGGCCGTTACAAAACTTGAACCTGGCCTGAAAGTGACATTATTCCACCACTATTGATTGGATTTGTGTCGTTGAGGAGTTGTCCTGTGGTCTCCGAAAAACGAGTTGTATTATGGGCTCCATAGACTGCTGAGTTGTTGGGGGGGGGGAGGAAGGGAGGGGGGAGAGAGGGGGAGAAATGATTTTAAAGACACAAAGTGAAGTCCATTTTATCTTCTCTTGATATCACACGGGTGTCTTCTGTATTAACCCTTGGCACATTTTTATTTTCAAAAAAATACTTTCATAAAGACTTGAGATATTTTTATCTTTAAAAAAAAAGAGAGACATGAAAGTATATTGTCGTAGGTATCTACCGGACAGACCCGGTACTAAAGCTGTACAGTTGACCTAAGTCGACATTGGGTTGGTCTTTTGTGCAAGCCACCTAACAGTGAACATATCCTGGCTACAAGCCACCTAACAGTGAACATATCCTGGCTACAAGCCACCTAACAGTGAACTTATTCTGGCTACAAGCCACCTAACAGTGAACATATCCTGGCTACTTGAAAATATAAATTCATTTGCTAATATGGTCTTCAAAAAAACATACATCAACCTTTTCAATTTTATAATCGGCCAACACCGTCATTTTTCCTACGGATTTTAATTATTCGTACATGCATAATTAACAGACGTTGACAGATTAATCGGCAAATAACTTCAGAGTTAAACAAAGAACGTATTAGTTAAGCAGGCAAACAAAAAATTACATAGAGTAATAAAAAAAAATCAACCATAGCAAATGCACACAATCAAACACAACAACACATCAACCATCACAAACGCACACAATCAAACACAACAACACATCAACCATCACAAACGCACACAATCAAACACAACACAGACAACCCCCAAAATTATTCCCACCGAATGGGCCGATCACTAGGGAAATTGAATTGCCGAAAAAAAAAATTATTTGTTGCAGAGTTGTTGGACTTGTTCATGGGTACGTGTCATTTGATTTTGTCCCGGGCGGGGAAGTCGGCTCTCTAATGAAGTCATCCGTTCAATACCTTGGGCTGTCTAAGACAATTAAACCTAGCACTTTTGTCCACCCCCTGACAGCAAATTGAATTATGCCATGAAAACGCTTTATTTTCGCCCGTAAACGGAGGGATTCAATTGTCGCTGGCATTTATTTGTATTCCTAATTGTATAATCGTCTGGAAGGCGTGTCCTCGTGAGTTGTGGGCCCTTGAATGTCTTCGATTATTTGCAGGATGATGAGATGCTAGAAGAAGAAAAAGAAAGATGAATGGGGGAGGGAAGGGGAGGGGGGTGAAGGGCGAGATCTCCAGCCTGGACGTGACAAGAGTGGGAATGACCATTGTCTTTTTCGTGACCCCCCGACAGAATGTTCTGGTCATCTTTCATACATGTATGGTCATGTCAGAACATGAATACAATAAAGGGCTGAATTTTTTTTCAACCCAAGTAATAGTATACAACAAGTATACAACAAGTATAAAACAAGTATACAACAACTTCAACTAGTATACAACAAGTATACAACAAGTATACAGCAACCTCAACAAGTATACAACACGTATACAACAAGTATACAACAAGTATACAACAACTTCAACAAGTATACAACACGTATACAACAAGTATACAACAAGTATACAACAACTTCAACAAGTGTACAACAAGTACAAAACAAAAATAAAACAACTTCAACAAGTATACAATAAGTATACAACAAGTATACAACTTCAACAAGTATGCAACAAGTATACAACAAGTATACAACAAGTATACAGGTATACAACAAGTATACAACAAATATATGACGGGACTTCGGAGTAGGGTGGCCAAACGGTGTATAGTCCCTGGTTCGATCCTCGGTAAAAAAACCAAATGAATTTTTCCAGGCCCTGGTAAAAGTAATTAAGCCCCCCCCCCCCAACGTCCACCCAGCTTTAATAGGTCACCTGACTTTGGGTTTAGGGAGAAATGGCGGCTGGGTGTAGTGATAACCACATAGTCACTTTACATATGGTAATTACATAACAGATGAATTTTTCACTTCCTCCGGCCCGTTGCCACTTTCGGTTAAGGCAACTTCACCCTTTTTATGAGTGTATTTCACCTAGTTGCTGGGGGGACAGTGTATGCAATAGGTTGGCACTGAAAGGGTTCAAAGCTAAAACTAAAAGTATATATAAATGTTAGTAGCTCTACGTCATGACTACACCCATTGTACCTAATTACAATTAGTATGGAAGGGTTAAAGGTTAAAGGTTAGGGTTTAGGGCTAGAAAGCTGTCAAGTGATTTCATAAAGCTAATGCTGTTTGTTTGTTTGTTTGACACCTGCTGTTCCACCCGTATATTCGTTCATATATTTGTCTGTATAACTGTTCTCACTTAGCAAATAAGACAAAGCTCCAGTAAAATATCAATAAACATGCCCCACTTCTATACCACCCCCCCCCTTCCCACACTTCTAAACCACCCGGCGGCATCATTTGGTCATCACAGCACGTGCTTCATAAGTAATCCACCTCCAGCTGCTGCCAGGTGCTGTCAATAGACATTAGCTTTATATGCAAATTAATCTACTATCTCATTAAACAGCTCATCGTATATGCAAATTTAAGTAGTTCTTTCAATTACGCTTTGAGTAAAATAAAAAAAAATAATGCAGGTATTCAAAGAAATACACTGACGGAAACAAAATTCAAAAAAAACTTTTGGACCGGCCATGAAAATGTTCCTGTCGTCACAAATAAAGGAGAGAAAAGATGAGGGTGAAGGACATTAAAAGAATATTAGAGACTTCATACGCGTCCTTCTGTTATCTTGGTCGCATTGGGAAAGTCAATAGGGTTTAAAAATAGAACAACGGGATAAACGGATGGGGAAACACATTTAAAAAACAAATGGAAGGGGGTTCGTTGTTCATTTATCAGATAGTATCATTCGCGTCCGTATGAATGGGTTAGGGTGGATGGGGACCCGGGGGCTGTTAAATGTTTTATTTCACCCCGCCTGTGTGTGTGTGTGTGTGTGTGTGTGTGTGTGTGTGTGTGTGTCGGGCATGAGTTCAACAAAAAATGAAAAAGAAAAAAAAAAATACCGGCGTCTGTGAAGTCTCCACCAGATCCTCACCGTCAACCATCTCAAGTTGCAAGCATCCAGGTACCGAACTCCGGTCTGTCATTTTGATTGTCTGCGGGAGCCGCGCGTGTAGGGGATACCTGGGCCGCTTCCCCCTCCCCACCCCCTCCCTCCTTCATCTGTGTGGACGAATAAGATGGAATACATCCGAGATAATAGTGGAAGGAATTAGAGAGTTGTTTTCAGAGCTACACTCCCCGCTATACACTGTTGTCCCAAGGTGGGGGAGAGGGGGGTTGAAGAAAAAGAAAGAAGAAACCCTGGGAGAAGGGAGGTGTAACGTGATCTGATGGTGTTGAACAAGGCACGGAGGTGAAGCAAGCCGTTGGTTGTGACGGTACGCTGGTGCAGTTTATAATGTGATAGCACGGAGGTGAGCCGTGATCTCGTCCATAAGGTGTGTCTCTCCGCCAGAGATGTCGGTCGGCCGCCAGCGATCCAAGTAGATTGCCTGAATCAAAAGGTGTGACGAATTACTTACCAACATTTTTGGCCCCGGGGGGGGTAGGAGAGGGGACACGTTATAAATAAAACAAACTTGCGGGGGGGGCAACAATAGATAGATAGATAGATAGATAGATAGATAGATAGATAGATAGATAGATAGATAGATAGATAGATAGATAGACAGACAGAAAAACAGACAGACAGATAGATAGATAGATAGATAGATAGATAGATAGATAGATAGATAGATAGATAGATAGATAGATAGATAGATAGATAGATAGATAGATAGATAGATAGATAGATAGATAGATAGATAGATAGATAGATAGATAGATAGATAGACAGACAGAAAGACAGACAGACAGATAGATAGATAGATAGATAGATAGATAGATAGATAGATAGATAGATAGATAGATAGATAGATAGATAGATAGATAGATAGATAGATAGATAGATAGATAGATAGATAGATAGATAGATAGATAGATAGATAGATAAAACTATTAAAAATACGATTAGTATTTGTCCTCTCCCTTTGAATTATAAAAAGACAATAGTACTTGGTCTTTTGGGCCTTAAAAGGGTACAGATAGGTCAAACATTGAACGTCATATAATTAGACATTTTCTAAACAAAAAAAAACATATGTTGAAGACAAATATGCAGTGACTGTGTGTTCAGTAAAATATATGCATAGATAGATGCACCAGACCAGATGCACCAGACCAGAAACGTCAATATAGGAGGTCAAGGTGACCAGCATGCACCTAACTTTAAAGTAAAAAAAATAGAACGTTCTATGACCAGCGTCATTGTCCAAACTTGAGTGAATGAAGGTCATTAATTATATAACTAGAACAAAAAAAGTTTCATTGGGTATTGTGTGAAACTCACCGGAGACCCGCATGCGGCTCAAGGAGCCACATGTGACCAACCCGGCAATAGAGATAGACTGTCTGGGTTAAAGTGGCTGCACAGTAAGTCTGTTTACTGTAGTAGTTCTATTTGTGACAAGAATCATCCTCTGGCCTACATTTTGTATGACCAAAACCACCATATTCCTTACAGTATTGTGTAAACACATTTTGTATGACCAAAACCACCATATTCCTTACAGTATTGTGTAAACACATTTTGTATGACCAAAACCACCATATTCGTTACAGTATTGTGTAAACACATTTTGTATGACCAAAACCACCATATTCCTTACAGTATTGTGTAAACACATTTTGTATGACCAAAACCACCATATTCCTTACAGTATTGTGTAAACACATTTTGTATGACCAAAACCACCATATTCCTTACAGTATTGTGTAAACACATTTTGTATGACCAAAACCACCATATTCCTTACAGTATTGTGTAAACACGTTTCTTACTAGGCCAGCATTTTCTAACCCAAGGGTACGGGTGGTCGTGCGGTGTAGAGCTTTCTACTGTCGACGTAATCGTCCCGGGTTTGAATCTTAGTGAGAACGTTGGGAATTTTTCAGGTCCTGGTAAAAGTCCCACAAGTCCACTCAGCTTTAAATGGGTACCTAACTTAAATTTGGGGGAGTAAAGATGGATATGTGTTGTGCTAACCACACAATCACATTATATGCCAAGGTTACTGACAAAGATTAATTCTACACTTCATCTGCCCCGATGAGCCCTTAGGGGCTTGGTCCTTCTACCCCAACCCCCATTTCCTTCTAACTCATTTCCATAATTAGGACCATTTTTTCCAGTCTAGTGATTGGTGCAGCCAAATACCCATTCTAAGGTCAGCATCCCTTTTGTTACCTACAGCTAAGTTTCCTGTTACCTACGGTTAAGGTCACTGAGTTATACCAACTTGATATAAAGAAAGTTCGTTGTCCTGTTTTGTATTCAGAGACTGTAGACTAGGAACTATAGACTCGGACTTGTAATTTTTACCTTTCTCTACCAAACAAAAGTCTAACCCTGAAACCAGGCCGTATGGACATTTAAAATTGACTAATTCAATGGAATTTCCAATTTATCAGTGGTTCTAAAGTTGTAGAGAAATACTTAAAGCTATCGTTATATATGTATATATAAAATAATACAGTTATATTATGATATTCTGTCATGATTCTGATAATATTTTATATAAACCTTATTTAAGTTGATGTGTGAGACGGATAGCTGAGTGGTGTAGATACTCGACTGTCGACCTGAGAGTCCTTGGTTCGATCCTAAGTGAGAACCTTGGAATTTTGCAGGTGTTATTTGGTACAAAATCGTCCCACAAGTCCACCCAGCTTTAAATGGGTACCTGATTTTAAATTGGGGAGGTAAAGGCGGCTGGACGTTGTGCTAACCACACAACCCCTTCATATGCCGAGGTTATAGAAACAGATGAATTTTACACTTCATCTGCCCGGATAGCCCGTGAGGGCTAAGGGAACTTTACTTTACTTTACTTTACTTATTTAAGTTGATACAACAAGTTTACTATTTTAGACATTGGTCAACATAAAAAAAAATTAAAATATCATTTCAGCTTGTGGAACATCTTTCCATCCTATCAATATAACATACTAAACAACAATATCTTCAAGAAAGCCATTTACAACATACAGTTATTTTTTTTTCAACTACTTCACCTGTCAGCCCAATCAAGACATCACACAGATCAACATGTTCCCAACATAATGTCATTTCAGATTACCCGTACACCCCCAAGCCATAAATCTCCCACCCCCACCCCCAACATTACTGCCAGAGTTATTTCTAATATGTGCAGATGACAATCACAAAAAACAATATCAGCTGTGTCGGTGTCCGGTGTCGACGTTAGTTTTATTCTTTCCAGCGGTGCTACGCTTCATTGAACTCTTCATCTCACATGCCTGACACCATTGTGAACAGAGCGTGCCTTATACAATACAGCGTTGAAACAATGGGGAGGCTTTGCGTTATAGTTGCTGTACATACCGCATACAACGAACACGTTTTGAAGTATGTATGTTTATAAACAAGACATAACAAACCAATTCTTTGGTGTGTGTGTGTGTGTATATATATATACCAGGTCAAATGTGGCTCTTGGAGTCACGTCCGGCTCTTAGCGCCATCCACACTGGTCAGTTCTTTAGTTGTTGTTTTTTTTTTCTTTTGTGCCTAAATTTTGTTAAATTTACTTTTAGTTCAGGTCTTTGAAGGATTTCTTTTACTAATGTAAATATTGGAATACTGTTGTACTAATGCAAATATTGGAATACTGTTGTATTAATGTAAATATTGGAATACTGTTGTATTAATGTAAATATTGCAATACTGTTGTATTAATGTAAATATTGGAATACTGTTGTATTAATGTAAATATTGGAATACTGCAGACAGACAGACAGATAGACAGATAGACAGATAGACAGATAGATAGATAGATAGACAGATAGATAGATAGATAGATAGATAGATAGATAGATAGATAGATAGATAGATAGATAGATAGATAGATAGATAGATAGATAGATAGATAGATAGATAGATAGATAGATAGATTCAAACTGTACACATTTAACCATATAACTTACAAAATCTACATTTTGAAAAAATATTCATGACAACAAATGACGTTAAACAGATACCACCATGTGTATAAATAACACATACCACATGTGTATAAATAACACATACCACCATGTGTATCATGAACACATACCACATGTGTATATTGTACTTTCAGTTTACATACATAGAAATATTACAGCTGAACAAACGACACCATGGGGATCTGGGTGAATTGATACAAGGACACATCTTTAAAGTATTAATGTCACGTGATGAAGCGATATTGTATTGTTTGGTGTCATGCCATGCACTGGTATCATTTCAGGTTGTAATATTATTTCGATATATGTTGTATTGATGTCATACTAAACTAGAGGAAATATTGATGTCATACTAAACTAGAGGATGTATAGATGTCATACTAAATAAGAGGATGTATAGATGTCATACTAAACTAGAGGATGTATTGATGTCATACTAAACTAGAGTATGTATAGATGTCATATTAAACTAGAGGATGTATTGATTCATACTAAACTAGAGGATGTATTGATGTCATATTAAACTAGAGGATGTATTGATGTCATATTAAACTAGAGAATGTATAGATGCCATACTAAACTAGAGGATGTATTGATGTCATATTAAACTAGAGGATGTATAGATGCCATACTAAACTAGAGGATGTATTGATGTCATATTAAACTAGAGGATGTATAGATGTCATACTAAACTAGAGAATGTACAGATGCCATACTAAACTAGAGGATGTATTGATGTCATATTAAACTAAAGGATGTATAGATGTCATATTAAACTAGAGGATGTATAGATGTCATACTAAACTAGAGGATGTATTGATGTCATATTAAACTAGAGGATGTATAGATGTCATACTAAACTAGAGGATGTATTGATGTCATATTAAACTAGAGGATGTATAGATGCCATACTAAACTAGAGGATGTATTGATGTCATACTAAAGTAAAGGATGTATTGATGTCATACTAAACCAGAGCAGATGTCGTTATACGTGTACAACGTGTGTAAAAATTACGCAAAATGAAATCGAACATTGGGTTGAAAATGCTTCGATTTGATTCCTATTCCAGCAAAAAGTTCCGATTCTTTTTATTCTCGATTCCGCTGAATCTATAATCCCATTTATATATATAATTCACAACTTCAAGACGCAAGACTTTTTATAGATTGTGGAATTCCCGAATACGTCGACAACTCGCGATAGCGGGAAAAAAAACTATAGTGTGCTGGGATCACAGCAAGCGTGCGCAAGACGCAGGACTATTTATAGATGTGGAATTCCCCAAAACGTCGACAAAAAACACTATAGTGTGCTGGGATCACAGCAAGCGTGTTGTTTAAAGTGGGTCAAGATGGATCACAGCAAGCGTGTTGTTTAGAGAACTCATTCAAGGTTGAAGTTTAGACATAAAGACAATAATTATTACATCAGTCTGCAAGTCTATTGATAGAAGAGTTCTGTGATATCTTTGCAACTCGCGACAGCGGAAAAAAAGAACTATAAATTCTCAACTACGAGACGCAAGATGCAGGACGATTAAGAAACCAGATTATTTTTAACCATTTTATTAGGTAAAATATATTAAGCAATACGAACACAATGGTGGTTCTACAATACTATTTCTTGTCTAGACAGCTCCAGTAATTTTTAAAACAGTATTGTTTGGTCGTAATCATGTTTTTATGTGCTCTAAATACGAAGCTATTTCATTTATCCCCCGTCGCAGTAAATTCTGTATCCGTTTAACCGCGGACATGAGGGAATGCTGTACATAAAATTAAAAATAACATTATAATGTCAACTGATTATTGTTAATAAAAAAAACACATTTAATAATACAATTATGTGTGAAGAAAAAAAAGTGATATTGAACTATTTCCAATTTGAGAATTTAAAAAAAAATGGTGCATTAATATAGATTACAAAAAAATGGTAACTGTTTCAGAATATGATACTTGGGAGACGGGAGGGCTGGATCACAGCAAGCGTTTTGTTTAAAGTGGGTCAAGATCAATGTTCCCTCTAAGCTGAGCGCGTGAGCGATCGCTCACACGAATTCAGGGCGGCGCTCATACTACACTACGATCGCTCAATCCGACGGACGACATCGCTTAAATCTCTCACAAATTTTGGCGTCAAACAAAATGTCGCTCAGAGACAAAATTTTTTGCTCACTTCATACCACACTTTAGAAGGAACATTGGTCAAGATGGACCGCTCAGGAAGTCTTCACCCGTCAGCTATAGATGTTTAAAATGTTTCAAAATAAATTTTGCTTTACAGAAAACATACTTCGCTTTGTCATTGTGTCCGCATCAAAGATTATGTCAGTATCAAAGATTGTGTCCGTATCTTTCCCCCTTTCTTTGCGGCGTATGATACGCCGCGGGACGACTAGTAATATGTAAAACACTCCTGATAGTTTGATACATTTACTTTGTGTCTTTGTTGTCATGTTTATTGAGGCTTAAAGAATTTTGAATTTTAATAAAACGCAAAAACTCACTCGATAAGGAGTGTTTCTCTATATTCTAATTTTTTTTTCGGATTTCCAGAAGTAGCTAGAAATAGCACAATCAAACTTCCTAAACCCCGCCATAGTCCGGTTTAAAGCCATACAAGAGTAAAGAGAATGGTTAAGTTTTGGGCTAGCAACCAAACCCTGTAAAAAAAACTAATCGCTACAGAAACCAAAGCAATAAATATAAATAAATCTCCATCCCAGTATAAGGCCTCCGCCGAGATCCATATGACGTTGGTTGGGGAAAATCACATGGAAGTTAACCAGCCGACAACTCTCCTGTCGATGAAGTCAAAAAACTAAAATAGGAAACATAGGAAATACCCGGTAGGATAGGGAGGGTCATAGATATATAAGACTAGATCGCTTATGGGCTATGCATAGATATATATTGTGCGGACCATAACTTTAAAAAGAGAATAGTACAATTCTGTATAACTTATATATTTTTACAAATTCTTTGCAGCTATGATGACGTAGTACGCATAGAAACCTTAAGTAACACAAAATAAATAGCAGAAGACATTTTGCATTGTTTTCCTTGACAAATTTTCAAAAACTTTTTTTTTCAATTAACTTTGAATAAAATGCCTTCGTGTTGTGTACCCGGTTGTTTGATTATATTATTACTAACCGTCAAATATAATTTTTTCGGACACATCAGTTGATTTTAAAAGCGCCAACCTCTAGCATGAATGGGGATTTTTTTTTTAATTAAAAGGAAGGAAATCTTTTTCGGTAAAAAATAAAGAACTGTACAGAATTGTACTCTTCTCTTTTTAAAGTAGGGGTCTCGAATACAACACTTTTTCGGTCTCTATTAAATAAGCATAAGCGATCTAGTCTTATATATCTATGGGGAGGGTACTGGGGGTTGTGCGGCCGAATCGGGCGCCGGATTTGGAAGGGTAAAAGAACACTTTCAGATTGGGAAGAGGGCGCAAAAACAAATCAATTCGCATAGGGCGTCACAATAGCTAGATAGGGCTCTGGAACTACATAACTAATGTATTATACGTCCCTGATACACAGTAACATAAACGTATTATACGCCCTTGTACTTGTTACTTACATTTATTATGAGACCATATACTTTGTTCCTGTAAAGTATTATACGGCTCTGAAACATTGTTACTTTACATAGCATTCTGTCCTGATAAATTATTTTAACGAATAAGACTCTCATACAATGATTGTTTACATATTCTACGTCAAATTAAAATGATTCAAATATATTATTTTGCCGTGATACACTGTTAATTTAGGTATTATTCGGCCGTGATAAATTATTTTACTGTATTAAATGGCCCTGGTAAATTATTTTACTGTATTAAGGTGGTCCATGGGCCATTTAAGGTTTCTGCTAGTTGTTTTTTCTTTTTTATTTTTTAAGCTACAGTAGCCATTTTTGGCACATGCATACAACATACCAATTAATGAACAAAGAAATAAAAAAAATATAACAAAATGTATTTAAAAATGTATTTTGTGACTTTTTTGGGTAAAAAGTGTAATTTTAAGACATATTTTCAAAAATTTTCAAAGAACCAATTTTTAAAATCTATTGTAGATATCATAAAATAACTTTGCACAAATATTAATGAGTGTGTTTTAAACAAACGGCTAATTTTTTTTTTTTTGGAAATATTAAATAGAATTTTTTTTATAATTTTTTTTCTTACCTACCCCCCACCCCCCCCCAAAAAAAATGCAACTTTTTCTCAAAAACGTTAATTACTGTATTAAATGGCCCTGGTAAATTATTTCACTGTATTAAATGGCCCTGGTAAATTATTTCACTGTATTAAATGGCCCTGGTAAATTATTTCACTGTATTAAATGGCCCTGGTAAATTATTTCACTGTATTAAATGGCCCTGGTAAATTATTTCACTGTATTAAATGGCCCTGGTAAATTATTTTACTGTATTAAATGGCCCTGGTAAATTATTTCACTGTATTAAATGGCCCTGGTAAATTATTTCACTGTATTAAATGGCCCTGGTAAATTATTTCACTGTATTAAATGGCCCTGGTAAATTATTTTACTGTATTAAATGGCCCTGGTAAATTATTTTACTGTATTAAATGGCCACTGGTAAATTATTTCACTGTATTAAATGGCCCCTGGTAAATTATTTCACTGTATTAAATGGCCCTGGTAAATTATTTCACTGTATTAAATGGCCCTGGTAAATTATTTCACACTGTATTAAATGGCCCTGGTAAATTATTTCACTGTATTAAATGGCCCTGGTAAATTATTTTACTGTATTAAATGGATGCCTGGTAAATTATTTCACTGTATTAAATAAGTGGTATTTTTCTGGTAATAATTATTTCACTGTATTAAATGAACTACCTGGTAAATTATTTCACTGTATTAAATGGCCCTGGTAAATTATTTCACTGTATTAAATGGCCCTGGTAAATTATTTCACTGTATTAAATGGCCCTGGTAAATGTATTTCACTGTATTAAATGGCCCTGTGTAAATTATTTTACTGTATTAAATGGCCCTAGTAAATTATTTCACTGTATTAAATGGCCCTAGTAAATTATTTCACTGTAATCAGCTGGCCTAATAAATTATTTCACTGTAAATGGCCCTGGTAAATTATTTTACTGTAATTAAGTGGCCCTGGTAAATTATTTTACTGTATTAAATGGCCCTGGTAGAATTATTTCACTGTATTAAATGGCCTGGTCAAATTATTTCCACACTGTATTAAATGGCCCTGGTAAATTATTTCACTGTAGTTAAATGGCCCTGGTAAATTATTTCACTGTATTAAATGGCCCTGGTAAATTATTTCACTGTATTAAATGGCCCTGGTAAATTATTTTACTGTATTAAATGGCCCTGGATTAAATTATTTCACTGTATTAAATGGCCCTGGTAAATTGTTTCACTGTATTAAATGGCCCTGGTAAATTATTTCACTGTATTAAATGGCCCTGGTAAATTATTTCACTGTATTAAATGGCCCTGGTAAATTATTTCACTGTATTAAATGGCCCTGGTAAATTATTTCACTGTATTAAATGGCCCTAGTAAATTATTTCACTGTATTAAATGGCCCTGGTAAATTATTTTACTGTATTAAATGGCCCTGGTAAATTATTTCACTGTATTAAATGGCCCTGGTAAATTATTTCACTGTATTAAATGGCCCTGGTAAATTATTTCACTGTATTAAATGGCCCTGGTAAATTATTTCACTGTATTAAATGGCCCTGGTAAATTATTTCACTGTATTAAATGGCCCTGGTAAATTATTTTACTGTATTAAATGGCCCTAGTAAATTATTTCACTGTATTAAATGGCCCTGGTAAATTATTTCACTGTATTAAATGGCCCTGGTAAATTATTTACTGTATTAAATGGCCCTGGTAAATTATTTCACTGTATTAAATGGCCCTGGTAAATTATTTCACTGTATTAAATGGCCCTGGTAAATTATTTCACTGTATTAAATGGCCCTGGTAAATTATTTTACCTGTATTAAGTGGCCCTAGTAAATTATTTCACTGTATTAAATGGCCCTAAGTAAATTATTTCACTGTATTAAATGGCCCTGGTAAATTATTTCACTGTATTAAATGGCCCTGGTAAATTATTTCACTGTATTAAATGGCCCTGGTAAATTATTTCACTGTATTAAATGGCCCTGGTAAATTATTTAACTGTATTAAATGGCCCTGGTAAATTATTTCACTGTATTAAATGGCCCTGGTAAATTATTTCACTGTATTAAATGGCCCTGGTAAATTATTTCACTGTATTAAATGGCCCTAGTAAATTATTTTACTGTATTAAATGGCCCTGGTAAATTATTTCACTGTATTAAATGGCCCTGGTAAATTATTTCACTGTATTAAATGGGTAAATTATTTCACTGTATTAAATGGCCCTGGTAAATTATTTCACTGTATTAAATGGCCCTGGTAAATTATTTCACTGTATTAAATGGCCCTGGTAAATTATTTCACTGTATTAAATGGCCCTGGTAAATTATTTCACTGTATTAAATGGCCCTGGTAAATTATTTCACTGTATTAAATGGCCCTGGTAAATTATTTTACTGTATTAAATGGCCCTGGTAAATTATTTCACTGCTGTATTAAATGGGCCCTTTAATTAGAAATTCTACTTTACTGTATTAAATGGCCTGGTAATTGTATTTCACTGTATTAAATGTGCCCTGGTGCATTATTTACTGAAGTAAGTGGCCCCTAGTAAATTATTTTACTGTATTAAATGGCCCTGGTAAATTATTTCACTGTATTAAATGGCCCTGGTAAATTATTTCACTGTATTAAATGGCCCTGGTAAATTATTTCACTGTATTAAATGGCCCTGGTAAATTATTTTACTGTATTAAATGGCCCTGGTAAATTATTTCACTGTATTAAATGGCCCTAGTAAATTATTTCACTGTATTAAATGGCCCTGGTAAATTATTTCACTGTATTAAATGGCCCTGGTAGAATTATTTCACTGTATTAAATGGCCCTAGTAAATTATTTTACTGTATTAAATGGCCCTGGTAAATTATTTCACTGTATTAAATGGCCCTGGTAAATTATTTCACTGTATTAAATGGCCCTGAGTAAATTATTTCACTGTATTAAATGGCCCCGGTAAATTATTTCACTGTATTAAATGGCCCTAGTAAATTATTTTACTGTATTAAATGGCCCTGGTAAATTATTTCACTGTATTAAATGGCCCTGGTAAATTATTTCACTGTATTAAATGGCCTGGTAAATTATTTCACTGTATTAAATGGCCCTGGTAAATTATTTTACTGTATTAAATGGCCCTGGTAAATTATTTCACTGTATTAAATGGCCCTGGTAAATTATTTCACTGTATTAAATGGCCCTGGTAAATTATTTCACTGTATTAAATGGCCCTGGTAAATTATTTCACTGTATTAAATGGCCCTAGTAAATTATTTCACTGTATTAAATGGCCCTGGTAAATTATTTCACTGTATAAATGGCCCTGGTAAATTATTTTCACTGTATTAAATGGCCCTGGTAAATTATTTCACTGTATTAAATGGCCCTAGTAGAATTATTTCACTGTATTAAATGGTAAATTATTTTACTGTATTAAATGGCCCTGGTAAATTATTTCACTGTATTAAATGGCCCTGGTAAATTATTTCCACTGTATTAAATGGCCCTGGTAAATTATTTCACTGTATTAATGGCCCTGGTAAATTATTTCACTGTATTAAATGGCCCTAGTAAATTATTTTACTGTATTAAATGGCCCTGGTAAATTATTTCACTGTATTAAATGGCCCTGGTAAATTATTTCACTGTATTAAATGGCCCTGGTAAATTATTTCACTGTATTAAATGGCCCTGGTAAATTATTTTACTGTATTAAATGGCCCTGGTAAATTATTTCACTGTATTAAATGGCCCTGGTAAATTATTTCACTGTATTAAATGGCCCTGGTAAATTATTTCACTGTATTAAATGGCCCTGGTAAATTATTTTACTGTATTAAATGGCCCTGGTAAATTATTTTACTGTATTAAATGGCCCTAGTAAATTATTTCACTGTATTAAATGGCCCTGGTAAATTATTTCACTTAAATGGCCCTGGTATTTTACTGTATTAAATGGCCCTGGTAAATTATTTCACTGTATTAAATGGCCCTGGTAAATTATTTCACTGTATTAAATGGCCCTAGTAAATTATTTCACTGTATTAAATGGCCCTGGTAAATTATTTCACTGTATTAAATGGCCCTGGTAAATTATTTCACTGTATTAAATGGCCCTGGTAAATTATTTTACTGTATTAAATGGCCCTAGTAAATTATTTCACTGTTAAAGTAAATTATTTCACTGTATTAAATGGCCCTGGTAAATTATTTCACTGTATTAAATGGCCCTGGTAGAATTATTTTACTGTATTAAATGGCCCTGGTAAATTATTTCACTGTATTAAATGGCCCTGGTAAATTATTTTACTGTATTAAATCTGGTAAATTATTTTTACTGTAAATGGCCCCTGGTAAATTATTTCACTGGCCCTAGTAAATTATTTCACTGTATTAAATGGCCCTGGTAAATTATTTTACTGTATTAAATGGCCCTGGTAAATTATTTTACTGTATTAAATGGCCCTGGTAAATTATTTTCACTGTATTAAATGGCCCTGGTAAATTATTTCCACTGTATTAAATGGCCTGGTAAATTATTGTTACTGTATTAAATGGTAAATTATTTCACTGTATTAAATGGCCCTGGTAAATTATTTTACTGTATTAAATGGCCCTGGTAAATTATTTTACTGTATTAAATGGCCCTGGTTAATTATTTCACTGTATTAAATGGCCCTGGTAAATTATTTTACTGTATTAAATGGCCCTGGTAAATTATTTCACTGTATTAAATGGCCCTGGTTTAAGTATATTAATAGCCTTAGTAAATTATTTTACTGGTAAATTATTTTAAGTAATGGCCCTAGTGAAATTATTTCACTGTATTAAATGGCCCTGGTAAATTATTTTACTGTATTAAATGGCCCTAGTAGAATTATTTCACTGTATTAAATGGCCCTGGTAAATTATTTCACTGTATTAAATGGCCCTGGTAAATTATTTTACTGTATTAAATGGCCCTGGTAAATTATTTTACTGTATTAAATGGCCCTGGTAAATTATTTCACTGTATTAAATGGCCCTGGTAAATTATTTTACTGTATTAAATGGCCCTGGTAAATTATTTCACTGTATTAAATGGCCCTGGTAAATTATTTCACTGTATTAAATGGCCCTGGTAAATTATTTCACTGTATTAAATGGCCCTGGTAAATTATTTCACTGTATTAAATGGCCCTGGTAAATTATTTCACTGTATTAAATGGCCCTGGTAAATTATTTCACTGTATTAAATGGCCCTGGTAGAATTATTTTCACTGTATTAAATGGCCCTGGTAAATTATTTCACTGTATTAAATGGCCCTGGTAAATTATTTCACTGTATTAAATGGCCCTGGTAAATTATTTCACTGTATTAAATGGCCCTGGTAAATTATTTCACTGTATTAAATGGCCCTAGTAAATTATTTTACTGTATTAAATGGCCCTGGTAAATTATTTCACTGTATTAAATGGCCCTGGTAAATTATTTCACTGTATTAAATGGCCCTGGTAAATTATTTCACTGTATTAAATGGCCCTGGTAAATTATTTTACTGTATTAAATGGCCCTAGTAAATTATTTCACTGTATTAAATGGCCCTGGTAAATTATTTTACTGTATTAAATGGCCCTAGTAAATTATTTCACTGTATTAAATGGCCCTGGTAAATTATTTCACTGTATTAAATGGCCCTGGTAAATTATTTCACTGTATTAAATGGCCCTGGTAAATTATTTTACTGTATTAAATGGCCCTGGTAAATTATTTCACTGTATTAAATGGCCCTGGTAAATTATTTCACTGTATTAAATGGCCCTGGTAAATTATTTCACTGTATTAAATGGCCCTGGTAAATTATTTCACTGTATTAAATGGCCCTGGTAAATTATTTTACTGTATTAAATGGCCCTGGTAAATTATTTCACTGTATTAAATGGCCCTGGTAAATTATTTCACTGTATTAAATGGCCCTGGTAAATTATTTTACTGTATTAAATGGCCCTGGTAAATTATTTTACTGTATTAAATGGCCCTGGTAAATTATTTTACTGTATTAAATGGCCCTGGTAAATTATTTCACTGTATTAAATGGCCCTGGTAAATTATTTTACTGTATTAAATGGCCCTGGTAAATTATTTTACTGTATTAAATGGCCCTGGTAAATTATTTTACTGTATTAAATGGCCCTGGTAAATTATTTCACTGTATTAAATGGCCCTGGTAAATTATTTCACTGTATTAAATGGCCCTGGTAAATTATTTCACTGTATTAAATGGCCCTGGTAAATTATTTTACTGTATTAAATGGCCCTGGTAAATTATTTTACTGTATTAAATGGCCCTGGTAAATTATTTTACTGTATTAAATGGCCCTGGTAAATTATTTCACTGTATTAAATGGCCCTGGTAAATTATTTTACTGTATTAAATGGCCCTGGTAAATTATTTCACTGTATTAAATGGCCCTGGTAAATTATTTCACTGTATTAAATGGCCCTGGTAAATTATTTCACTGTATTAAATGGCCCTGGTAAATTATTTCACTGTATTAAATGGCCCTGGTAAATTATTTCACTGTATTAAATGGCCCTGGTAAATTATTTCACTGTATTAAATGGCCTGGTAAATTATTTCACTGTATTAAATGGCCCTGGTAAATTATTTCACTGTATTAAATGGCCCTGGTAAATTATTTTACTGTATTAAATGGCCCTGGTAAATTATTTCACTGCATTAAATGGCCCTGGTAAATTATTTTACTGTATTAAATGGCCCTGGTAAATTATTTCACTGTATTAAATGGCCCTGGTAAATTATTTCACTGTATTAAATGGCCCTGGTAAATTATTTCACTGTATTAAATGGCCCTGGTAAATTATTTCACTGTATTAAATGGCCCTGGTAAATTATTTCACTGTATTAAATGGCCCTGGTAAATTATTTTACTGTATTAAATGGCCCTGGTAAATTATTTCACTGTATTAAATGGCCCTGGTAAATTATTTTACTGTATTAAATGGCCCTAGTAAATTATTTTACTGTATTAAATGGCCCTGGTAAATTATTTTACTGTATTAAGTGGCCCTAGTAAATTATTTCACTGTATTAAATGGCCCTGGTAAATTATTTTACTGTATTAAATGGCCCTGGTAAATTATTTTACTGTATTAAATGGCCCTGGTAAATTATTTTACTGTATTAAGTGGCCCTAGTAAATTATTTCACTGTATTAAATGGCCCTGGTAAATTATTTTACTGTATTAAGTGGCCCTAGTAAATTATTTCACTGTATTAAATGGCCCTGGTAAATTATTTTACTGTATTAAGTGGCCCTAGTAAATTATTTCACTGTATTAAATGGCCCTGGTAAATTATTTTACTGTATTAAGTGGCCCTAGTAAATTATTTCACTGTATTAAATGGCCCTGGTAAATTATTTTACTGTATTAAGTGGCCCTAGTAAATTATTTCACTGTATTAAATGGCCCTGGTAAATTATTTTACTGTATTAAGTGGCCCTAGTAAATTATTTCACTGTATTAAATGGCCCTAGTAAATTATTTCACTGTATTAAATGACCCTAGTAAATTATTTCACTGTATTAAATGGCCCTGGTAAATTATTTTACTGTATTAAGTGGCCCTAGTAAATTATTTCACTGTATTAAATGGCCCTGGTAAATTATTTTACTGTATTAAGTGGCCCTAGTAAATTATTTCACTGTATTAAATGGCCCTAGTAAATTATTTCACTGTATTAAATGGCCCTAGTAAATTATTTCACTGTATTAAATGGCCCTGGTAAATTATTTTACTGTATTAAGTGGCCCTAGTAAATTATTTCACTGTATTAAATGGCCCTAGTAAATTATTTCACTGTATTAAATGGCCCTAGAAAATTATTTTACTGTATTAAATGGCCCTGGTTTATTATTTTGATATAACAAATGGACCTAATACATTGTTATTTTGACGTATTATAAGATAATGCTCCCATTTGCCAAGAAATTGATCGAATACAATTATGAGTGACCCCGTGACGCTCTAGTTAAATGACCAGGTCACGTTGGCCCAAATAATGAGTTTAACTTCGCTAATATCTTGTTAACATGCTGGCGGCGAGGGACGGGGGTGGGAGGGGAGGAGTAGCTGAGGTGATGGAACCCTCTTTAACCCTCGCAACATGCACAATTGGTTTAATTGTCCGTGTGTCTGTGCCGACTGAATGCTTGTGTGCGTGCGTGTGAGCGTGTGGCTGAGTACATGTTTGTGTGCGCGTGTGAGAGGGCACTTGATGAGACGTCACACAGTCTGAAATAATTTGTGTGGATTGACCGTGTCAAATAAACTATTGACTCCAATTGCTTTCTTTCTATTCATCTCCCTCTCTCATCAGTATCTCCCTCCCTTCCCACCCCCCCCCCACCCATCTGCTTCACTTCTTATCAACCTACTCATTATCACGATGTACGTACTAAAACATACCACCAGATATAATTTTTTACTATGTGACTATCAGATTGTGAGAACACCAGTTGCAATGAAGATTAAGGGTTCGAATCCTTAAGATAATTATCTTAATAACCTACATGGTCAAACACTTTTAGCCTATATGGTCAAACACTTTTAGCCTATATGGTCAAACACTTTAGCCTATATGGTCAAACACTTTTAGCCTATATGGTCAAACAATTATAGCCTACGTGGTCAAACACTTTCAGCCTATATGGTCAAACAATTATAGCCTACGTGGTCAAACACTTATAGCCTGTATAGTCAAATACTTATAACCTATATGGTCAAACACTTATAGCCTATTCTACGCAGGTTACAGAGGAAACCACAGGCACAGAGTAATAAACCTGTTGTCATCACTCAAACAACACCAGAACGTATTGTAAAACACAATGAAGTCATTAAGAAAGGGATTGTTTAAGAAAGGATGCTCATTGACTTGAAACGTTTGGGGACCGCTGATGGTGTAAATGTATGAGATCGTAGATTATTACCTTCACAGAAACAAAACAAGTGGCGGTGGTGGAATTAATGATCTGGGTCACATTTAGACAACTGGTGAGTTCAGTGGCTGATCTAATACATTCAGACGAGGTCAGATAGACTTGACGATTTATATATTCTTAGATATATAATGGTACTGTGTTTATTGAATATAGTTAGCATTTTAAATATATATAACATCAGTTTTATATATAAGATGTATATGTCGTTAGTCCAATACTTTATACAAATATATAGATCTTTGTTCGTTTGTGCTTTGTATATAGCATAAAAACATCAATACGTTTTTCTCTAAGACAGTAAGAGTTAGACCGGCAACATTCACGCCTCGTCACTGGTCTGCAGACATTGTTATGAGGTAAATATCAAGTAAGCTTGAGATATTACAATATCAGAATGGCAGGACGTCACAGGACAAAGAAATGTCCTGGTATAAAAAAAAGATAACGCAAGCTTGAAAACGTCTTATTTAAAGGATTATGAAGAGTAAATCTAATTATAGATTGTAGTGTAGGTTAGTGTTGTTGACATTTGCTTTATTGGAACTTGGAAACGTTAAAAGAAATTACAATTTTGAAAAAAAAAAATTGAAAAGCTTTTAATTGCTGAACGAAAAACATGATAGTAGCACAGTGGTTCCTAATATTTTTTTCGCAACTGTAACCCCTCCCCCCCCCACACACACAGATGCGAAAATATGTCAGCGGATATCCCTCTCAAAGTTCGGCAAACTGATCACCTTCTTCAACCTCTTGGTTGTTTTAAACCAGGGCTTCTTAAACTTTTGTAATTCACGACCCCATTTATGATGGCGAGTTTCTTGACGACCCCATACAAGTATAAAAGAAAAATAAATTAATATTTTACAAGTTAAAAAATATTTTCTGTTTAATTGTATTTTTATATCTCGCGACCCCAGAATTTTGCGACCCATAGTTTAAGAAGCCCTGTTTTAAACGAAAATTATATGTCCTTGCGTACCTCTGTATAACCTTTCCCCTAGGAGTACTCGTACTGCCGGTTGATATCCGCATTATTAGCGGCTACTTTGTTTCATTATTTACAGATATGCCTTAAGCAAAATGGCGTCGTGGATCTTTCAGGGTACTGAACTTCGAATTTAACAAAAAGAGGATATATTTTCCCTCAAAACAATCCATGACTGTTTCAAAGTTGGCAGCGTGTTTCAAAGTTGGCAGCGTGTATTTGAATACCACACAACCCCCATCCGATGGCAGTTAGAGTATCTCATTTAAACTCACGGCGACCTCGTCCACTTACATACACAGATGACTTTTTGGTGATGGTCACACAGCGAGTGTTTTCTTTTAGATGTGACATGGCCCTCACACACGGCCACAATCACTGACTAGATGGCCCTCGCACGCGGCCACAATAACTGACATATATGAACGAGTGATGGAGCAATGAGAATACAGTCTCAACAGAACATAAAAAAAATCTATTCTTCGGCAAATTCTTCATTTTCTAAAGTAAATACTGGCATTCATCCACTGTCAAACTAGCAGCTATCCGATGTGTCGCGTTCAGGTTATTAATTAAGAGTCGATTTCCTGAAGTGTACAAATACGAGTCCGCGCATCGAGAGGTGGCATTCAGAGCTCCAGACGACAACCCATCTCCGTTTCCGGTAACAGAAGCGTCGCAGAGCGCATGTACAACAGCTCACTAACAGGAAGCGTGTTCATTGAGTCCACCCCCCCCACACACACACACAAGTACTGTCCACCCCTGAAAAACATTGACCGCTACTGGAAAGACAAACCCTTTCGTTGGTTTATAGACAGAACAAGCCCACTTTACACCATCGCTACCAGTCTCACTAAATGACATGAAATTCACTTCTGCTGTATGGCCGGGCAAGACCCTGTAACAACAGATGACGTTTCCTAAGCGAGGTCTCGTTAAGAAAGGGAAATTACCCTTTGATTTTTTTTTCTATCAGTTATCTGCCCCTTGCTCGACTCTTTACAAATGGACGCTTTTTTATAGCAGTTTGCGTGATCATTGTAATATGTCAGGATAAAAAAACAACAACTATGGATGTTATATCTCAGTGCTCCATTGAAAAAGTTAATCCATCAGCTTTGGTGCGGTTTTAGTTGATTGACTTTTAATCTGATATGTCTTAATAGGCAACTAAATCTGGCCATCGTAGGTGTTTGTTGCCCATTCATCCAGACGACACCAAATTAATCCTCGTTTATTAACAAAAGAAACAGTTGATAGAAAGATTGTACAAAAAAAACATTTGATATAAAGATAGAACAAAAAACGTTTTATATAAATAAACAGAACAAAACATGTTAATACAAAGAAAGAAAATAAATATTGAACCGAAAAAAAGTGATAACGGGAAACAGTGATATGGGAAACAAAGATAGGGGAAACAGTGTCAGAGGGGAAACAGTGATAGGGGAAATAGTGTCAGAGGGGAAACAGTGATACGGGAAACAGTGATAGGGGAAACAGTGTCAGAGGGGAAACAGTGATACGGGAAACAGTGATAGGGGAAACAGTGTCAGAGGGGAAACAGTGAAACGGGAAACAGTGATAGGGGAAACAGTGTCAGAGGGGAAACAGTGATAGGGGAAACAGTGTCAGAGGGGAAACAGTGATAACGGGAAACAGTGTCAGAGGGGAAACAGTGATACGGGAAACAGTGTCAGAGGAGAAACAGTGATAACGGGAAACAGTGATAGGGGAAATTAGTGTCAGAGGGGAAACAGTGATACGGGAAACAGTGTCAGAGGGGAGACAGTGATAACGGGAAACAGTGATGGGGAAATAGTGTCAGAGGGGAAACAGTGATACGGGAAACAGTGATAGGGGAAACAGTGTCAGAGGGGAAACAGTGAAACGGGAAACAGTGATAGGGGAAACAGTGTCAGAGGGGAAACAGTGATAGGGTAAACAGTGTCAGAGGGGAAACAGTGATAACGGGAAACAGTGATAGGGGAAATAGTGTCAGAGGGGAAACAGTGATACGGGAAACAGTGTCAGAGGGGAGACAGTGATAACGGGAAACAGTGATGGGGAAATAGTGTCAGAGGAAACAGTGATACAGGGAAACAGTGATAGGGGAAACAGTGTCAGAGGGGAAACAGTGAAACGGGAAACAGTGATAGGGGAAACAGTGTCAGAGGGGAAACAGTGATAGGGTAAACAGTGTCAGAGGGGAAACAGTGATAACGGGAAACAGTGATAGGGGAAATAGTGTCAGAGGGGAAACAGTGATACGGGAAACAGTGTCAGAGGGGAAAAAGTGATAATGGGAAACAGTGATAGGGGAAACAGTGATAACGGGTTACAGTGATAGGGGAAACAGTGATAACGGGAAACAGTGATAGGGGAAATAGTGTCAGAGGGGAAACAGTGATAGGGGAAACAGTGTCAGAGGGGAAACAGTGATAACGGGAAACAGTGATAGGGGAAATAGTGTCAGAGGGGAAACAGTGATAGGGGAAATAGTTTCAGAGGGGAAACAGTGATACGGGAAACAGTGTCAGAGGGGAAAAAGTGATAATGGGAAACAGTGATAGGGGAAACAGTGACAGGGGAAACAGTGATAACGGGTTACAGTGATAGGGGAAACAGTGATAACGGGAAACAGTGATAGGGGAAATAGTGTCAGAGGGGAAGCAGTGATAGGGGAAACAGTGTCAGAGGGGAAACAGTGATACGGGAAACAGTGATAGGGGAAACAGTGTCAGAGGGGAAACAGTGAAACGGGAAACAGTGATAGGGGAAACAGTGTCAGAGGGGAAACAGTGATAACGGGAAACAGTGACAGGGGAAACAGTGACAGGGGAAACAGTGACAGGGGAAACAGTGGTAACAGGAAACAGTGATAGAGGAAACAGTGACAGGGGAAATATTGGTAGGGAAATCAGTGATAGGGGAAACAGTGACAGGGGAAACTGTGACAGGGGAAACAGTGACAGGGGAATCAGTGACAGGGCAAACAGTGACAGGGCAAACAGTGACAGGGGAATCAGTGACAGGGGAATCAGTGATAGGGGAAACAGTGACAGGGGAAACAGTGACAGGGGCATCAGTGATAGGGGAATCAGTGCTAGGGGAAACAGTGATGGGGGAAACAGTGATTGATTTATGTTAGACCGTAGATGACTGACTGAATATAACAAGATCAAACAAAACAACAGCAGCAAATGTTTGTATGTAATACTTGACAATTTCAATTGATTCATGCGACAATATATAAACAGCATTGTTGACAGAATGTATATTGAACAGAACGTGCGCTTTCACTATCATATCTTTTCTTCTGTCTGCATTTAGGTATTTATTTCAGTACACTCCATTAGTAAGGGACTTATTGCTTGATGTGAGAAGGGCTGTGACCCAATTGTGTTACTATTTCCTTGTTTTCATTAGGATTGCTATTGTGTTAATGTTAACACATGTTATTGTGTTAAAATATTCGTATTAAAAAATCAGTCATACCTAATGACATATAACTTCAAATAATCTAACAGATCGATGATTTGTTCTTATAATTATTCAATTGTTCCAGAGTAAATGAAAATCTATTTTAGTAATTGTTTCTCCTGCTAATATCCTGAAGTTCTACTGTGTGTTTTAATGGCGAGATCAGTATTACTAATAGAATTACAAACGGCTTTTTTTAATAACCAGAATTCGCTTTAACTGGATTGATATTATGTGGGTTGGTGTTTTTTGTGTTATTTAGCGACATATTTCTAATATAAATGTCGCTGTGACAGTCAAGTGATTTTCTTGGAAAGTTAAGTTTGTTTGTTTTCCTACACTCACCAATCCGTGCTGGTGAAGCCACTGATTTCAAAGACTTTGTGAGTACAACTGAAGTACGTGAACATGTGGTGTTTTGTTGTTTGGTGTTGTGTTGTTTGGTGTTGTGTGGTGTTGTCTTGTGTGTTGTTGTGTTGTGTGGTGTTGTGTTGTGTGGTGTTGTGTTGTGTGGTGTTGTCTTGTGTGGTGTTGTGTGGTGTTGTGTGGTTTGTGTTGTGTGGTGTTGTCTTGTGTGGTGTTGTCTTGTGTGGTGTTGTCTTGTGTAATGTTGTCTTGTGTGATGTTGTCTTGTGTGGTGTTGTCTTGTGTAATGTTGTCTTGTGTGGTGTTGTGTTGTGTGGTGTTGTGTGATATTGTGTGGATGAGTTGATTGTGGCCATACACGGTCACGTGGTATGGTGAAAAGTCAGTCATCAAACTGTCGCCCTTTTTTAAACTCTCGGTTGTTGGAAACAAACATTATATTTCATGCTTATGTGTACCCCTGCATAATATTCCCCGTACCCCTCGGGATACACTTACCAACCTTTGAGAACCGTGGCTGTGGTGTATATTGTAATGTAAACAAAAGCTTGTTTTTGTCACTGGATAAATGCGACTGACTGCAATATTACACCAAATGTCTTTCTGCCATTTCAGATTTTCCAGTCTAAGGGACCGAGTTAGCCCAGAGACATATGAAGAAGCCCAGAGACATATGAAGAAGCCCAGAGACATAAGAAGATGCCCAGAGACATATGAAGAAGCCCAGAGACATATGAAGAAGCCCAGAGACATATGAAGAAGCCCAGAGACATATGAAGAGGCCCAGAGACATATGAAGAGGCCCAGAGACATATGAAGCCCAGAGACATATGAAGAAGCCCAGAGACATATGAAGCCAGGGACATATGAAGAAGCCCAGAGACATATGAAGAAGCCCAGAGACATGAAGAAGCCACATATGACTTTGGGCCTAAAGCACTACATCGTTGTAAATGACTACGCGGCAAAGCGTATAACTGCTCTGGTTCAACAACCCCCCCCCCAACTATTCCTCAACAAATACCTCTGCATCTTTATGACCTTCGTAATATCACACCAGCCCCTCCTACATAAAGTCAAACCTGTCAGAGATCAGAGTTCTAAGCTTCTCAGAGCCCAGAGACATATGAAGAAGCCCAGAGACATATGAAGCCAGGGACATATGAAGAAGCCCAGAGACATATGAAGAAGCCCAAAGACATGAAGAAGCCACATATGACTTTGGGCCTAAAGCACTACATCGTTGTAAATGACTACGCGGCAAAGCGTATAACTGCTCTGGTTCAACAACCCCCCCCCCAACTATTCCTCAACAAATACCTCTGCATCTTTATGACCTTCGTAATATCACACCAGCCCCTCCTACATAAAGTCAAACCTGTCAGAGATCAGAGTTCTAAGCTTCTCAGAGCCCAGAGACATATGAAGAAGCCCAGAGACATATGAAGCCAGGGACATATGAAGAAGCCCAGAGACATATGAAGAAGCCCAAAGACATGAAGAAGCCACATATGACTTTGGGCCTAAAGCACTACATCGTTGTAAATGACTACGCGGCAAAGCGTATAACTGCTCTGGTTCAACAACCCCCCCCCCAACTATTCCTCAACAAATACCTCTGCATCTTTATGACCTTCGTAATATCACACCAGCCCCTCCTACATAAAGTCAAACCTGTCAGAGATCAGAGTTCTAAGCTTCTCAGATTATGAGCCCAGTCCAAATTTACGACTGGTTACATCAACAAAGACAGCAAGCCATTTACACCGTACGCCAAGCCCAGTAATAGGAAAATCTCTATTTCAAAAGACGGGGGCGCTATTTTCGTATCTTAATGGCTCTTTGTATATATTTCTTCTTTATTTTGTCAATCAATATTCCAATATACACTGTATCTTAAAAGCCCTTTGACATCATTTTATCTGTTTCCATCAGCTCCATTGTAGCACTATTTAGTGCCTACATGGTACCAATTGTGTTCCCATTGTTCTCGCCCTCTCGCTACACCCCCCCCACCCCCTAACTGTCCTGTCGCACTCGTGCACTAAACATTCCGATTATTTCAAAGGGACAAAAGCAAGAATAGCAGAGTTTTGTCCCCCCTTTATACACCGTAGTGTAGAGCTACCAATGGTAGAGTGGTGCTGCTACCATTGAGCTTTGGTAAAAAAGAAAAAGATTGTCGATTGTCGCCATAAAAACCCAAAGCTATTAAAACTGGGCACACAAAAAAAAAGAAAACCAAACCCGCCCCGCTCCAAGTGTTTTCCAAAATGAGATTATCCCAGTTTTTTTTTTTGTTATCAGTGTCGAGTCCCCCAGGTTCATTCACGGAGAGGTAATGGCCCCCCTCCACAAACTTATGCTGCAATAGTCACTTTGATTGCCGGGGGAATCTGGCCGCCATTGTCAGGTCGCCCAGGCAAGGTCAACTAATGGTCCGTGTGTTTGACAATGGCTGAAAGCCCCGAGACCCGCGGATCTGGATGGAGTGTAAGGAGATGTCATTTTCTAGATACAATTGTTTCTTTGTCTCCCCCTGCTGTAGTCTTTGTGTCACTTTCATTCAGCGATGTCCCATGATCCTGTTGTCCGTGGAACAAAACCCCGAGGAGGAGAGGGAGAGAGAGACCCGGGTGTTGCAGGACTTTGTTACTTCACTCACTTGATCGTCTGCTAGATGCTTACACGTCTGCTGCATTTGAAACAATTGGTAGAAAAAAAAAAGAAAAGTTATTATTGAAATAAAGTAGTTCGATTTGATCTTTATTGTAATAAATGATCAGTTTTAACATCAAATGATCTTTATTGTAATAGATGAACAGTTTTAACATCAAATGATCTTTATTGTAATAGATGAACAGTTTTAACATCAAATGATCTTTATTGTGATAAATGAAAGTTTTAACATCAAATGATCTTTATTGTGATAAATGAACTGTTTTAACTTTAAATGATCTTTATTGTGATAAATCAATTGATTAAGTTGTAGATTGTTGACTGGTGAATTATATTCTTGTGGATAGTGGAATGGATGGTTGTCTGGTAGAATGTGGGCTCGTGTATAGCAGAATGGATGGTTGTCTGGTAGAATGTGGGCTCGTGTATAGCAGAATGGATGGTTGTCTGGTAGAATGTGGGCTCGTGTATAGTGGAATGGATGGTTGGCTGGTAGAATGTGGGCTTGTGTATAGCAGAATGGATGGTTGGCTGGTAGAATGTGGGCTAGTGTATAGTGGAATGGATGGTTGGCTGGTAGAATGGGTGAACTGTATAATCGATTGATTATATTATAGTTTGTTTACTAATAGACGAGTGCATGGTAGAGTAGATTGGTAGATGACAGAATGCACTGTTTGTTAAATGTTTGAACAGATTGGTGATTGGCCGAATGCACTGATGGATGAATGGTAGAATAGATTTGTTGGATAGAATGATATAAGCATGAAGTGATAGAGAAGACCGATATATAGATGGATGGTGGAATAGGTGGAGAGATTGATATAAAGACGGTCTTAGGTAAGTGGATGCCCTAGGCTGAGACGTTCAGATGTCTTTGTGGGCCCTAGGCTGAGAGACTTCCAATGGTGTTTGAAGGCCCTAAGTAGAGGCTTCCAATGGTGTTTGACGGCCCTAAGTAGAGGCTTCCAATGGTGTTTGAAGGCCCTAAGTAGAGGCTTCCAATGGTGTTTGACGGCCCTAAGTAGAGGCTTCCAATGGTGTTTGAAGGCCCTAAGTAGAGGCTTCCAATGGTGTTTGAAGGCCCTAAGTAGAAGCTTCCAATGGTGTTTGAAGGCCCTAAGTAGAGGCTTCCAATGGTGTTTGACTGCCCTAAGTAGAGGTTTCCAATGGTGTTTGACTGCCCTAAGTAGAGGTTTCCAGTGGTGTTTGACGGCCCTAGGCTGAGAGACTTCCAGTGGTGTATGTAGGTCCTAGGCTGAGAGACTTCCAGTGGTATTTGAAGGCCCTAAGTAGAGACTTCCAATGGTGTCTGACGGCCCTAAGTAGAGGCTTCCAATGGTGTTTGACTGCCCTAAGTAGAGGTTTCGAATGGTGTTTGACGGCCCTAGGCTGAGAGACTTCCAGTGGTGTTTGACGGACCTAGGCTGAGAGACTTCCAGTGGTGTTTGACGGCCCTAGTATTAATTACTTGTTGAGGTTCTCTTCGCATTATCTGTCGATTTAATATAAATCGAGGATTAAAGGGTCACATTTAGTGATGTGGTCGTCCAGTTTAACTGTCCTTAAGCACGACACTGGACTGTTGGATGTGTAATATAAATATGACTGATGACGTGTCATATAAATAGGACAGATAGTGTGTAAAATTAATACGACTGATAGAGTGTAATATAAATATGACTGACAGTGTGTAATATAAATATGACTGATAGCGTGTAATATAAATACGACTGATTGTGTGTAATATAAATATGACTGATAATTTGCAATATAAATATGACTGATAGGCGTTGATAGCGTATAATATAAATATGACTGGTAATGTGTAATAAAAATATGACTGATGACGTGTAATATAAATATGACTGAAGTCGTGTAATATAAATAGGACTGGTAATGTGTTATATAACTATGACTGATGACGTGTAATATAAATATGACTGAAGTCGTGTAATATAAATAGGACTGGTAATGTGTTATATAACTATGACTGGTGATGTGTAATATAAATATCAGTGCAGCGCCTAATATAAATATGACTGGTAATGTGTAATATAAATATGAATGATAGTGTGTGATATAAATATGTATGATAATATGTAATCTAAATATGAGTGAGAATGGACGCATAACTGTGTTATCGGTGTGGACGCAAACAATACATTTATGGTTGGATGAATCATTTAAGTGCTAAGCTGTAGCGTCGCTTTCGAAATAATTACGAAGGCAGTGGCTGTAGGCGTTCGAATGTCGACCTGCAGGTAACGGGTTCGATCCTCGCCAGGCGACTCCTGATGTATCCCAGTTTATGGTTTTTTTCCGCTCCCAAGTCCTTACAGCGTTATTGGGTACCTGAGAGAAAATTGGAGAAGCGTTGGCGTCGTGACAGCCCCACACGTATGTCCCCCTTATCGTCTACATGGCCTTTGTGACTGAAAGAAGGGCACCATGAAAAAAACCGTCCAATTAGTGGCTCATAAAATCTAAGAAATAAACACTTCAAATAGTACAGGAATTTCATGACAACAAGTGTAACAACGAAATCCCCAGTATATCTACTACAGTGTTTATATATTTTACTAGCTGTACCCTGCAAAATCTTTGCATAGAGTTATATCCCCTTAGGCTTGATCGGTAGGCTGGGTTATTTTTGGTTTCGGGCAGTTCCGATTTTTTCATGATTGTATTTTAAATGGGAATACTGTGGTATTAATTCTATACTTTCGATTTAACGCAGAACCCAAATCGCTTTTACTTTATTAGATTTTATTTTAGATTATGAGCTTCACGTAATACATACGTGAATGAAAACTTTCTATTGAACATACTTTTCTTTCACCATATAAAGTAAAACATCAAAAGTTCACAGTTTACTCCCTCCCCACCCCCTCCCCTATACTTCTATTTCTCTTCACCCTGTACATGTGCCCTGGCCCCCCCCCCAGGGGCACACGAACACACACTCAGACGCACGTAAATACAAATCACTTTATTTCCAATGAAAGGTTCCAGCATCGATCTGCTAGGTGTGACAATGGCCGCTACAGGAGCCATAACTCTGTCTCATTCTTTCCAACTCAGCTGACTAACCCCCCCCCCATCACCAATCGCCATCTCAGCTTGTCATTGTGTCTGTGAATAGAATACAATGGACAGCTTTCAATATGTTCCCAACCCACCACCCCCTCCCTTTCAACCTTTACACCACCACCCCCTCTGTTCACCATATCTTCTCCCCCCCCCAACCTCTTTTTTTTTTTTATCTTTTTTATCCATCCGTAGCTTTGAAAACCGTCATAATAGAGTTTAATTCTCACATATGTTTCTTTCAATTACTTAAGCTGAAAACTTTATCCCTAGAGTGAGCCTGCCCTTTGATCTCTGAATAATGGCGTCAAATGTGTTTTTATTCCTCTCTCTCTCTCTTTCTCTCTCTCTCTCTCTCTCTCTCTCTTTCTCTCTCTCTCTCTCTCTCTCTCTCCAGTTCCAGCAGATGCTTCCACGGAGCACATGAAAGGACGACACAATCGTCCTGGTCCTCTGTCCCCTAATAACATCACCTTACGGGGAGCAATGACGTCATAAGCACTTTTTTTCATTTTTGGAATTTATTGGAGCAGCAGACAAAAAGATCCAGACGACGGAAAAAAAAATTTAAACGCTGTTTAGGCGGTAGTCGTGTGCCATAATCCAGCGATTGCTAATAGCCGATTGTTGACTGAGCGGGACCGGTGAAGCTCGATGTTAACATCGCTTCAATAAATCCCCATTAACCGAACTTCCCTTGGGTACTTGCCAACTACAATGGACACACCAATCAACAAACAACACTTACCCCACCCACAGACACAATACCTTGTCCCTCCTACATGAAATAAAAGTGAATCAAACAAATAAAAAAATAAAACGAAATGTAAAGTTGGATTACAAGTTATAAAACAGGTTAGTGGACGTATAGGCAAGGTCAACAAGTTATAAACAAGTTAGAGGTCACGTAGGCAAGGTCAACAAGTTATAAACAAGTTAGAGGTCATGTAGGCAAGGTCAACAAACTATAAACAAGTTAGAGATCATGTAGGCAAGGTCAACAAGTTAGAGGTCGTGTAGGCAAGCTCAACAAGTTATAAACAAGTTAGAGGTCGTGTAGGCATGCTCAACAAATTATAAACAAGTTAGAGGTCGTGTAGGCAAGCTCAACAAGTTATAAACAAGTTAGAGGTCGTGTAGGCAAGCTCAACAAGTTATAAACAAGTTAGAGGTCGTGTAGGCAAGCTCAACAAGTTATAAACAAGTTAGAGGTCATGTAGGCAAGCTCAACAAGTTATAAACAAGTTAGAGGTCGTGTAGGCAAGCTCAACAAGTTATGTAAGGGTCATTCCATTATGTCAACAACATTTAAATTCGTTTTTTTTTTTGTTTTTTAAAACCGTTATTATCCTCACATAGAGAATGTCTCAGATTTGTTGCCATGGAAACTGCGATGGAATGTATGCTAGAATGGTTTATACCAATATTGATACCGATTTTCATATAATTTCCAATAATTCTATAAACTTTATATGCCAATACAATCTCAATGTAAATATATAGATTAAATAGAAATTTGAAAAATGGATAAAATATTAAAGATATAATTCGTTAGAAAATGTTTCTAAATCGAAAATTAAGCTGACCCAGTCCGATGAACATATTTCACACTCATGATTCCGATGTATCGTCCCATCACTATGTATACCTACTTACCTACAACTGTTTCTCTCTATGTATACCTACTTACCTACAACAGTTTCTCTCTATGTATACCTACTTACCTACAACTGTTTCTCTCTATGTATACCTACTTACCTACAACTGTTTCTCTCTATGTACACCTACTTACCTACAACTGTTTCTCTCTATGTATACCTACTTACCTACAACTGTTTCTCTCTATGTATACTTACAACTGTTTCTCTCTATGTATACCTACTTACCTACAACTGTTTCTCTTTATGTATACCTACTTACCTACAACTGTTTCTCTCTATGTATACCTAATTACCTACAACTGTTTCTCTCTATGTATACTTACAACTGTTTCTCTCTATGTATACCTACTTACCTACAACTGTTTCTCTCTATGTATACCTACTTGCCTACAACTGCTTCTCTCTATGTATACTTACAACTGTTTCTCTCTATGTATACCTACTTACCTACAACTGTTTCTCTCTATGTATACTTACAACTGTTTCTCTCTATGTATACTTACAACTGTTTCTCTCTATGTACACCTAATTACCTACAACTGTTTCTCTCTATGTATACTTACAACTGTTTCTCTCTATGTACACCTACTTACCTACAACTGTTTCTCTCTATGTATACTTACAACTGTTTCTCTCTATGTACACCTAATTACCTACAACTGTTTCTCTCTATGTATACCTACTTACCTACAACTGTTTCTCTCTATGTATACTTACAACTGTTTCTCTTTATGTATACCTACTTACCTACAACTGTTTCTCTCTATGTATACCTACTTACCTACAACTGTTTCTCTCTATGTATACCTACTTACCTACAACTGTTTCTCTCTATGTATACTTACAACTGTTTCTCTCAATGTACACCTTCTTACCTACAACTGTTTCTCTCTATGTATACTAACAACTGTTTCTCTCTATGTACACCTACTTACCTACAACTGTTTCTCTCTATGTATACCTACTTACCTACAACTGTTTCTCTCTATGTATACCTACTTACCTACAACTGTTTCTCTCTATGTATACCTACTTACCTACAACTGTTTCTCTCTATGTATACTTACAACTGTTTCTCTCAATGTACACCTTCTTACCTACAACTGTTTCTCTCTATGTATACTAACAACTGTTTCTCTCTATGTACACCTACTTACCTACAACTGTTTCTCTCTATGTATACCTACTTACCTACAACTGTTTCTCTCTATGTATACCTACTTACCTACAACTGTTTCTCTCTATGTATACCTACTTACCTACAACTGTTTCTCTCTATGTATACTTACAACTGTTTCTCTCAATGTACACCTTCTTACCTACAACTGTTTCTCTCTATGTATACTAACAACTGTTTCTCTCTATGTACACCTACTTACCTACAACTGTTTCTCTCTATGTATACCTACTTATCTACAACTGTTTCTCTCTATGTATACCTACTCACCTACAACTGTTTCTCTCTATGTATACTTATATTCTGTTTCTTTCTATGTATACTTACAACTGTTTCTCTGTATGTATAGTTACACCTGCTTCTTTCTATGTATACTTACAACTGTTTCTCTCTATGTATACTTACAATTGTTTCTCTCTTTGCATACTTACAACTGTTTCAATCTATATATATACCTACAACTCTGTTTCTCTCGGTGTAAGCTGTCTCAATGTATGATAATTCCTCGATGTAAGCTTTCTCTGTGTATGCTGTCTCAAAAAACTTGTTTCATTATGGTCTAGGAATTACGAATCCTGATTTAAGATTTGAAATTATATTGGGAATTTGTGACAGGTAAATACAATTTTTAATCCAATCCAAATATTTCGTGTATTGATTTCAGACACTCGTGATGACTTGCACGATCAACAAACATGGCGGCACACCACGAGTAATGGAGGGGACAAACAAATCAAGTCAAGTTTTAAAAGATCCGCACATCATCTACGTTCATGAAGTAAAACTGACCATACAACTAGGAGAATAACAAATGATATCAGTCACACAATAATACAAGCCACAAGCCAGTTCAGTCACCGCAACAAATCATACCCATCAGTGTGCAGTGTGCTACAAACATTTCTTTAAACCTGGTCTGCTATTTGTATGTTTACAATTTCATTATCGTTGGAGTAAATGCTACATACAAATGAGAGTTAGACGTCATTATCGTTGGAGTAAATGCTACATACTAATGAGAGTTAGACGCCATTATCGTAAATGCTATATACCGATGAGAGTTAGACGTCATTATCATTGGAGTAAATGATACATACCAATGAGAGTTAGAGGTCATTATCGTTGTAGTAAATGCTATATACCAATGAGAGTTAGAGGTCATTATCGTTGTAGTAAATGCTACATACCAATGAGAGTTAGACGTCATTATCTTTGTAGTAAATGCTACATACCAATGAGAGTTAGACGTCATTATCGTTGTAGTAAATGCTACATACCAATGAGAGTTAGACGTCATTATTGTTGGAGTAAATGCTACATACCAATGAGAGTTAGACGTCATTATCGTTGGAGTAAACGCTACATACCAATGAGAGTTAGACGTCATTATCGTTGGAGTAAATGCTATATACCAATGAGAGTTAGACGTCATTATCGTTGGAGTAAATGCTACATACCAATGAGAGTTAGACGTCATTATCGTTGGAGTAAATGCTACATACCAATGAGAGTTAGACGTCATTATCGTTGGAGTAAATGCTACATACCAATGAGAGTTAGACGTCATTATCGTTGTAGTGAATGCTACATACCAATGAGAGTTAGACGTCATTATCGTTGGAGTAAACGCTACATACCAATGAGAGTTAGACGTCATTATCGTTGGAGTAAATGCTATATACCAATGAGAGTTAGATGTCATCATCGTTGGAGTAAATGCTATATGCCAATGAGAGTTAGACGTCATTATCGTTGGAGTAAATGCTATATACCAATGAGAGTTAGACGTCATTATCGTTGGAGTAAATGCTATATACCAATGAGAGTTAGACGTCATTATCGTTGGAGTAAATGTTACATACAAATGAGAGTTAGACGTCATTATCGTTGGAGGCCTGGAACGAATGTTTTAGGTTTGTTACAGTTTGTAACACAACTAAAAACTTCCGGGCCCCGGGCCCAATACAGCAGCCCCAGCTGACACCGAGAAGGTCATTACTGCTTCCACAACAGGCTTCATGGCTACAGCTGCCTGGCCTAATGTGACACGAGTAAATGTTTCAATGTAACAATCACCAACAGGTAAAACAAAAAATTAATACATTCTTTGAAATACTAGTAGTGCCCTCTCGCTTTATATACTCAATATAGATCCTTTGAAATACTAGTAGTGCCCTCTTTCTTTATATACTCCATATAGATCCTTTGAAATGCTAGTAGTGCCCTCTTGCTTTATATACTCCATATAGGCCCATTTCCTACGTATTGTCAAAATAAAACTTGGACCCAAATCTACTTGAAATGAACTAGGGTGTGTGGCGGGGGGGGGGGTTTGTTGTGATTTAGAATTTCTGTAAGATCTGCAAGATTCCACATTCTGAGAAGAATGTTTGGCACAGAAAACATAGAAAATAAATGATTGGATGGACGTTAGAGGTCATGTGATATCTTAAAAAAAATACTGCAGTCTGAACTGTTGAGTATTGTCTTATTTTACATACCTACATCAAAAATTCGAAATTTTATACCATTGTATGAATTCATGCAGTCGTATCTCCTAATCTATTCGCCACTTAATGTGAACAGATTGCTGCAAGCCGAACGAAAATTTCCTTAAATCTTACATTGGAATCTTCCAGTCACTGGACTGTCCGGTACTTTTGTGTGTGTGTGTGTGAGTGTATTTGTGATTTCTTTTAGTACTTTTCCCTAACCCCTTGGGTGAACTTTATGACGTAATTATAAAATGTTCTCGTCAGAATTTGTTGTGAAAGATTTTTTTTTCCCTCATAAAATTTGGTGGGGGGGGGGCCAAGATACAGATTGTTCCATTTTATTTCATTATTTAGAGATTAAAAACATTTTTACTCCATCAATTAGGAATAATGACAGTATTAAGGGTCAGAGCAGTTATTAGATTTTGGAGACCACAAGGCAGGCAAATATGTGCCAAATAGTGGCCTTTATACTAAAGCATTTGATGGACTAAAAAGGGCCCTATCAGCAGCGTAGACTCTAACATGGGGGGGGGGGTTAGTTTGCCTACCTATCAACACGGCCTTGATTACATCATTTTAAAACAAAAAGAAGTAGACTGCCTAGTGTCCTACTCAGTTAACATTAGGTCTGTATAGAGACCAAAGGATACTAATCAAAAAGTAGACTACCTAGTGTCCACTCAGTTAACATTAGGTCTGTATAGAGACCATAGGATATTAAACCTGACCGGCGCTGAAAAAACTTCACATAAAGTATCTTGACAATCTTACATACAAGTTAATACACTATTGTTCTAAAACTGACATTTTTTTTTATTTCCCTTTATGTTACATTCAAAAACACCTTTGTGTTTGCGTATTTAGCTAAGAACAAAGTCAATTTTTGGCAGCTTTTATGCAACATTTTTTTTAATTCTATTTGTTGAACTCTTCAATTAAAAAAAAATCAAACAAAGATGAAGTTAGGTTTTAATGTGACAATTAAATGTGACACGTTCGAAATCATCGTGCAAATCAATCAGAGGGACCGAAAAAATGAACACAATAAATAGAAATAATCTTGTTATTTCTTTGTCAGTCATCAAATCATTAATGCATTAAACTGGAATCATTTAATGTTATTCTGAGCCTATTGTGTTTGATATTTGTTCCATGCTCCACGCAAGACAATGCTGGCTGAGACTTTAACAATCGCGTCAATGCAAGAATCAAAACGTGGGTGAATAGAAGAATTCATGAATCCCGAATTCAAGGTGTGAATTCAATCAGCGATCCAGCCACGCTTGAGTTGAATTTAGAACTGTTTAATCGTCGTCTAACGGTATTGATCTGTGTTGTACACAAAAATAACACACACACTCACACATACACAAAACAGGAAGTCGCCATGCGCGAAATATAGTTCAGCTGCCATGAGAAGATAACTTCACGCGATACAAAATATAATTGCCCATGGTCGAGGCTTATTTGAAACTTTTGATACGATAAAATCATGTGTTCACCCTGTTGAGGCGGAGGGTAGAATCGGGGCGCGGGGGGGGGGGGGGTTATGAGATTTTACGAAACTTTGTGACAAATACCACCACGGCGATTGTTGGACAAAAATAAATCTGGTATTTGGCGTTAATTATGGGATAAAATCATTGCCTCCATAGGGACTAATTCGGAGTCAATCGTCGGTGTAGATTATGGCTACCACTTATATGTCCCTCTCCTTGAGCACATTTTAGTGCTACCATTTATATGTCCCTTTTCCTGTACACATTTTATGGCTACCATTTATATGTCCTTTTTCATTACAAGTTTTATGGCTACCATTTATATGTCGCTCTTCTAGTACACATTTTATGGCTAGCATATAAATCTCCCTCTTCCAGTACACATTTTATGGCTAGCATATAAATCTCCCTCTTCTAGTACACATTTTATGGCTAGCATATAAATCTCCCTCTTCCAGTACACATTTTATGGTTAGCATATAAATCTCCCTCTTCCAGTACACATTTTATGGCTAGCATATAAATCTCCCTCTTCCAGTACACATTTTATGGTTAGCATATAAATCTCCCTCTTATAGTACACATTTTATGGCTACCATTTATATGTCGCTCTTCTAGTACGCATTTTATGGCTAGCATATAAATCTCCCTCTTCCAGTACACATTTTATGGCTAGCATATAAATCTCCATCTTCCAGTACACATTTTATGGCTAGCATATAAATCTCCCTCTTCCAGTACACACTTTATGGCTAGCATATAAATCTCCCTCTTCTAGTACACATTTTATGGCTAGCATATAAATATCCCTATTCCTAAATTAAATTTAAATTATATTATGTCTGTGAAATCACAGCTTTTGCTGTGCCATTCTTTCGTCATAGGAGAGTGAAGTCATGGAGGTATGTCGAAGGTCATGTGAGACTGGAGTCAGGTAGGCACGGCGGGGATCATGTGTGAGTGAAGTCATAGAGGCACGGTGGGGGTCATGTGTGACTGGAGTCATGTAGGCACGGCGGGGGTCATGTGTGACTGAAGTCATGGAGGTACGGTGGGGGTCATGTGTGACTGAAGTCATGGAGGCACGGCGGGGGTCATGTGTGACTGAAGTCATGGAGGCACGGCGGGGGTCATGTGTGACTGAAGTCATGGAGGCACGGATGGGGGGTCATGTGTGACTGAAGTCAGGTAGGCACGGTGGGGGTTATGTGTGACTGGAGTCATGGAGGCACGGTGGGGGTCATGTGTGACTGAAGTCATGGAGGCACGGAGGGGGTCATGTGTGACTGAAGTCATGGAGGCACGGCGGGGGTCATGTGTGACTGAAGTCATGGAGGCACGGTGGGGGGTCACGTGTGACTGAAGTCATGGAGGCACGGCTAAGGAAGGCAAGACAAAAAAAAAAACTTCCCCATTTGGCGAATGTTTCCCATTGCCATGGAATAGTTGTGTGTACTAGGCACACAGTTGTGTGTGTATGTTTGGAGCTTGGCCAACCAGGTCAACCTGAGGTCACGGTGTGAATTCTCTAGATATTTCGAGAGTATAAATATTTTGTTTATTGTAAATAGGATTGTCTAAGAATGTGTGAGAGAGAGAGAGAGAGAGAGAGACGTAGAATGTTCGAGTATAAAAATTACCAAATAGTCATTCTCTTTGTAACTCTGCAAAATGTTTATTTATGGAATGGAAATTCCCTAAAATTGTTGTCATGTAGAATCTACACCAAAGTTGAGACTTTATACTAAACTAGAACAGGCCCAATATCTATTAAACCACAAACCCGCCCACAGAAAGTGAAAATGAAATTTAAAGAAGGGAAGCTTTAAAAAACAAGCAAAAATTAAGCCTGTAAAAACAGGACGTATAAATAGAGAGGGATGTAAGTCATGTTTAATAACTGTTACAAAAATAAATAATGATTACGCCCCTTTGATTAGTTTATAATCTATATATAAAATATAAGCCATATATAAGCCCCTAAGAAACCCTGAATCCCGGCTCTGAGAGGTCAGATCGCAAAATAAACTTTTGATGTACACATGGAAGGACTTACAAAATGATATATACATCATGGGTCTAGGACTAATGGTAGCTGAGATCTACGGGGCTCCTTTGTTAATATATCTTATATAGTAAAAAACGGTACTTAATAAGCCCTCTTTTACGCCCTCAGAGGTCAGATCGCGAAATGGACTTTTGATGCACACATGGCAGGCGGCAAAGGTCTACAAAATGATATATACATCATGGGTCTAGGGCTTATGGTTGTTGAAATCTAGGGTGATGACGGACAGACAGACAGGCAGACAAAACGGGGACAATAGAGCATCTTACACATCAAAGATTGACGTCTTACATGTGGGGTATATACTTCCATTAAATGTCAACATTTTGACGTCTTACATGTGGGGTATATACTTCCATTAAATGTCAACATTTTGACGTCTTACATTTGCGGTATATACTTCCATTAAATGTCAACATTTTGACGTCTTACATGTGGGGTATATACTTCCATTAAATGTCAACAGTTTCTATCCGATTTAAATTTTAAATAATTTCTAAAATGTAAAAAATATTCCCAATAGACGTTTGAAAGTATACTTACGTTAAATTTAAACTTACGTACCCATACACATTTGTGATAATCAGTCAATACATTAACCATATAAAATATTCATCGCTGCGTTATGATCCATGTGTTATATGGGGTATTTCATCTGCATTGTTTCTTTTTATATGCTGTGTGCACTTGGTACAATAGCAATAGCGACGTAAGACGAGAATCGTAAGAAATGTTTTGCTTGTGACATCCGTGTGTCGTAATCTTATGATCATAAACTACTAAGCCACCATACAGTCAGGAGCGTCCGACCATAGAAGTTTATGAATCCTGGGCTGAATAGGGCGCGCCGTTGTACTGTCTCGGTGTACTGAAGATTTGAACGAGAGTCTAGAATAGTTAAAGTTCCGTCACAAGTCCGTGTGTTAAAATGTCTCGTTATCGTCATGTTAATGCATTCCTCTTTCGTGATATTACTGCATATGCTCTCTGACAGCTGCTTTCAGCTTCTAAATTTTAGATATGTTCTAAGTTATGTAAATTAATGGAGTCAGCAGTGGCGTAGTAAGCTTAACTCGCGCCCGGGGCACAATATCTTTTAAGCGCACCCCCCCCCCAATTCGAAAACCATATAATAATATATGTGAGTAGCGCCCGAGACATGATGCCCCCTTGCCCCCCGACTACGCCACTGGGTGTCAGGGCCGTTCTCAGGTCCCAGAAGGGTGTTGGCCGTATCTGTTGAGGCCTTTTTAGCATCAGTATTAGTGAGAATCTATTCATCTAGTTCGCCAAAATTTAATACTAGAAATGATGCGCATGACTAGTTTTATTAATATATAATTTTATTTATGTTCCATTTTATTTATGGTTAGTTTTATATATTTTCAAATTTATGTATGTTCAAGTTAATTTAGTTCACGTTTATTTATGATCAAGCTTATTTTATATATTTTGAAATGTATTTATGTTCCATTTTATTTATGTCCAGTTTTATATATTTTGAAATGTATTTATGTTCCAGTTTATTTACGAACAGTTTTATATACTTTGAAATTTATGTATATTCCAGTTTATTTATGAACAGTTTTATATATTTTGAAATGTATTTATGTTCCAGTTTATTTATTAACAGTTTTATATATTTTGAAATGTATTTATGTTCCAGTTTATTTATGAACAGTTTTATATATTTTGAAATGTATTTATGTTCCAGTTTATTTAAGAATAGTTTTATATATTTTGAAATGTATTTATGTTCCAGTTTATTTAAGAAAAGTTTTATATATTTTGGAATGTATTTATATTCCAGTTTATTTATGAACAGTGTTATATATTTTGAAATGCTTTTATTTTCCAGTTTATTTATGAACAGTTTTATATATTTTGAAATGTATTTATATTCCAGTTTATTTATGAACAGTGTTATATATTTTGAAATGCATTTATGTTCCAGTTTATTTATGAACAGTGTTATATATTTTGAAATTTATGTATATTCCAGTTTATTTATGAACAGTTTTATATATTTTGAAATGTATTTATGTTCCAGTTTATTTATATTATTCAATATATTTTCAAGTTTAATTATATTCAGGTTTATAAATGTATAGTTTTATTTATGTTTATTTGTATATATTTTAAGGTTTATCTATGTGGTTTTTAAAATTATGTTTGGTTTTATTTATGTTTATTTCCCTGCAATTAAAATGTTTAATGAAACGCCTAAATGCATGTTGTTGTTGTTGTTGTTGTTGCTGCTGCTGATGATGATGTTGATGTTGTTGTTGTTGTTTTTGGAATGGGGCGGAATTATTTTAGTACGTGCTTGGCGCCTTTAATTCTGGCTACGCCACTGGTTGCAGCCCCAAAACGACGGCCATATTAGTTTCACAAACTGGACGATGTGTTCCCATGATAAATCAATGTACGTATATTGCATACACATTAGCTGTAAATATACTTTTTGATATACACATTGGCTGTAAATATACGTTTTGATATATGTAGTATGTAATACATTCATATTGGGGGGGGGGCGGTTTTCCGTCTACTGGAGACCCAGGCAAACATTTATCTCGGAGCCCCTGATGTCTCTGAATACATGGCAATGACAGCATCAGCTAGAATCCTGACTCGTTTATGTACATTAATCTTCTAATAAAATAATAGCTATTTTGGGTTCTGCGTTAAATCGAAAGTAAAGAATTAATACCACAGTATTCCAGTTTAAAATACAATCATGAAAAAAATCGGATCTGCCCGAAATCAAAAAAATAACCTAGCCTACCGATCAAGCCTAAGGGGATATAACTCTATGCAAAGGTTTTGCAGGGTACAGCTGGTACTTAATCATTTTTGTATGAAAGCTCATCATTTTTATTATTAAAAAATATCATTATATGACTTATGTGATGAGAATGTATAGTATTAGAGAGCCCATATAAACACTGGAAACTCAGCCTACAGTTGGCGGGGGAATGGGAGGGGGGAAAGGGGGGGGCTAATGTGGTCGCCTAGTTTATCTAGCCGGAGGAATCATTGCACCCGCACCTATGTCTTATTGACCGGTGTTTCAATTCTACCTGGACTATTGCCACATCTTCTATCCGCTGATCACCAGTCTCAAAAACTTATACCCACCACACTCTACACACACCAACACCACCAGCACCACCACTAGCATCACCCCCCAGCAACACCACCACCAGACCCACCACTAGCATCAAACCCTAACCCTTAACGAGTGACAGGTGACAAAAGACGACAACACCGGCTCGGGTCAATTTACTGTCATCACGGTGGGTCTAATGAGCGGGAGTTTGTGACGGCCACTGTTTTGGTGTCTAACAGACATCAGTGTGTCTGTGTGAGTGGTGTGTGTGTCTGTGTGAGTGGTGTGTGTGTGTGCATGTACTGTGTTAGCTCTTCAAAGAACTGGGTGCGTGTGTGGCGGAAGGGGGAAGAGACGAGAATTGAATTTAGAAATAAATAAAATTATAACATGGCACATTATCTACTTCAACTACTTGTTATCTACTTGTTATCTACTTGTATGTTTGTTTATTCAAATAGGACATGAACTGAATGGTGCATGGGGGGGGGGGGGTAGAGGAGAAGGATGAGAGATGTGTCAGTCTGTATTGAACGGACGTCACTCATATTTCACAAGGGGGATAATCGCTGACAACAATTAGATAAATGTACTTGTTTGTTCTTACCTGAACCACATCAGTCGCGTTTGGTTTTCACTGACAACTAATTCACACATCTGTCAACACAACTGGCATTTATAGGCATCAAATATTCTTTGAAAATGACCAGTTGATAATGACAGCGAGAACTGAAGCCGAGAGAGAAGTATTCTAATAAAAAGTGTCATTATTTCAACTTACAATAACTCCATAACGTTCGGCTATACCACTCCCTTTCTTTTTCAACTGACGGGTTCGAAGGCTAATGGCGGAACTTACTACCGAAGCAGATAAAAAAAACGGTCGAATGTTTCCGTTTATTTACATAATTCATCTCTTTCTCAAAGTAAACAACAAAAGATAATGATCTATGGTCTGCGATTGTGCATCATTGTTTCATTACATCAAGATATTGTCTAATCCATGGGTCGAGGTATTGTCTTATATAGGGGTCAAAATATTGTCTAATCCAGGGCTCAAGATATTATCTAATCCCGAGGTCATATCAGATAACTGAACGAATGATGGACATTGCCATTCAAATATCAAGTGTTAGAAAATGTCTCGTGTTGCATACATTTTATAAAGCTAAATAAAGTGCCGTCGGCGACCTGAAGTGCCGACCTCTCAGGCCGTAGAGTAAAGATTTGAGACACATTGCAATGTGTACAGATTTGAGAGCCATTGCTATGTGTACAGATTTGAGACACATTGCAATGTGTACAGATTTGAGAGCCATTGCAATGTGTACAGATTTGAGAGCCATTGCAATGTGTACAGATTTGAGAGCCATTGCAATGTGTACAGATTTGAGACACATTGCAATGTGTACAGATTTGAGAGCCATTGCAATGTGTACAGATTTGAGAGCCATTGCAATGTGTACAGATTTGAGAGCCATTGCAATGTGTACAGATTTGAGAGCCATTGCAATGTGTACAGATTTGAGAGCCATTGCAATGTGTACAGATTTGAGAGCCATTGCAATGTGTACAGATTTGAGAGCCATTGCAATGTGTACAGATTTGAGAGCCATTGCAATGTGTACAGATTTGAGAGCCATTGCAATGTGTACAGATTTGAGAGCCATTGCAATGTGTACAGATTTGAGACACATTGCAATGTGTACAGATTTGAGACACATTGCAATGTGTACAGATTTGATACTCATCGTTCTGTGTAAAGGTTTGTTAAACACTGCTCTGTGTAAAAGAACTTTATGATACTCTTGATAAATTAATCTTTATAGAGCATGTCATAAGAAGTTTTTTTTATGTTTATTTGGTCTTTTTTCTGTTTATTTGTTGTCTGTTTATTTGTTGTCTGTTTATTTGTTGTCTGTTTATTTGTTGTCTGTTTATTTGTTGTCTGTTTATTTGTTGTCTGTATGTATGATGTCTGTTTATTTGTTGTCTGTTTATTTGTTGTCTGTTTATTTGTTGTCTGTTTATTTGTTGTCTGTTTATATGATGTCTGTTTATTTGTTGTCTGTTTATATGACGTCTGTTTATTTGTTGTCTGTTTATTTGTTGTCTGTTTATTTGTTGTCTGATTATTTGTTGTCTGATTATTTGTTGTCTGATTATTTGTTGTCTGATTATTTGTTGTCTGTTTATTTTAGGCTCGAGGCGAGCAACAACACAGACGTGTCAACCTGTGGTCAATGACCTTCTTGAGAAAGGTCAACTGAATCTAATTTACATCAAGTGACTGTCATCTGCAGCCCTGACTTTGGTGGGTAGAATGGACCTTAAAGACTGTCCCCACAGAATATCAATTATACATAGAGTGCATCGTCAATTTAAATGGATTTTCCCGAAAGCCGCCATATTTGTGTATTATTCTATTGTGTATCAATATTTAGGTACAGAACCACATATATATATATATATATATATATATATATATATATATATATATATATTATACAGACAGCGCATCGCTGTATAAAATGTCCTCGGTTTTGTGTTAAACTCTCAAAGCGCCATTTTTGTTATTCTCTTTTGTTTCCAATGACGCTTTCCATTCATAAAAACACACAGACCTATTTACACCTCTTTGTTGTTTTTTTTTTCAAGACATGAAATATGAATGAATAAGCTTTCAATTTGCTTAATTAATATAACAGGCGATAATATATTATTTAATGCATGAATTCATAGGTTTTTAAAAGCTTTATATATATATATATATATATATATATATATATATATATATATATGTATATATATATATATTATATATACATTCTATTCAATGAATGGACTGGTGAGAGTAAATATCATTAATGGCGGCGATGAAAAGATTGTTTCAAAACGAGGCTTGCGCAATCTGTATAATATTTAATCTATGTGCAGAACTATTTAAAAGGAAAATAATATTAATTTCGTCATATTTTAAGCCATTGATAGATGACTTTTAAAATAACAACGCGCTTTCTGTATGATTTATATTTCTGTGATCCCATCAGTGTTTATTACTAGTCGTGTGCACAGATAACTGTTTATTACTAGTCGTGTGCACAGATAACTGTTCATTACTAGTCGTGTGCACAGATAGCTGTTTATTACAGTCATCGTTCTGTGTAAAGGTTTGTTAAACACTGCTCTGTGTAAAAGAACTTTATGATACTCTTGATAAATTAATCTTTATAGAGCATGTCATAAGAAGTTTTTTTTTTATGTTTATTTGGTCTTTTTTCTGTTTTTTTGTTGTCTGTTTATTTGTTGTCTGTTTATTTGTTGTCTGTTTATTTGTTGTCTGTTTATTTGTTGTCTGCTTATTTGTTGTCTGTTTATTTGTTGTCTGTTTATTTGTTGTCTGTTTATTTGTTGTCTGTTTATTTGTTGTCTGTTTATTTGTTGTCTGTTTATATGATGTCTGTTTATTTGTTGTCTGTTTATTTGTTGTCTGTTTATATGACGTCTGTTTATTTGTTGTCTGTTTATTTGTTGTCTGTTTATTTGTTGTCTGATTATTTGTTGTCTGATTATTTGTTGTCTGATTATTTGTTGTCTGATTATTTGTTGTCTGTTTATTTTAGGCTCGAGGCGAGCAACAACACAGACGTGTCAACCTGTGGTCAATGACCTTCTTGAGAAAGGTCAACTGAATCTAATTTACATCAAGTGACTGTCATCTGCAGCCCTGACTTTGGTGGGTAGAATGGACCTTAAAGACTGTCCCCACAGAATATCAATTATACATAGAGTGCATCGTCAATTTAAATGGATTTTCCCGAAAGCCGCCATATTTGTGTATTATTCTATTGTGTATCAATATTTAGGTACAGAACCACAGATATATATATATATATATATATATATATATATATATATATATATATATATATTATACAGACAGCGCATCGATGTATAAAATGTCCTCGGTTTTGTGTTAAAACTCTCAAAGCGCCATTTTTGTTATTCTCTTTTGTTTCCAATGACGCTTTCCATTCATAAAAACACACAGACCTATTTACACCTCTTTGTTGTTTTTTTTTTCAAGACATGAAATATGAATGAATAAGCTTTCAATTTGCTTAATTAATATAACAGGCGATAATATATTATTTACTGCATGAATTCATAGGTTTTTAAAAGCTTTATATATATATATATATATATATATATTATATATACATTCTATTCAATGAATGGACTGGTGAGAGTAAATATCATTAATAGCGGCGATGAAAAGATTGTTTCAAAACGAGGCTTGCGCAATCTGTATAATATTTAATCTATGTGCAGAACTATTTAAAAGGAAAATAATATTAATTTCGTCATATTTTAAGTCATTGATAGATGACTTTTTAAATAACAACGCGCTTTTTGTATGATTTATATTTCTGTGATCCCATCAGTGTTTATTACTAGTCGTGTGCACAGATAACTGTTTATTACTAGTCGTGTGCACAGATAACTGTTTATTACAGTCACTGTACATTTACAACATATCACACTGTTAAGTCCATATAGCGGTGGACCAGATTTATCCATTGATCTTTCCACATATTCACCACAGGCTACAATACATACACAGCCGCCTGGTACATTAATCTAGTGCATAATCGTCTAGCCTGGCGTACGTACGAGCGAGCGTGTGTCTAACTTCCGCGGCTAAAAATAGACTGGGGAATTCCAAAATGTTACTCACACTCAAGGGAAGTTATCTCTAGCTTGGCTAAAAATAATACTCGGCGGTCCGGGTACTGGGCCTTTGATCTAATATGTCATAAAAGACTTCACGATTGGTTGGTGATTGTATTAGAGGGGCCCCCAGATGGATGAGACTGTCAATGGGGGGCCAAGGTATTACAGGTATTCTACACTTACATGTTACCTTCCTTTCAAAGGTAGTATAATATGGCATAAGGGAAAGGGTGTTAATTAAGTGACTTATAAGGATTTCATAAATTTGAATCTTAAACGTCATTACAATTGTTTTTAATGCATTGAAATGTTAATTAATGGAAATTGTGGTAATAGCTGTATTAAGATCTTTGAAAATAATGATCAGTGGCGTAACTGGGGGGGTCCAAAATTGAAAGACCCCCCCCGAGCCCCACCTCGAGGGGGGCCCCCAAAGGAGTGTCCTAAAATTTAATTTACATTAGATATTACATACTAGCTGTACCCGGCCACGCGCTGGCGTGACTAAGCCTACTTGAATGTAAATGAATGTAAATGAGAAAGACTTCGTTTCTAATTCTGTTTATTGAAAGGGCAGATTTACAAACAGAAAGACGCAATTGTTTATTGTAAAAGAGATTTATCTCCCTTGGATTTACAAAAGATTAATTACGTAAATGGGTTAAGAGAACAATTTTACGATACCGTTTGATAAATAACAAAAATCCAGTCCAAATAATAGTTCGCAAACTAAAGTAAAAAGAAAGACTTTACGATACCATTTGATAAATAACAAAAATCCTGTCCAAATAATAGTTTGCAAACTAAAGTAAAAAGAAAGACTTTACGATACCATTTGATTCATTAAAAAAAATACTGACTAAATATTATTTTCCATACGGCGGATTAGTTTATTTGTAAACAAATGCTGACCAATCTATGGCTTTTGATTAACCTCCCGGTGTTTTTTTTTTTAAAGTAAAGTGATAATTTTACCAAACAACTCCATGAACATACAGAGATACAGTAGAATATAAACCTGTGCAACATAACTCCATGAACATACAGACATACAGTAAAATATAAACCTGTGCGACATAACAACTCCATGAACGTACAGACATACGGTAAAATATAAACCTGTGCAACATAACTCCATGAACATACAGACATACAGTAAAATATAAACCTGTGCAACATAACTCCATGAACATACAGACATACAGTAAAATATAAACCTGTGCAACATAACTCCATGAACATACAGACATACAGTAAAATATAAACCTGTGCAACATAACAACTCCTTGAACATACAGACATATGGTAAAATATAAACCTGTGCAACATAACTCCATCAACATACAGACATACAGTAAAATATAAACATGTGCAACATAACTCCATGAACAATACAGATATACAGTAAAATATAAACCTGTGCGACATAACAACTCCATGAACATACAGACATACGGTAAAATATAAACCTGTGCGACATAACTCCATGAACAATACAGACATACAGTAAAATATAAACCTGTGCGACATAACAACTCCATGAACATACAGACATATGGTAAAATAAACCTGTGCAACATAACTCCATGAACATACTGACATATGGTAAAATATAAATCTGTGCAACATAACTCCATGAACATACAGACATACGGTAAAATATAAACCTGTGCAACATAACTCCATGAACAATACAGACGTACAGTAAAATATAAACCTGTGCAACATAATAACTCCATGAACATACAGACATACAGTAAAATATAAACCTGTGCGACATAATAACTCCATGAACATACAGACATACAGTAAAATATAAACCTGTGCGACATAATAACTCTATGAACATACAGACATACAGTAAAATATAAACCTGTGCGACATAATAACTCCATGAACATACAGACATATGGTAAAATATAAACCTGTGCAACATAACAACTCCAGACATATGGAAAATATAAGTGTTGCTGTAAGTGATGGGGTGATGGTCGGACCAATAACTATCGCACACAAAAGCCATAACCTTTGATCCCAGTTTACATCTACCAACGTCCCACGCTTATAATAAAGAGATTGAGGATAAAACGAGCCCCCCCTTCCCCCCCCCCCCCCAACTTCATCCATTGTAAAATTTTGAGGATAAATTTGACTCTTTTTCCTAATCCCATTAATCCACGGATTATATTTAGCTAAAATTAAACGGAAATTGGGCAACATTGGGGGGATATACAACAGACACAACTACACTAATATGACAACATTGAGGGATTCAACAGACACAACTACACTAATATGACAACATTGAGGGATACAACAGACACAACTACACTAATATGACAACATTGAGGGATTCAACAGACACAACTACACTAATATGACAACATTGAGGGATACAACAGACACAACTACACTAATATGACAACATTGAGGGATACAACAGACACAACTACACTAATATGACAACATTGAGGGATACAACAGACACAACTACACTAATATGACAACATTGAGGGATTCAACAGACACAACTACACTAATATGACAACATTGAGGGATACAACAGACACAACTACACTAATATGACAACATTGAGGGATTCAACAGACACAACTACACTAATATGACAACATTGAGGGATACAACAGACACAACTACACTAATATGACAACATTGAGGGATACAACAGACACAACTACACTAATATGACAACATTGAGGGATTCAACAGACACAACTACACTAATATGACAACATTGAGGGATACAACAGACACAACTACACTAATATGACAACATTGAGGGATTCAACAGACACAACTACACTAATATGACAACATTGAGGGATACAACAGACACAACTACACTAATATGACAACATTGAGGGATACAACAGACACAACTACACTAATATGACAACATTGAGGGATACAACAGACACAACTACACTAATATGACAACATTGAGGGATTCAACAGACACAACTACACTAATATGACAACATTGAGGGATACAACAGACACAACTACACTAATATGACAACATTGAGGGATACAACAGACACAACTACACTAATATGACAACATTGAGGGATACAACAGACACAACTACACTAATATGACAACATTGAGGGATACAACAGACACAACTACACTAATATGACAACATTGAGGGATACAACAGACACAACTACACTAATATGACAACATTGAGGGATACAACAGACACAACTACACTAATATGACAACATTGAGGGATACAACAGACACAACTACACTAATATGACAACATTGAGGGATACAACAGACACAACTACACTAATATGACAACATTGAGGGATACAACAGACACAACTACACTAATATGACAACATTGAGGGATACAACAGACACAACTACACTAATATGACAACATTGAGGGATACAACAGACACAACTACACTAATATGACAACATTGAGGGATACAACAGACACAACTACACTAATATGAAAACAGCATAGCCAGGGCCGGCCATAAGAATTCAACGGATGCCCGCGAGGTCCGTCTTCAAGCCTGGGACAAGAGCCATGACTGATAGTGATATGCTAGATGTAAATTCCGGAGCACTTGCCAGGCGCGGGGCCCCAATTTGGAGCAATCGGCCTAGGTCCGGCCTTGAGCATAACGTTAATACAAATCTTCAGAATACTTAAAGACAAAAAAAAGCAAGGGGGTGTGGTCTGTAAATCCCTCCTTTTATTCCCCTGTCGTTGTACCGCGTCGGTCAACACGTAACTCCGCCCCCCCTCCCCTCCCCCACCCTAAACCTAATTTTTTTATTTATTATTCAAACGATTTAAAAAAAAAAAAAACAAGATTATGACATAACGTTTAACATTAAATTGGATTTAAAAAAAAAAAAAGAAATAATGAAAAATACACAAATTATCTAAACTCTAGCAGGGGTCCTCACACGAGACACAATTATCAGCTAATTTCGTACCATTAAAAAGACAAACTACTCGGGGGACAGCTTTCAACAGCCCAATTTGTAAACTTCTTCACCTCCCTACCTTGCCCCCCTCCCCACACATTTTCCTTCTCTTCTCTCCAATGGCTGGAAAATGAAACAGAGGGGGGTGGGTGGGTGGAGAGAGTTAGGGTTGGGAGAATTTCGCCAAGTTTCACACGCATCGTGAAGCACGCGCCCAACTCTCGCATTAACCCTCGCGACACGAGATCTAAAGTGGAGACACAACCCCAGCGCTAATTTTCCCAGCAATTGTAACCTATTCTCGGAGCATCCAGACGCAAAAAAATGCGAAGACCTTAGCACCCCAGAGCAGACCCCCCCCCCCACCCATCCCCACTCCCTTCCTCATCCCAACACTCGTGCCCCTCCTCCCACCTCCCACCCCCAGCGCGTGTGTGTGAGGGGGTTATAATGAGACTGAATAAACGGGGCAGTCTTCCAGCTTCACTCTAGCACAATCATTGCTAAAGGCGACTTGTATCGGGGCTAACAGGCAGAGAGAGAGAGATAGGGAGAGAGTTAGAGAGGAAAAGGATTGGGATGTGGGGAGGGGTTGACGATAGCATCGAACTGGGAATTAGATTAGGTGAAACCCACAAACAGATCACCGGCCCTGGTGTTCAATCGGGTCAACTCTCGACCAAAGCACGGGGAGACGTGGCAAATTGACAAAACGGGGAGCCAGCTTTCAGGGGATTCACTGCACTAAAATAAGAAACTAAGGGAGAGAGACACGAATGTATTGGAGAGGGAAAGGGAGATAATAAAGAAAAATATTAGGGGAAATTACTGAATTAAATGCCGGTTTGTTACGTGTGGCCAGATTTCTGAGTGTTTTCAGCAAGGGGGGTCACTTCTTTCTCCCCCTCCCCCCCCCCCGAAGCTTCCAGCGGTTGTTGTTTTTTTTTTGTATTTTATTTATTTATTTTTTTCGGGAAAGTAAAAAAAAAAAAGGTTCAAGTTGAAAGTTGAGGTGAAGTTTGAGTGGAGCTGTACGAGATTTCAAGCGGTGAAGGTGTTCAGTATAATTAATACATCAAATGGGTTAAGTAGAGCAAGTTAATAAACACTCGCAGACGCAGACGAGGACATGTGTACAGAGGTAACATAAATATAAACACTGAATTCATATATTACACACAGAATATATAGATACTGTAAATAGATTTACAGATAATGGAGAGACGGCTAGATGTGAGTCAGTGTGAGAGAGATTGTGGTGATGAACAGTGGCGTAGCTGGGAGGGGCAAGGGGGCATCATGCCACGGGCGCTACTCACAAAGGGGCGCCGAATGGTATATTTTACATATAATATTATATGGTTTTCGAATGGTAAGGGGCGCTAAAAAGGTATTGTGCGCCGGGCGCGAGTAAAGCTCGGTACGCCACTGGTGATGAATGATAGATAGACTGATGGATAGACTGATAGATAGACTGATAGATACACTGACAGATACACTGATAGATAGACTGATAGATACACTGACAGATACACTGATAGATAGACTGATAGATACACTGACAGATACACTGATAGATAGACTGAAAGATACACTGACAGATACACTGATAGATAGACTGATAGATACACTGACAGATACACTGATAGATAGATTGATAGATACACTGATAGATAGACTGATAGATACACTGACATATACACTGATAGATAGACTGATAGATACACTGACAGATACACTGATAGATAAACATATAGTTTTATTCGACATGATAGACAGATAGACATGAATACTATTATATAGATATATCGTTAAAAGTGGTTAGGTTTTGATATTTAGATAAATAAGAATCATATATCAATAGTTATTATAGGCCTACACACACACACACACACACACACACATATATATATATATATATATATATATATATAATACAAATTGATGACGTATATTTCAACTTTTCTATAACACTAGTACATTTTAAAAATGCTCTATTGTCCCCGTTTTGTCTGTCTGTCTGTCTGTCTGTCTGTCCGTCATCACCCTAGATCTCAACAACCATAAGTCCTAGACCCATGATGTATATATCATTTTGTATGTCTTGGCCTGCCAAGAAATGACTTAAGTCCGTTTCGCGATCTGACCTCTGAGGGCCGTAAAAGGGGGCTTGTAAAGTACCGTTTTTTACTATATAAGCTATATTAACATAGGAGCGCCCTAGATCTCAGCAACCTTAAGTCCTAGACCCATGATGTATATATCATTTTTTAGGTCTTGGCCTGCCAAGTGTACATCAAAAGTCCATTTCGCGATCTGACATCTCAGGGCCGAAAAAAAGACTTTCCTAGGTACCATTTTTGCTTATATTTTAAATATAAATAATGAAAGCTAATCAAAGGGGCGTAATCATTATTTATTTTTGTAACAGTTATTCAACATGATTACTTTCCTCTCTATTTATTAAAACACGGAAAAAAAATACGGATTTCGTTCTGCGAAAATGCTCTAAAATGTCCTTTGTCCGAAACGGAAAAGACTTAATTTGCTTGTTTTTTTATTTCATCCTTAATACCTTTACATTCTCTCTCTCTCTCTCTCTCTGTGTGTGTGTGTTTTCTTCTTTTTGTATTTCAGCAAATATTATTTTAACTGCGCACTGGTTATTTTTTTGAAATAAGCGAATTATCAGCTCGATGGAAAAGGATGAAATGTATATGTCTTTCTCAGTCGACAATACTATGTACCTAGCCGGGCAAATATTGTCGAAGACGCCCAGTCAAGTCTTTGATACAAGACAGTCAAGAAAGGAAACCTAGAGACATCCAAAGACGTTTGTGAAACAAGTAATTGAGCGGCTTGTTGATTCGAATTAGACCATTTTTTTTTTATTTCCCGTCCTTCTTATTTAAACTTTAGATGCTGGCTGTGAATCAAAGGGAAATAAACGTGCCAAAGAGAAGAAGTAAAACCAAGGATTGCGGGTCTAATTAAGTAGGCATATAACTGCGCTGACATTCCCTTGCTGTTATGGGAAGCTACTCTTGTCCCGTGTTCAATACTCAAATCTGTTTTTCTTGAAAATGCAGCGTCAGAGTACCGAGCTTGGGTTTTGTCATTAACGCGAGGGTCGGCAAGTGTACATCGCTTCCCTCCCCCGTGCCATTCAGCCAATCAGCCGAGGTTTTGTTTACGTCACCTGTGCCAGAAAAAATGGCGGCCCACTTGCAGGTGATGGCACCGAGGGGAATTAACTCCTGCAGATTGTGTATGCATTATTTTGACAGGGGTTTTGTTTCTTCCTTTAAACAGCTGAATGACAAGGAATAATGTTTGTTTTCTTCACTCAAATGAACCCCTGGCCGGCGTTTGATATCCCGCGACAAACTGTGGGGGTAAAAAACAAAATAAGGTCAACGCTTATAAGAAAAGCTGGTGAAGATGACTTCCAGATTGGGTGAAAGATAAAAGGAAATCTCCAAAACCCACTTGATACCAGAGGAAGAATAAAAAAAAAATAAAAATAAATAAAAAAGGAGGAAAGAAGATTGCCTTCAGACTGTTTATGCCTGTGATAACTGTAATGAGACAGTTACAAATAAAGCTGGCAGTTATTTTATTTGTTGAACCAGACAAATTAGAATAATCATCTCCTACTTGTGAAATATATGTTTCACGTGGAATTAGGCTTGTAGTTGTATCCAATGAAGACATCGAATCTGCTGGCCCAAAGTTCCTGTTCTAAGATGTCTCCGTAACGATGACACACACGCGGCTCTTGATCATATAGAGCAGTGGCGGCAATATGTGGCTCCTAGAGACACATGCGGCTCTTGATATTACAGAGCAGTGTCGGCAATATGTGGCTCCTAGAGACACATGCGGCTCTTGATATTTCAGAGCATTGGCGGCAATATGAGGCTTCTAGAGACGCATGCGGCTCTTGCTCATATCGAATAGTGGCGGCAATATGTGGTTCCTAAAGACACATGCGGCTCTCGCTTATATCGAATAGTGGCGGCAATATGTGGCTCCTAGAGACACATGCGGCTCTTGCTCATATCGAATAGTGGCGGCAATATGTGGCTCCTAGAGACACATGCGGCTCTTGCTCATATCGAATAGTGGCGGCAATATGTGGCTCCTAGAGACACATGCGACTCTTGCTCATATCGAATAGTGGCGGCAATATGTGGCTCTTAGAGAGACATGGGGCTCTTGATTTGATTTTGTGCGGGTCTCAAATAAGATACATTTTCTATGATTTCATTTCTCTCGTTCAATTTAACCTCGATAGATTGACAACGCTGCAGCTAATAAAAATGTTTTAATGCAAAACAAATACGTCACTCATCGATATAAAAACTAATGGAAGCATTTTGAAGTTCTCTTCCAAAATATTCACAATTGCCGAAAGTGCAGTCACCATGAAGGCACCACGGGGAAGATAGGTGACTGAAGTTGCAGGGACTCAATCCTGTAATCTGCACTATGACTATCGACTTCAGCACTATCGAGTCAACAGTATTCCGTTTTGAGCCCCGTTAACCAATGGCAGTGGGGGGAAGGGGGGCTCAGGTCAGCACAAATTCCTGAAGTTGTTTGAGTTCAAAATAATTTTTGTTTTTTGTTGTAGTTTATTTTTGTTTTTATTTTTTTAAATGGGCACCACTAACCTATGTCTAAATGGGCACCACTAACCTATGTCTAAATGGGCATCACTAACCTATGTCTAAATGGGCATCACTAACCTATGTCTAAATGGGCATCACTAACCTATGTCTAAATGGGCACCACACCACCTACCTATGTCTAAATGGGCACCACACCACTTACCTATGTCTAAATGGGCACCACACCACATATCTATGTCTAAATGGGCACCACTTACCTATGTTTAAATGGGCACCACACCATATACCTATGTCTAAATGGGCACCACTTACCTATGTTTAAATGGGCACCACACCATATACCTATGTCTAAATGGGCACCACACCAAATCCCTATGTCTAGATGGGCACCACATACCTATGTCTAAATAGGCACCACACCACATACCTATGTCTAAATGGGCAGCATACCAAATCCCTATGTCTAATGGGAACCACATACCTATGTCTAGATGGGCACCACACCACATACCTATGTCTAAATGGGCACCACATCAAATCCCTATGTCTAAATGGGCACCACACCAAATCCCTATGTCTAATGGAAACCACATACCTATGTCTAGATGGGCACCACACCACATACCTATGTCTAAATGGGCACCACATCAAATCCCTATGTCTAAATGGGCACCACATACCTATGTCTAAATGGGCACCACATACCTATGTCTAAATGGGCACCACATACCTATGTCTAAATGGGCACCACACCATATCCCTATGTCTAGATGGGCACCACATACCTATGTCTAAATGGGCACCACACCACATACCTATGTCTAAATGGGCAGCATACCAAATCCCTATGTCTAAATGGGCACCACACACCTATGTCAAAATGGGCACCACATACCTATGTCTAATAGGCACCACATCACCTAACTATGTCTAAATGGGCACCACACCAAATCCCTATGTCTTATGGGAACAACATACCTATGTCTAGATGGGCACCACACCACATACCTATGTCTAAATGGGCACCACATCAAATCCCTATGTCTAAATGGGCACCACATACCTATGTCTAAATGGGCACCACATACCTATGTCTAAATGGGCACCACATACCTATGTCTAAATGGGCACCACATACCTATGTCTAAATGGGCACCACATCAAATCCCATTGTCTAAATGGGCACCGTACCAAATCCCTATGTCTAGTTGGGCACCACATTCCTATGTCTAAATGGGCACCACACCACATACCTATGTCTAAATGGGCACCACATTAAATCCCTATGTCTAAATGGGCACCACATACCTATGTCAAAATGGGCACCACATACCTATGTCTCAATAGGCACCACATCACTTACCTATGTCTAAATGGGCACCACACCAAATCCCTATGTCTAATGGGAACCACATACCTATGTCTAGATGGGCACCACACCACATACCTATGTCTAGATGGGCACCACATCAAATCCCTATGTCTAAATGGGCACCACATACCTATGTCTAAATGGGCACCACATACCTATGTCTAAATGGGCACCACACCAAATTCCTATGTCTAGATGGGCACCACATACCTATGTCTAAATTGGCACCACACCACATACCTATGTCTAAATGGGCAGCATACCAAATCCCTATGTCTAAATGGGCACCACACACCTATGTCAAAATGGGCACCACATACCTATGTCTTAATAGGCACCACATCACCTACCTATGTCTAAATGGGCACCACATCAAATCCCTATGTCTAAATGGGCACCACATACCTATGTCTAAATGGGCACCACATACCTATGTCTAAATTGGCACCACATCAAATCCCTATGTCTAAATGGGCACCACACCAAATCCCTATGTCTAGATGGGCACCACATACCTATGTCTAAATGGGCACCACACCACATACCTATGTCTAAATGGGCAGCATACCAAATCCCTATGTCTAAATGGGCACCACATACCTATGTCAAAATGGGCACCACATACCTATGTCTAAATAGGCACCACATCACCTACCTATGTCTAAATGGGCACCACACCACATACCTATGTCTAATGGGAACCACATACCTATGTCTAAATGGGCACCACACCAGATACCTATGTCTAAATGGGCACCACTTACCTATGTTTAAATGGGCACCACACCATATACCTATGTCTAAATGGGCACCACAACAAATCCCTATGTCTAGATGGCCACCACATACCTATGTCTAAATGGGCACCACACCACATACCTATGTCTAAATGGGCAGCATACCAAATCCCTATGTCTAAATGGGCACCACATACCTATGTCAAAATGGGCACCACATACCTATGTCTAAATAGGCACCACATCACCTACCTATGTCTAAATGGGCACCACACCAAATCCCTATGTCTAATGGGAACCACATACCTATGTCTAGATGGGCACCACACCACATACCTATGTCTAAATGGGCACCACATACCTATGTCTAAATGGGCACCACATACCTATGTCTAAATGGGCACCACATACCTATGTCTAAATGGGCACCACACCAAATTCCTATGTCTAGATGGGCACCACATACCTATGTCTAAATGGGCACCACACCACATACCTATGTCTAAATGGGCAGCATACCAAATCCCTATGTCTAAATGGGCACCACATACCTATGTCAAAATGGGCACCACATGCCTAAGTCTAAATGGGAACCACATCACCTACCTATGTCTGAATAGGCACCACACCACATACCTATGTCTAAATGGGCACCACACCAAATCCCTATGACTAGATGGGTACCACATACCTAGGTCTAAATGGGCACCACACCAAATCCCTATGTCTAGATGGGCACCACATCACCTACCTATGTCTAAATGGGCACCACACCACATACCTATGTCAAAATGGGCACTACATACCTATGTCTAAATGCTACCACACCAAATCCCTATGTCTAGATGGTCACCACATACCTATGTCTAGATGGGCACCACACCAAATCTCTATGACTAGATGGGTACCACATACCTAGGTCTAAATGGGCACCACACCAAATCCCTATGTCTAGATGGGCACCACATACCTATGTCTAAATAGGCACCACATCACCTACCATTATCCTCTAGTCACAGTCGTAGGCTCAGGCCACAACGACAGCATTGTAGCCCTGTTTAGTAGCCCTGAATATAGTAGTGATCACATATCGCCAGTCACCACCATTAACATAAAGGTATGTAATCCAGGCTTAACCCTGACCTAATGATTTGTGTTTTTAAGCACTACTAGTCATCCCGAGGCGTAACATACGCCGCCTTATCAATTATATTATATGTATTATCAATTATATTATATGTAATTATATTTTTAAATAAGCTGACATAACAGGCTGACATCTTCGGAGAAAATACATGGTATGCAAAGTTGAACTTTGACCTATCATTGCACACTTTATGGTTACTATCTGGTACCTTCAAGCAACTTGTTTTGTTTTGTTATTTTAATGTTTTTTTTTTCATTCAGTTTCTAACAAATATATTTTGGGGGGGGGGGGTAATTTGCATTGCTTTTTATTTTTGGTTTGCAACAATTCACTTTGTGTCTGCCTCAATCCACCCCCTTCCCTAGCACACAATAGTGCTCAACCCAGCTTACGTTTCTTTCAGTATAACCTTCATCCTACAGTACCTACACAATTCAGTACAGATAGATGTTGTGTAATGCGTAGATATTCTGAAACCGTTACCATTTGTTTGTAATCTATATCAATACAACATTTTTTCCCTCAAATTGGAAATAGTTCAATGTTACTTTAATCTTCACACATAATTGTATTATTAAATGTGTTTTTTTTTATTTACAATAATCAGTTGACATTATAATGTCTTGAAGTTGTTTTATTTTTAGTATTTTTCCTTAGTCCTATAAGGCAGTCGGGGCAGGTGAAGTGTATAATTTATCTGTGGGATTAGCACAACGCTCAGCCGCCTTTAATTATCCAACTTAAGGTCCCCATTTAAAGCTGGGAGGACTTGTGAAACTTATAGCAACTTTCCACCGGACCATGGAAAAGTCCCTTTGTTCTCAAATAGGATCGAACCCAGGACTCTCAGGTCGGCAGTCGAGCATCTACACCACTCGGCCACCGTCCTATTTTTAGCACTTAACACAACTACCAAAACATATTTTAATCATGGACATTTAAGACAAACGAATTGGGCCAAAGGTCACCTTAAAAAATGTACTCATAGACACGCCCCCGGTGAACTTTAACCTACATTTGTATGCGACCCTTTTTTGTGTACATGCCACGTCCCACTTGATACAATTTCAATCATCGCCACAGCTATTCATTTCATGTGGCCGCCCCTTAACTTCGGCCACCAACACCATTCACAGTCTTACAAACAGTTACCAAGTAACTACCTCCCTCCCTACACAACACAACTCCCCTCCCCCCACCCAGTATTATATCTCCGACCTATTCCATCTCAGCGCCAAGAGGGTAAGGGGAGGGGGGGGCTCAACTCTTCTTGCTGTCAAATTTCTCCTTCCTGCGATTCTCTTAGCCGTTTTTAATCGTTCAAAGCTTTAGTTGTGTCAACAAGATATGCACTGCTTGACTTTCTTTCGTACGGCGGTCTGTGCCCGGCACCTGTTCCGAGCCTGCGTGCTAATGGCTTCAGTCTGTGATGAGCACTTGGTATAGATACCCGGATGGAACGCATGAGGCAAATATTAAGGCTCCGTAGAACAAGAGATTTCTTTTTTTTTTTTGTCCTTTTACTTTATTTTAATAGCTTGGGAACAAAAGATTTTTTTGTTGCGGGAAAGCAAAGAAAGTCAGATACGAGAGAGAGAGAGGGGGGGGGGGGAGAGATAGAGAATGGAGGTGGGAGTGTAAATGGAGAAATACGTCAGATTCTGGTTTTATCGTTTGATGGAATATGTTATGATGTCATGTGGTAGTGAGCATTTGTGATTGTCTCCAAATGTTAAGCGATGTGTTTGTTAAGTGATTGATAAAAGGGAGTTTACTTTATAGGAATAGTCAACGCTGCGAGCTGAAGTCCCTTGAAAAAAAATATCGGCCTTGTAATTGAATGTAAAATATCGGCCTTGTATTTGAATGTAAAATATCGGCCTTGTGTTGGGATGTAAAATATCGGCCTTGTATTGGGATGTAAAATATCGGCCTTGTATTGGGATGTAAAATATCGGCCTTGTATTTGGATGTAAAATATCGGCCTTGTATTTGAATATAAAATACCGGCCTTGTATTGGGATGTAAAATATCGGCCTAGTATTGGAATGCAAAATATCTGCCAAAATGATTGTAATTGTATTAAAGAAGAATTAACTCAAATGTCAAGTGTAAGAGTTGATGTTCCTGGTTGGTACAATGTCAGTAACAATGGCCTACAGATGGAACAGGTGTTCAAGGGGCCCGGGATCAGGTAAGTCCAGTTGTGGTCAGTTAAATTTTTTTTTAAGATGTGCTCACCAAAAATTCCTAGCCCCCCACCCCGCCTCCCTCCTGGATGATCAAAAGTGTAAACATGTCCGGCCATAGAGCCTGCTTAATATAGGGACCATGGATCTTATATAGAATTGAAATTTATCACCAGGAAAATCAGTTTATCCTACTAGCACTGAAAGACAGGAACATAAAGTGTTCATTTATTAAGAAGACATGGAACATAAAGAAACATTAATTCATTTATTAGGTTTGCATTTTTGAATAAAACTATTATTAATTTTACATCTCATTAAAGTTTATTAATTCAGCAAATGTGCATACCTGTTTTACAAATAATTACAATTAATTAATAAAGACATGATTTGATTAAAAACAAGATGTGTAAATGTCGACATACATTTAAGAATCACTGTACCAATCAAAGAGTGTCTCAATCAAAGAGTGTCTCGATCAAAGAGTGTAACAATCAATTTGCCTTTAAAAAATCGTTTATGTGGTTCCTTTTCTTTTTCAAATGTCATCAGTGGGTGCAATGAAACCACTCCATACTATCTGTATGACTGTTAGCAATATAATGTACAACAATGAAATTATATAATCGTAAAATTTTCCAAGTATAATACTAGATAAAGTAGCTCAACAATTTTATTCTATATTTTCCCCAGCTGAATCAGATACCAAAAAAAAAAGTCATTGTTTGGATCTATTCATATACAAAACCAGTTGAACCTAACACTCTGTTTTGATCTATTCATATACAAAACCAGTTGAACCCAACACTCGCTGGCCTACACAGGGAATAGTTCACTGCTCTGATGCAGTCTGATTTACTCTGGTCAAAATCTGTAAAGGCAGCATGTTTCTGTTATTCAATCTCAGCCAGTAGATGGTTTGTTTAATGTGTTTGATACATTTCCAATGATCGATCCAGGGCCGGCACTTTATTTACCGTGAGCGTTCCTCAAATGTTGGGCACCCCCTCCCCCCATCATCAGGCGAGTGTAGCCCTGAGCCCAACCTGGTGCTCTTGTGTTTTTTCAAAATGTTTGGTTTTTGAAGACATAAAATTCTGGTAGCTGAAAAACAAGAATGTGTTATGAGAAAATTCGGAAGACAGACGTCATGCATAATGTTAATTCTAACAATAATAATTTCTAATAAGAAATAATAATAATAATGGAGTGTTATAAAAATACACTGATAGTTTTAAAAAATCATTAAATCATAAAAATATTTACAGAAATTATCATGATAAAAAAACATTAGGAAAAAAAATATGTTTTAAATAATATTTAACCAAGTGTTTCTAAGATGATTTTCACCTCCTAACTAACCAACAGACACCGTATAGACACAAATATACATACACACACAAACACATACACATATAAAAAATAAATAATGAAAGTGTGAAGAAATCATGTTGTCCCCCCCTCCCCCCACCAATCCGACTATATCCTTTGTACAACCACACATAGTACAGAGTGTACAGACACACCATCGTACAGAGTGTACAGACACACCATCGTACAGAGTGTACAGACGCACCATCGTACATAGTGTACAGACGCACCATCCTACAGAGTGTAGAGACTTACAGATACGTTTTAAAACACCACCACCCACCCCGCTGAAGAACTCACCACCCCTTGTCCCTCACACCACAAAATAAAATAAACACACACACACACACAAAGTCTCCACTAACACTACTCCCAGGTCGTCACATGTTCCCGTTGTATCGCTGGCATGTTACGGTCACTTCCTGTATTTACGATGGTTCAAGTCTTCCATTTACAACTTCCCGTCCTACAACTTGACTTTTGTTTCCTCAGTTGCATGTTATACACATTAACATTCTTTTTAATTCCACATTTAGAATGTCTGTTGTTGTTGTGAAATTAAAAACTAACAAACGTGGCTGCAAAATGTAATAATATTCACAGCAGCAATCAGCACCAGTTTAAAATATACTGGGTATATAAGCCTATATATCAAAACACAAAATAAACCAATCTATCAACACACCAAAATAAACCAATCTATCAACACACCAAAATAAACCAATCTATCAACACACCGAAATAAACCAATCTATCAACACACCAAAATAAACCAATCTATCAACACACCGAAATAAACCAACCTATCAACACACCGAAATAAACCAATCTATCAACACACCGAAATAAACCAATCTATCAACACACCGAAATAAACCAATCTATCAATGCACCAAAATAAACCAATCTATCAACACACCAAAATAAACCAACCTATCAACACACCGAAATAAACCAATCTATCAACGCACCAAAATAAACCAATCTATCAACACACCAAAATAAACCAATCTATCAACACACCAAAATAAACCAATCTATCAACGCACCAAAATAAACCAATCTATCAACGCACCAAAATAAACCAATCTATCAACGCACCAAAATAAACCAATCTATCAACACACCAAAATAAACCAACCTATCAACACACCAAAATAAACCAATCTATCAACACACCAAAATAAACCAATCTATCAACACACCGAAATAAACCAATCTATCAACACACCAAAATAAACCAATCTATCAACACACCAAAATAAACCAATCTATCAACACACCGAAATAAACCAATCTATCAACGCACCAAAATAAACCAATCTATCAACACACCAAAATAAACCAACCTATCAACACACCGAAATAAACCAATCTATCAACACACCGAAATAAACCAATTTATCAACACACCAAAATAAACCAATCTATCAACACACCAAAATAAACCAATCTATCAACACACCAAAATAAACCAATCTATCAACACACCGAAATAAACCAATCTATCAACGCACCAAAATAAACCAATCTATCAACGCACCAAAATAAACCAATCTATCAACACACCGAAATAAACCAATCTATCAACACACCAAAATAAACCAATCTATCAACACACCAAAATAAAGCGATCTATCAACACTTATTAAGATGAATCAATCTAACGACAAATACATTCACAAGACTCACAGATAAACTTGACAATGACACGTGAGTGAGTCTATCTGCCCATGAAACAACTCTTCCAAATCCAACAACAGGCCAATGAAGTATTCTAATGGGTGACATTACTTCAAGGGACAACACCAAAACAACATGTAAAAACATACAACAAGCATCAAAAGCTCCACTGATCGGTTAATGCACCTCGCACGTCATCCATCACCTGACTCAAGGGGGTGGGGCGCAGGGTAGTGGACAACTTAAAAGTTGACATAGACTGACACCGATTACTGCACGCCAAAGGTTGCTGTGGACTTCAAACTGGTACGATTTCAGTTTTCAACGCCCTGTCAACTACCCACCTCAATGTACGACCTGCCCCCCCTCCTCCTACAACCCCCGTGTTCCAGGCACTCTAATTCTCGCACATTAAAACACATTTTCAAGCCCCCTTTTGTTTGATCTTTAAATCTAAAAGTTAATATCAAATTAAACTCTCCTGTTCACTGTACCAAAGGCGTTTACACATTCAAAAAAAAAAGAAAGGTTTGTGAAATAGTTCGCAAAATTATTTGACAAACAAACCCGATGAGTTCTGTCCACGGGGGTGGGGGGGGGGGGTTGTTTCCCTTTCATTATCTCCCCATTCACTTCATTTTGGGCGCTAGTCAAACCGGAGTTGAAGACCAAAGGCTTATCAGGCAAACTGCAGGCCGCAAGACGTGCAGGCTTATCATGCTTATTATAATGAATTTGGTCATGTTGTCCAAGCCCCCCCCCCCCACACACACACACCCCCACCCTTCTGCAGGGAGTTCAGGTAGATTGAATCAACACAACGTGGGGGCGACAGCAGGAAGATATGGTGATAGAGGGGCGGGTGTTTAAACACAAAGGTGGGAGGGGGGCAGGGCGGTCTGTAACTGAAACGCTGGATGAATGCAGCTGGGTGGAGGGGAGGGGGGAGAGCCGCTATATTCAAAATGAATTAGAATAAGCATCACGTGGATTAATTTTATAAACCACACCACTGTTAAAATTTATAAAAAAAAAATTTTATTGTCCTTAAAGGACTGAAGTAAACCAATGCAGAGTCTGTGACAGTGATGATGGTTGAAGTGACAATTTGGGACAAATATTGACAGTTTAATCTATGTTGTGACAGTGATGATGATTGCAATGGCAGTTTGCGACAAATATTGACCATTTAATCTATTTTGTGACAGTGGTGATGATTGCAGTGACAGTTTGGGGCAAATATTGACAGTTAAATCTTATAGTTTGGGACAAATATTGACAGTTTAATCTATGTTGTGACAGTGGTGATGATTGCAATGACAGTTTGGGACAAATATTGACAGTTAAATCTTATAGTTTGGGACAAATATTGACAGTTTAATCTATGTTGTGACAGTGGTAACAGTTAAAACTGTACTGACAGTGGTGATGGTGGATGTGACAGTGGTGACAACTGTAGTGACAGAGGTGATAGATGCTGAGTTGAACATGCAATGACACAGTTGAAAACTATAGCGACATCGGTAATAACTGCAGTGACAGTGGCAACTGTACAGGGTACAGTGTAACGAGTACTATGGCAATGACAGTGGTAACAGTACATGGTACAGTGTAACGACTACTATGGCAGTGACAGTGGCAACTGTGCAGGGTACAGTGTAACGACTGCTATTGTAGTGTAAGTGGCAAGTGTACAGGGTACAGTGTAACTACTATTGCAGTGACAGTGGCAAGTGTACAGGGTACAGTGTAACGACTACTATGGCATTGACAGTGGAAACTGTGCAGGGTACAGTGTAACGACTACTATGGCAGTGACAGTGGCAACTGTGCAGGGTACAGTGTAACGACTACTATTACAGTGTCAGTGGCAACTGTACAGGGTACAGTGTAACGACTACTATGCTGACAAACTATCTTAGAAATAACAGAATAATTGGAATTGTTTAAACTTAGAGCAGTAAACAGAACATGATGTTTTTGGATCAATGATTTTTTTTTTAAATTCAACCATGTATTCCTGTTGACTCGGTATAGTGTCATTTATTTTAATGGCTGTAAACAAAGGTCAGGCCAGAGAATATTCCAGGCGCTGACAGAAACAACCAAAACAAAACAAAAACAACAACTGAAAATCTACATTTATCTTTAAGATAATCACAAACAAATCTCGTTTCTAGCATCAGGTTTGACTTTAGATATAGATGTTGACAAATAAAATAAACAAAACAACCGGCGGAAACGATTTCTGCATTGAGAGGCGGTACAATCAAGATGTCAATGGGGCGATGGAATTCAAAGTTCTGCCGGGCAGATCAAACACTGCAGCAATTAACTCTCACAGGCCTAGTGGCAGAAGCTCGCTCTTTATCTCAGAAGTACAGCATACAGGCAAATAACAACAACACACGGGAGTTAAACCCAACTGTCCATCAGATGAAAGGGATGTGTTGTTATGTGAATTACGGCGCAAGGGAAGCCACTCACGTTGTTTACCTGATAGAAAGCTTTCAAAATACATCGTTGTTTGTTTTGTTTTTAATTTATTGCTATGTTTTTTTTTTAACGCGAACTCTTGTGTTGTTGTTTTTTTTCCCCACTAGATTTAAAACAAAAATGTATTCTATACATCACCAATAAAAATGCATATACATTTATAGCATGTGTTAAGAAACAAATTTCCAAACTTGTTCGGACACACCTAGAATGAAACCAATATCTCTACTAATGATTTTAGACAACTTTCTAGGAACAGTGTCATTCGCACTAATATATGTATTTTGTGTTTACTAAACAACACTGACTTTCTATAACTTTATAACTTGGTGGCCATGGGTACAGCTTGGGGTCATTAGGTACAACTTGGTGCCCTGGGTACAGCTTAAAGGCATTAGGTACATCTTAAAGATCCTAGGTACAGTTTGAGAGTTTGGGGCATTAGGTACATCTTAACGGTCCTTGGTACAGCTTGAGGGTTTGGGGCATTAGGTACAACTTGGAGGCCTTATTATAACTTGGAAGTTCTTCCGAAAACCCGAATGAGTGCAACATTTTGTAATCTAGCTCTAACTATTTTCAATGCCACAAATATCATGTTTATTCGCAGTTTGTTTAAATTTATCACTTTCTTTTGAGTCTCCCTGCCAATAATTCATTTTTTACCCGATTCTGTGTAAACTTTAAAATCCCCAGATTTCCTCAACCCCTGTGATAAAGGAAGTTCCTACAATTGAAACATGCGCAGATCAAATCTGACTGACTTGAGAATACAGATCGAATCTGACTAACTAGAGAATACAGATCGAATCTGACTAACTAGAGAATACAGATCAAATCTGACTAACTAGAGAATACATATTGAAACGGACTGATTTGAGAATACAGAACAAATCTGACTGACTTGAGAATATATATACACAATGGTATACCGAAAGTATCAATTTAATATGAGTCCACTCATTCTTAACTCTTTAATATTCATTTATGTTACGGCCATACCCCAATATATTTGCAAACTTGCCTACAGTTGTCATGAATTGACCAGTCTATTGGCGATCGCCAACTGGCCGAGTGTAAATGCCCCCCCCCCCAAATACACACAAAACAAAGCAATGAACAGATTAAGGTGAGATTTGTAATTATTTTAAATTAATTTTAATACTAATTAATAGTCAAAACTATGAACCATCCACCTATATCATAACTTGATAAAATTAAACATTTCAAGAGTGAATAAAACAAATTTTTTAGTAGCTCAAGTTGAAGACAATAAGACCCGACACAAACTGAACAGAGAAATCAAGACAGCAGGCTTACAAAAAACGGAACGCGCGTTAAGTCGATACACAGAGTATAATCAAATGAACAGTGGTGTGGTTAAGTTAGATCGGGATGGCGCATAGTCCGTGCAAACATCAACCTGAGACACACACACACACACACACATATACAAAGTCAGAAACACGTTCACAACTCACACATACGTATGTCCTGGCTACACCATATATTCACCATTCTAGACACACACACACACACACACAAATCTAGCACAGCCCACACAAAAACCCTTTTTTCCCATCGCATATTTGCAGAAGCATTTAAACAGGAGGAAAAGGTGGATGTCACTTTGTTTTAAGTACAAAGCTGATGTCTAAACACAACAGAGGCTATTCGATGTCTGTACACAGATTAATCTTATTTAGTCAGTACATCACAACTTTGTGTGGGGCGCTGAATGTACGTGAGAATGGCCAAAAACAAATGCGCAAAACACAGAGGTGATATTAAAAAACAAAAATCTTCACTACAAAAGTATCATAAATATAGTGTAACTAGTTGCTGGTCTCTGGAGGAGGGGGTGTGGGGGGTAAAATGTTCGGCACACTTGAAAAGTTTAGTTTGAAAAAAAAAGGGGGGGGGGTGGGCTAAGGTACAAAAAGCAAATATTGTATAAAATTGTGTAAATTTTGTTCAAAGACATACAATATATTAGAAATATGCAGATTTTAATTTAAATTTGCTGTGGGTAGGACCATAGATAGAATTAGACGTGGGACCAATGTTCTAGATTTTTTCCGAATTCACGTAAAAAAAAAAATGAAAAATGTCAATTTGACCAGAAATTTTAAAATCCAACTCTGTTTAAATATTTATAAAAAGGACTGACTTAATAAAATTTAAAGCCTCCTATAAATGTTGGTAATTTTTTGATCAGAGTAAATTTTACAATATATACTTTTTTTTTCCGACTATGAATTCCACCACCAAAGTCTACGCTCGACGCGGCTGAAAAAGGCAAAAATCTACAACTGGGGAAATTTAAACGGCCGCGTCAAAAATCATTAACTTAAGAAAACAAGCAATTTAAGTCTTTTCCGTTTCGGACAAAGGACATTTTAGAGCATTTTCTCTATTTGCTAAATAGAGTGTGAAGTAATCATGTTGAATAACTGTTACAAAAATAAATAATGATTACGCCCCTTTGATTAGCTTTTATTATTTATATTTAAAATATAAGCGAAAACGGTACTTAAAACGCCCCCTTTTTCGGCACTCAGAGGTCAGATCGCGAAATGGACTTTTGATGTTCACTTGGCAGGCCAAGATCTACAAAATGATATATACATCATGGGTCTAGGACTTATGGTTGCTGAGATATAGGGCGCTCCTTTATTAATATAGCTTATATAGTAAAAAACGGTACTTAATACGCCCCTTTTTTCGGCCCTCAGAGGTCAGATCGCGAAATGGAAAAAAGTCATTTCTTGGCAGGCCAAGACCTACAAAATGATATATACATCATGGGTCTAGGACTTATGGTTGTTGAGATCTAGGGTGATAACGGACAGACAGACAGACAGACAAAACGGGAACAATAGAGCATTTTTTTTCGAAAATGCTCTAAAAATGAATTGCACAGTCATGTGGAGAATTCGGATAAGTTTCTAGACATAGATGTTACTATTAGAAACTTATAAGGCAACGGTGATATGATTACGAACAAAATTACAGCGTTGCGGGGGGGGGGGGGATAAATTAATATTTTTTTCTAATACGACATCTAACGTTAATATGAGATAGAGATAAATACGAGATTATGGTGAGACATTTGTTAATCAAAGGGAAACCGTGGCAGTCAATGACGATGATATCAATGATAATAACATAGGAGAGGTTCACTTATATACTATTTTTTTTTTTTAAAGTGATACATGATCACCCCAATGGGGCTGTAAATGGAACAGTGCCAGGGAACCTATGTGTGAAGTCCTTGTAAGGATGAGATGAATTCTCTTAGATCCGATAAACTACTAATAATCGGACGGTTTCCACTGTGCCCTTCTTTCATCTCCACAAGAGCCGATAGTGCACTGGCCATGGAGGCACCACGGGAGATATAGTGGGGACTTTACTGTGCTACAGTTTAAGTATTTCACTAACAGGTGCCAGTATAATTAAACTTGTAATTTATCATAATAGAAAGACTTAAACAATTTGTAATTCATTTAATACTTTTTTTTATATTAGTCGTATTACTTCAAAGTAGCAATTCCCTGTTTTCCCTCCATTTTCACTATGATCTATGTTGTATTTGACTCCTGTATATTCATTTAAATAGAACTCTTGGTTTTGTTTCAAATTTTTATTTTCTTTATCTATGTACCTAGTCTTTAACAGTCCATTTATTATTCAAGTATGGAATTGTGGGTCAGTAACATTCTCAACAAAAATGTCAATATATCTTAATTATTCTTAATCCAATAAAAGTAAATGTACATCTAGTTTCACCATAAAGAGTAAGCTGGACTACCAACCAATTAACATATCATAGATTGTGTATTTCATATATAACCTATACATCAAATGAAGCCATGAATCTTATCAAGAATCATGTGAGTACACAGCCCAGGCTTGTTCAACAAGAGGAAAGCAGATGCCCCGTAGTACTACTAACAATTTTAAATATGATGTTTTATATATTTTTATAATTTATTTAATTATTATTTAGATACAAGCCTGTACTCAGCAAAACTTCCCCAAATCTTATTTTTATAAGCAACATAGATTAACTTAATGTTTTTAAATTAACAAACCACAATAACTTAATTAACTTATTTTTTGGATGATTTGAATAGCTTCCCTTAGTTGAGTTAGGCTATTTTTAGTTTCGGTAATGCCTGCAAAAGTTGTTGTTTGTTAAAGTTGTTAACAGTTTCTCATTGCAACATTTAAAAACTACAATATGTAGTTGTGAAAAATATATCGAATTAATTTGTTTGCTAGTATTTACTATTTCAGACAAAACGTCTTATATATTTTAAAACCAGAGGAACTCAAACTCAAAACATTTCGGTTAGCAGTCGAGTGCTCTACCAAACTGCCACCACGTCTCCACAACAGAGTCATTACACAAGTAATAATAATCAACATTTTCATATCTCTTTCATTCCTGACTTACATGGAGGTGTATTTCTCCCAGTCAACATTTTCATATCTCTTTCATTCCTGACTTACATGGAGGTGTATTTCTCCCAGTCAACATTTTCATATCTCTTTCATTCCTGACTTACATGGAGGTGTATTTCTCCCAGTCAACATTTTCATATCTCTTTCATTCCTGACTTACATGGAGGTGTATTTCTCCCTCTCAGACGCTGAGACTGAGGGTCTCATGGACTTGGCAGATTCTGTCAGGTGTCTCTGGTTTATCTCCAGTAGAGCTGACGGCCTAGACGCCATCTGTAAAGACGTCCTTCTCTTGTCGTTTGCAGCTTGAAACAGATACTCATCTCGTCTTTGAATTTCTTTCACCTTAAGTACATGAAACAACACAGAATTATTAGCACAAAATAGTTTTGAGAAAAAAGATCAAATGAGGATGCCTTGATTCCATCAGTTGCAAATGCTTAAACATAGACACTAGAGACTACACACAAAAACAGCAATCCTATTCATCTAGACAAGTGTTTCCTAAATAAGAGCCCACCCTCAAAGGAGAAGACACTGTATTGTTCAAGAGAGAAAATCAAACATTGTATGTTTTGAAAATTTATTTTGGTTTTCTACTACAAATCTAAATGTTGCTGAAACCTTTTTCCCTCTTGCGATAATAATAATCATATACGCTTTCATTCTGAGAAAAATAATTTTTTTTTAACATTGCAAATTATGTATATGTCACATAAGACATGTTAGAATTATAGAAAAAGGTAAAATTAGACCAGTTTAGATGGCTGCAATAAACAATATTAAGACAATCTAACAATATGATTTGTAATACATATTTTGGCTATTTCACACCAATAGATAGTAGTTAATAGCACAAGTAAATATTATTTCACACCAACAGATAGTAGTTAATAGCACAAGTAAATATTATTTCACACCAACAGATAGTAGTTAATAGCACAAGTAAATATTATTTCACACCAACAGATAAGTAGTTAATAGCACAAGTAAATATTATTTCACACCAACAGATAAGTAGTTAATAGCACAAGTAAATATTATTTCACACCAACAGATAAGTAGTTAATAGCACAAGTAAATATTATTTCACACCAACAGATAAGTAGTTAATAGCACAAGTAAGTATTATTTCACACCAACAGATAAGTAGTTAATAGCACAAGTAAATATTATTTCACTTTTCTAAGTAAAAAAAAAAAACAATAAAGAAAGGTTTCGGAATGATTTTTTTTTCCATTTGAACAGAACGAACTGATTTCTAATGGCCCAAACCTTTTCTTCTTTTTCAGTAGCACCTGACCAAGTTATTAGTAGGACTTCAGAGACTCTGTAGGAAATAAATATATAAAATCGCCCCCCTCCCCCTGAATGATACATTTATTAGGTTTTGTAGAAGTGCCCTTCTTTCATCCACACCACAACAGAGAGTGTAATGGCCATGTAGGCACAACAGGAGACATGGAGGAAACTTTCACCATGACCTGAAAAATTCCACTGGTTTGACAGTAGAGCGCTTTACCCAGTGACCATCCGCCCCCCGCCCCCACTCAACTACAGTAAATATATCTCTCCATTCTTCTCTTTGTTGCTTAGCCACCTATACAATTGGTTAGTTGTAGCCTGCCCATTGTTTCATGCTCCATATAGAATTGGTTAGTTGTAGCCTGCCCATTGTTTAATGCCCCATATACAATTGGTTAGTTGTAGCCTGCCCATTGTTTAATGCCCCATATAGAATTGGTTAGTTGTAGCCTGCCCATTGTTTAATGCCCCATATAGAATTGGTTAGTTGTAGCCTGCCCATTGTTTAATGCCCCATATAGAATTGGTTAGTTTTGGCCTGCCCATTGTTTAATGCCCCATATAGAATTGGTTAGTTTTGGCCTGCCCATTGTTTAATGCCTCATATAGAATTGGTTAGTTTTGGCCTGCCCATTGTTTAATGCCCCATATAGAATTGGTTAGTTGTAGCCTGCCCATTGTTTAATGCCCCATATAGAATTGGTTAGTTTTGGCCTGCCCATTGTTTAATGCCCCATATAGAATTGGTTAGTTTTGGCCTGCCCATTGTTTAATGCCTCATATAGAATTGGTTAGTTTTGGCCTGCCCATTGTTTAATGCCCCATATAGAATTGGTTAGTTGTAGCCTGCCCATTGTTTAATACCCCATATAGAATTGGTTATAGACCTGTTTATTTATTTTTTAAATGGTATCCCCAATGAACTGCCTTGAGGTTTTCAGCTGATAGTTTTACAGAGAGTATTGTTATGGGTCCCCTGCCAAACTATACCAGCTTTTACTTTTCTGCTGTAATGATTCAGGGGTCAACAGTCAACTTTTGCATTTAAATTATGGAATTACACTGTAACAGATTTAATTGGATGAATATGATATTTGTATGGATTAGTATGATATTTTTTAATTCACAGTGTGGCTGCTGCCTTTGGCCTTGACACTTTAGTAAACCTTGCGTTTTTGACAATTTGGTTCCATACATGAAATTTTGACACTTGGGTAGAGTAGCTGGAACATCTTTCAGCATCATACATGAAATTTCAACACTTGGGTCAAGTAGCTGGAACATCTTTCAGCATTAGCTACTCACCTTATATTTTTACAGGACCTCGCACCTACTGAGCATGTCATGGATCACCAGTGGTTTAAAAACATGTATTTGTTGCAGAAGTTGGAACTTCTTGTTAAGACTTGTCATAGTTGCCACAGCTGTTGCAATTTTTAAGCATATCTCTGTTTTCGCAGATTCCCCAGTTGACGATTGTTGATCCCAAGTATCTTAAAATTTCCCAGCCTTTCTACACACACGGTTATTTCTAATTTGCTGTCACTTTCATTTTCACTGAGCTTACTTCCATGCCATTGTCACTTGCTTTAATTGAAAATTTGGTGACAAGTTTTTAGAATTCGTTGTCGCTACTGCAATAAACTGAAGAGTAATTTTCATTTACAGTTGTACCTGAAGCTACAAACTTAATTGTTCCAGTACCTGAAGCTACAAACTTAATTGTTCCAGTACCTGAAGCTACAAACTTAATTCTTCCAGTACCTGAAGCTACAAACTTAATTGTTCCAGTACCTTAATTGTTCCAGAACTCGAGTCTTCACTCAAAACTTAAGCAACCCAAACATTGAAATGATTTAAATTAAACACAGTCCATTTCAAGACTAAAAAATCATTTTTTTTTTAAAATATCAAGTAGTTTATGCGACAAAACACAGAGAATATGTATACTTTATGTCTTAAATAAAGGGAAAGAATACAACCAAATAAATTAAATGTAAAATTAAACAAAAGATTTTGTCTGTCTTTCTTCAAAATAAAATTGTGATAAATTGGTCTTTTTTTTTTGCTATTTTAATCAATTGGTGTAAGTAGTTTCTCGTCGCTGTTCCTTAGCAACACATTGGCAATCTTTTTGCACCAAGAAGCTATCAAGAGGAATTTATCGCTTCCGTTGCTTGAGAATCTTTCTGAAGTGGTCCTGGATTTGTACTGTATAACTTCCAACATTTAACTTTGCTATCTCTACCTTAGTTCGTAACCCTAACCCAAGGAACTGTTAATTACAGGAAACCAAAAAATGTTAAAGTTTTTGTTCTTAACCCTAATAAATCGTCACCCGTGACCTGTGACCTGAGGCGTTCTTACATGAAGGTTCCATCACACCATGATCTGAATTGCTCCATCACACCGTGATCTGAATTGCTCCATCACACCGTGATCTGAATTGCTCCATCACACCATGATCTGAATTGCTCCATCACACCATGATCTGAATTGCTCCATCACACCATGATCTGAATTGCTCCATCACACCGTGATCTGAATTGCTCCATCACACCATGATCTGAATTGCTCCATCACACCGTGATCTGAATTGCTCCATCACACCATGATCTGAATTGCTCCATCACACCATGATCTGAATTGCTCCATCACACCGTGATCTGAATTGCTCCATCACACCATGATCTGAATTGCTCCATCACACCGTGATCTGAATTGCTCCATCACACCATGATCTGAATTGCTCCATCACACCGTGATCTGAATTGCTCCATCACACCATGATCTGAATTGCTCCATCACACCATGATCTGAATTGCTCCATCACACCGTGATCTGAATTGCTCCATCACACCATGATCTGAATTGCTCCATCACACCATGATCTGAATTGCTCCATCACACCATGATCTGAATTGCTCCATCACACCATGATCTGACCAATTAGGTTGGATTAGTAATTAAATGTAAATAGAAACAAAATCTTACGGGTTAGCGGGGGGGGTGGGGGGGGGTAGGAATACCCATTATTTATGTTCTTCAATGGGGCACTGATCAAAAAGGTTTAAGAAACATTTGTCTATACTAAATTATTAGTCAACATTCAAAGGGAGGCAACACGAATTTTTTGTAAAAGTAAAGTTGACTTTTCAATGAAGCTGTCTTTCCTGTAGATCTAGCCTGTCTGGATTTGGTTTAGCAGAAATTAAAAACTAGTCCAAGTAAAAGAAATAAAAAACAGGTGGATACGTTCATGGTCAATAACATGACCACTGAGCAGCCCACGAAAAGTCTAAAAAGAAAATTTCAAAAAAAATAAACAAATGAACATTCTATAAATAAATATAAATGACTTTTTGTGCGTTTGTAAATCAAGTTTATAACATCTTCAAATATCCTCTTCCCCATTCATTTATTTTTCAATTGATAGAATTGCAAGGGATGGCGGTCGGACATGTCCCGAAGTGAAAGACATATACATGTATTTAATTATCATTTTAGTTTAGAAGTTTTCCTTCTGAATTGGTGCTTATTAAAGAGAGAGCAATCATCACAGCAACATTAAGATTTGCAAAATTTTTAGACCAGTTGTTGTTTTTTTTTGCAGCCTTGGCCTAATCTTTTGAGACACTGATTTAATGTCATGTAACATTTGAGAAAACATGAAAAACTAATTAGCACAAAAGCTTTTCTGAGGTCTGATGGATACAGTTATTGGAGCCTTTGTTTTGGTAGCCACCATTTCCGTACTTCACAGAGATCGTTACAGACAATGCAAAATATTTTGCTGTCTGCTTTACCTTTTTTCCACCTCTCTATTTAGTCTGTCTGTGATAATGTTAAACTGTTGAAGTATAGAAATTATCGCTGATGATAAAATTTAAAATCAATTGTATCAATAACTTTGTAATTCGCTGGCATTGTGTAGTTTCTCTAATTTGTGAAATCTTTTGCCTTGCTTTCCAATGTTTTGAAATACATTTGACCTGATGTAATTGGATTAATATAGAGGTTTAAGTCAGGGCTGATTCCTTAATATTTAGCACTTTATTACTTAAAATATTTCTTTTAAAGGCCATGGTGACGTGCATGATACTGAAGCAAGTTGAAGGTTGAGGTGACACATGCCAGACACTGTGGCAGTTTGAAGGTCGTAGTGTCATAAACAGTTCACAGGGACCTGCAGGTGTCACCATAACCTACAAAACCAAATTGTCAAAAACACAAGATTTACTAAACTGTCAAGGCTGAAGGCAGCAGCCACACTGTGAATTTAAAAATATCATACTAATCCATACAAATATCATATTCATCCAATCAAATCAGTTACAGTGTAATTCCATAATTTAAATGCAAAAGTTCCACAGGTTTAGTGCATTTTAAATTTTAGAACACTTTACGATGAGTATAAAAATGACATGAGATTTTTTGTATGTTTAGGTCTGTAATAGAGTTTAAATTTAAAGTTTTGATCAATCGTTGAAACATTTCAGTTTGAACATCTGCATCATTTTAAAGAAAACTGTTTATTTTTTTATAGAATATCTCAGATTTGTAGATGGGTTAAATTTCTTACCCAACTGTTTCAATCCATAATAAGTGGACAAATCCAAGGTTCACCACAAAGATAGGTTGTTTTTTTTCCCGATCCCCCTGTGAAATTTAGACACAAACTCTGAACAGTGTTAATAAACACAGGCAAAAAAATAAATGGAGAACATTACCATAGAAAGATATCGAGCTTTGTTTTCTGGTGAAAGTGTTGCCAGACCACGTTCCAAAGATGTAAAGACAGTCACTGGATTTTCTACTGGCAGACAAAGGCTGTCTTCACTTGGCTTGTCTTTAGTAATTGGTTGGAATTTATTTTCTGTTGATTCAAAAAAAAATTAAAAAATTTTCATTTGTACATTAAGTCTAATTTCTAATGAAATTCATACTGGTTTTAAAGTATGCTTGATTGTATATATTACTAAGCTTTCAACATATTAACACTTCTAATTTTGTTTAATCAATGCTAAATTTTGATAAATCACGGCTAAACATTGTGGTACAGTTTATTGTTTTGTTTTGACAGTATTGACTGTTGTTTTACCTCTTGCATAGTGTCGTTTTCTTTTCTCTTTGACTTCTTGCAGTACAGAGAATTTAACTACATTGTCTTGATTATCTGCTGAAGGTTTATCAGCCTCAAAGTCTGTTATCTCATCAGAAGCTAAGCTGGTTACTTCCACTTGTTTTGTAGTTGTGTTTTTAGTCTCAGTGGATGACTCGTCAGCATTAGTCCTCAGAGTAATATTCATGTCATCTGGAACAGGCTCATCACTTTTATAAAAAATCAACTCTTTAACTGAGTTTGACTTCGGAGAATCATTAGTCATGCTTTTAAGAGTCGTAGTTGAGCAATTGTGTGACAGTGAGTCACCAGACAAACTTCTGGATCTGAAGATGGAAATGTCTATCACGGAACTATTCACTTCAGTTTTAGCCACATTCTGGCTAGGAGAATCCCTGATCTGGCAGTTGCCTCTCAGCTTCAGGACATCTTTCAATGACTGTTCATCTGAGTTCTCAACAAATTTATCCGCATCATTAAAACTGAAATGTGTTCCAGACCTTGATCTAGGTGAGTCATTTTTCTTGCTTTTTGGGGTTGAGGGAGTGTAATTATATGACGGTGAATCCCCTGAGAAACTTCCAGATCGAGAGTCTGGGAAAACCAATTTAGGCTTCGAGTCATCCTTCCTGATAGAATCACACAGTTCGCTGTTGCCCCTTAGTCTGATATCTTTCATGGCATGGCCATCAGTATACTCATGTATGGCTTTCAGCTGGGCATTGTAGAGCAAAGCTTTCAAGTCAGCGCCAGTAAAATGCTCACACATAGCAGCTATTTCCTTGAAATCAACATCCCAAGCTAGAGACATCTTCTTTGAAAGAGCTTTTAGGATCTCAAATCTGTCTTCCTGTATACATAATATATCAAACAGGAGATTTATATTGATCTATATATATATATATAAAGGAGATAGTAAATACAGACTCAGGTAAAACAATTTTTTTAGAAATGCATGCTGGTTTGTTGTTTTGGTAATACTCTTATGTTTTTTTTTTTAATGTTACGAAATATATGTACATAAAAGTTAACATAATTAAAGACTTTAAAGGGTTAAACACTGTCATTTTGGGAAATAATCAAAGCTGGAATGTGCTGGCACAAAAAAGTCTCTGATAAGCAGCGGTTAGAAAGTCTTTGTATCTAGTATTGGATTTAACTAGAATATGGAAAGACATATTTTGATTTTAAAAAATTAAACTTGAATAGTTGCTGGCTTACTTCCATTCCTTGTATGATTGTTTTTCCCAACCCAGAAGGCCCTTTCCATTATCACATCCTAAGCAAACACATGATGTTAGATGACAGGAGATGATGAAAGACAATTCTTTAAAAATGATCTTGACTTATTAAATCCAAAATAGAGCTGTGAAAATTTCTTATTGAATTAAATCTAAAATCAAGCATACATCTTACATTGTCTGGCATTTCACACAAAATAGACCTGTCCAAACGTCCAGGTCTTAACAGAGCTGGGTCAATTAGATCTGGTCTGCTGGTGGCAGCTAGTACATAGACACCTGGAAGCATCAAGCATGAAAATATTTTAAATTAATCAAAGATGAAAATACCTATTAAAAATAATGCAAAGGAATTAAATATTTCTTGCTTCAAATTCACTCAAATTATATATCATGTTAACAAGATATAAACAAAGTAAAAAAAAATATATGCTTAAAGAGCTAAAAAGAAAAACGTTAATATCAAACATTACTGTCTAAAATTGCTGGCTTTCATAATTCACTAAAGATGACTAATCAGCAAAGTATTTAACCTGAATGAAATACAACACCACTTGCTTGCCCATGAGAAATAATCAATTTATATCTCATATTACATATTAAATGCAAGTGTTATATGGGAATGTTTTACCTTGTAGACCTTCAACCCCGTCCAACTGGGTCAACAGCTGGTTGACGACTCTGTCTGTTACTCCAGTGTTATCATGACCTCGTCTAAAAAGCAATAAAAGTAAAGTACAATATAGAACAGGCTCAAACACTGACAATAATAATTTACCAAATACCTCACAACTGGTTCCTAACCTTACAAATGATTGAAATCTAAATAATAGTAAACTATAGAACATACTGGTACAACATATCATTAATAGTAAACTATACAGCATACCCATACAACATATCATTAGTATTAAACTATACAACATACCGGTACAACATATCATTCATCAACAAACTTCTATTAAAAGTTTAATGGAAAGTTTATGCAGTAAGACTGACTGACTTCTATTTCAACCCTTACTGGAACAATAAAATTATGACGTGACATACTAAAAGGAATACATTTACTAATTTTTTCAATAAAAGAAATAGTTAATAATTATCCAAAAAAAAGTCTTAAAGGACCTATCATTCCAGCTGCAGTACTGAGGACATTGTCATGAAATAATTGGAATAAATTAGCTCAGTTTCTCCAATTCATGTGCCAGCAAATGATCTTTCAGTCCCTTTATCCTACAGCATTATTTTTTAAGTCCCTGTAAAGATGAGATGTTTATATCTTGATACAGTATGTGTAAACCACTAATAGGGTGGTTTATTAGAGTGCCCTTATTATTTTGTGTGAAAGGGCATGGAGGAATCAAGGAAGGCATAGGTGTCTGAACAATCACTGAGGTTTCAGCCTGTCACCTACAGCATGCAGTTCAGACAGAACTCCAAAAATCCAGTCAGAAAATTATTCTGATTATTTATTGCATATTCAGGACAGGAATCTTTTTTTTCTCATTCCTTTGATTGTCAGCTCTGTGCTGCTTATATATATCGCAAATGTTACTCGACCAGCAAACTGGAATAATTTTTTTTTTCCGCCGACCAGCAATAGATGTGCGCATGCATGACTAGATGGACTCGGACTGCATATTATTGCATATATATTTTTTGTTTTCGGGGCTAGGGTTAGGGTTAGGCTTAGGAATAGGGTTAGGGTTAGGAATAGGGTTAGGCGCAATATCTATAGCTGGATCCCAAAAAAAAATACGGCGTCCATCTAGTCGCGTATGCGCAATATCTATAGACAGACCCCTAAAAAAATTTGGGCATGCGCGCATCCATGCTGGTCGGCGAAAAAAAAAAAAGATAATTATTCCAGTTTGCTGGTCGGGTAACAACTGCGTATTTATATTTATATATGTATGTATGTATGTACACTGCTTTTTCTTGACTAAGAATTTCATTCAACTCTTGTCTTTCATCCAAACTTTTGGAGTTATTTCTCAAGATGGGTCAACCAATTTGATTGCCTTTCTTATGTTAGCATTGCATTAACTACTTATTGGCACATTGGTTGTGAGCATAGTCAGCATGGTGAGGGTTACAGGTTTGAGCCCAAACAACACCCCGTGATGCCTTCATGCTTGGCTACAGCAAAAGGTAAGGGATAAAGATAGGGCTATACAAAAACTTTCCCAATGGTGGATTCGTATTACTTACAGAATAAAGATATCATTATAGGGGAACATGCAAGAACACTTCCCTTCAAAACGACTTTTTTTTTTTTGGGCATGCGGGATAAGAGGTTAGGTTGGTTTGAGATGCTGACAGTTAGACCGTAAGACCATGGATGCCACATGAGTTGTGGAAAACATCACCAAAGTTCTTGACGTAATTCTACTTAATAACAGTTATATAATAAAAACAAGTAAACGATCATATGTAAGTCATGCTCCATAGCTGATCAACACCCATTCCCTTACTTTGGCGCTATAGAATCAAACTCATCAAAGAATAAGACACATGGCTTGACATTCTGTGCTCTGTGAAAGGAATACAAAGACTTGACTGTTGCAGAATTCTATGTACAGATCATGAATTTTTATAGTTGTTTAGTATTATATCAGTAATTTATTAAATATCATTTTAAAAGAATTAGTAAAATGTCCTAGGATATTATTTTATGAGCCATTACAGGTTTTAAAAAAAATGTATATCTTAAGTATATCTTAAGTATATCTTAAGTATATCTCAAGTATATCTCAAGTATATCTTAAGTATATCTTAAGTATATCTTAAGTATATCTCAAGTATATCTCAAGTATATTTTCATTATAAGAGAAATAAAAAGTTGCCTGGTGAAGAGTTCTCTGACAGCTTGTTCACTGGCACCTATATATTTGTTTAAGAGTTCCGGACCCTAAGAGAAAAGGGAAATAACAATGTTTAAGGGAGAAAAGGGAAAAACAATGTTTAAGAAAATAAAAATAACTCTCTCCCTTTTTTTTTTCAAGTATAAAAACAAAAAGTGATTTATACAATAATATTTTGTTTTTAAAAGGTATTACTTTCAGCATAATTTATATTTCTTTGTAAAAAATAAACATATTGACCATTTCTTGAATTTCTCTACCTTGATGCTGAGGAAGTTGAGCCCACACTCTTTGGCCACAACTCCAGCAAGCAACGTCTTGCCAGTGCCGGGTGCTCCATACAGAAGAATACCTGACCTCATACGCAGGGGGCAGGCGTTGAACAGTTCTGGGTACTTAGATAAATTAACATTTCTTATAATAATATAGTTCGTGGGCAAGTGATTTCATGCAATGGTTTAAGGTATAAAGCATTTCTGATATTCAGTTCACTCATCTGCAAGTGCTCCAATGTACTGGTGTAGGATATAGATAAGTATTTAGCCCACAGATGATTTAAACCATAAATCCTAGACCAGCTCATAAATGTTTTATTATCATATCAACAATCTGTTGCAAGGGTTTTTTTTACAGGGTGGGGCTGCTAGCAATTCGCCCAACCTTCCTCCTTTTTCAGCAGTACTTGGGACAGTCCTTGGACCCCCACCAAGAAATCCCAGACCTTCACCAAAAGCTGCCTTAGAAAAATTTTCAAATTCTATGGTCTGACACAATGCTACACTTTTAGAAAGGACTAACTGGCCAAGTTGCAATGAAAGAGGAGATCAGGAAGAGGAAAAAGGGCTAATAGGTTACACATCATGAAAAACAGAGGGAAACATCACAATCATGAGCAGAGATGGAATCCTCAAAGAAAAAGAAACAAAGGCCAACAAAGAAGCACATGAAGCCGGCATCACCAGGATATGGTTCAGCTGTGAGCAGCTAGAGATGATGGCTCAGGATAGAAATAGCTGGAGAACATCCCCAAAGATAAGACAATGGTGAAAACAAATATTTTTTTTAAAAGTAATGAGCCAAAAAAAATATTTCCACATAAGACTTATAAGACATCTGATAATTAATAATGTCAGCTCCAATTAAATTTTAATCAAAATAGGAATTAAATAAAAAATTTACTAATGACATCTTACTTTAAATAAAACCAAGTCTCAACAAAAAAATGAAATGCCAAATCAGTTCTACACAAATCAATTCAAAAATTAAAAAGACTGATTTTAACCATAATGATGAAATGAGTCATCAACAAAGCATATTTCATAGTTGTTTTTAACCATAATTTCATATCTTAATTTCTTCTGCTCAAGTCTACACACATCACCAGCAGGTGTATCCATACAGAGATTTGCCATTCATCATGTTTTGTAAAACAGACAAACCTTTGAGGGCCACTTGAGTGTTTCAATCAAATCTGTCTTCACACGGCTCAAACCTCCGACATCTTCCCAGCCCAACTGTCCAGGCTTATGAAGTTGTATGTGGCGCACTGAGACTGGTTTGAAAGTGTGTAAGGCGTCTTCAAAATCATCCAATGACAGACAAAGATGATCTTTAGGAACTAATGGAAAGATATTCAAAAATATACAAGTTTGGAGAAGTTATCAAAAAAAATAATAATGGAAGTTAGTCAAACTGAATAAATAAATATTCTTGATGCTACCACATCTATTTCTGTCAAAATATTAACTGATTCAAAGTATTAAAACACAGCTGTGATTAGTAATATTTTGAAAATTATCCCCACAAAAGAGCAGCAGTTTAATTCTGAGCTGCTCTCAATGAGCCAGTTATTTCAAAACTTTTTCCATGTATTTTTATGCATTGAGTGGGGCGGATGGCCGAGTGGTGTAGATACTCGACTGTCGACCTGAGAGTCCTGGGTTCGATCCTGGGTGAGGCCCATGGAATTTTTCCAGGTGAAATTCGGTACAAAGTCATCCCACAAGTCCACCCAGCTTTAAATGAGTACCTGACTTAAGTTGGGGAAGTAAAGGCGGCTGGGCGTTGTGCTAACCACACAATCCCTTCATATGCCGAGGTAATAGAAACAGATAAATTCTACACCTCATCTGCCCCGATGGCCCGTTAGGGCTAAGGGAACTTGACCTCATGCGTGGACACTTCAGAATGCACTTGTTCACAAAATTTTCCCAAATAAAAAAAAAGGTGTGATGTCTATAACCAAAGCTTGTAGTTGGCAGCATGCAATAAATTAAAAAAAAAACATTGGGCAATTTTTTTTAAAACTAGGGTTTCAAGTACCAGATTTACCAATTATCATCATAACTGGTATTTTAACCTCTTTGACAATAAGCATTCAAGTTAAAAAAACATTTTTAATAAATTATTATTGCATAAATTTTTGAGGACAACCCAATTTGTTTGTTTTTTTAAAACAATTTTTCTAATGAATTACCTACCATCTCCAAGCTTTACCAGCTTTCGATGAATGGCCATGTTGACCAATGATTCAAGGTCCCTGGCCACATAGCCCTCTGTCTTGGATGCCAAGAGACTCAAGTCCAAAGTCTGACTTGTTTTATCCCATAAACCCAAGTGGCTCCTGATGATGGCTTGTAACATTTCTTCCCTGGTTGCCTTATGTTTACCCAATGAGTTCAGTCCAAGTGATAATGAAATTAGACAATTCAAGTGATAATGAAAGTTGACAATCCAAACTGATTTAATTAAAATCGAAACACTGAACATTTTTAAACAAAATTTAAGTTGTTTTTTTAAAATAAAAAATGTAATGTATATTTCAAGCAATTTAGTTTGGAGACAGATGGCCAAAAGGGCTAAGTTAAAATGAGTTTATTCATTAAAATAATATAACTTTTAAATATTTAACAAGCTGGTGCAAAAATGAGGCTAAAAAAATAAACAAGTACCTTATTAGGGGAGCCAATGTCTAAAGTCTTCTGAACATAATGTATTCCCTGAGTAGAGACTAAAGAGGGGTGAAGTGATGATCTGGATTTGCTAGTGGCAAGGACCATAACTCTGCTGCAGTTCTCTATTTCATACTTGATCATTTTTTGCAGCACTAAAAATATTTTTAAAATTTTGTTTGTTAGTACAAGTAGTTGTTGTTTTTTGAAGACTTGGTATATGTTACTAAATCGTGAACTTATCACACACACACACATTTTTATCTATAGTTTAAAAAATGTCAAAAAATTGAATCCCACTTTTTTTCATACAAATATTTTAGAATACATCCCCGGAATAACCTGAGTAACATGAATTTTTTAGTTCAAATGATATCACTAACCTAGATGCATGGTATGTCAACATGACTTACTCTGAGAAACCTTGGAAGCGTACACCATCTCTAAACTCATCTCAGCTTCAGGTCCGGCGGGTGCCGGCACAATGGTGTCCAGATTGTCTAATATAATCACAGAAGGTCCATACCAAGCCGCTTCATCAAACATAGACTCCAAGTTTTTTTTTATATGAGCCAGTGGATTTCCTGAAAATGACAACACAATTTAGGAACACAAACATGTCATTCAAAACTCAGATGGTAAAAAAAAAAAAGTATTTTCAGCAACACTTCGTAATTAAATGTCCAGCATAAATGTAAAGCCAAAGTATTCCTACTGATTGAAAAATGAGCTGCAAAGGCCAAAGAAGTGAAGAGCTGATTTGTCTTTCAGTGGCGTTTTAATTTGAAAAAAGTTCTTCATATTTTGTAATTGACAAATAACGATGACCAGATCAATCAATGTCCATTTGGTGTCACCAAAAAATTTCACAGAATATTTATTTTTAATTGTTTAGTTGTTGTAAGTGTTATAGTTTAAATTTCAGATAGACAAAGAAGAAAAAAAGACAGCAGTGTTTGTGACAGGAAGTGACAGTGTAAGCTTGGCTATCAGAGTTCACTTTGAGAGTTTAGAAGTTGTTAACTTTATCTAGCAGTCAATGGGACATTTTAGTACTGTGATTATAATGAAGCCATACTTATAATAAAATACAGTTGGGAATAATTTCATACTTACATCATTTGCAGCCAGCACCTCTTCTTTTTAAATAAATATAATTAATTTCAAGTGAAAACTTTAAAAGAAGAGACCTGTTTTAAAAAGTTAATGTATGTAACTGTTTACTCACAAAAGCACAGTAAAGCAGTTAAAAAAAGTTTAGAAATGATAGCTATTTTTCTCACCTCTTAAGGTTTTGCAGTTGACATAATTGACATAAGCTAAAACCGGAAGCTCACTCATTTTCGCACCAATGGCTTTGACCAAGGATGATTTGCCACAGCCACTCGGACCTATGATGAGTAAGAGGCCGTGGCACAGCCCAACGTGAGGTAAAAAGCTGTGCTGACTTAACGGCCTGACTCCTAGACTGGCATGGAGGTAAGTGATGGCTTGCTCAATAATGTTATCAATTCCACTGTAAAAAAAATTTTAAATGTACCATCACTATCAATGAACCATCTAAATGAATTCATATCAATAAACTCAGATGGCCAAGTGGTGTAGATGCTTGACTGTCAACCTCAAAGGCCTGGTTTTGATCCTTGGTGAGAATCAAGAGGAATTTTTCCAGTTCTAGTCAAAGTTGGTTTAAAGTCCCAGCTTTAAATGGGTACCTGACTGCAGTTAGGGAAATAGCCTAAAGGAGGCTAGCATTGTACTAACCACACAATCCCTGTATATGCCGAAGTTACAGAAACAGATGAATTCTTTATAGCTAAAGGAACTTAACTTTTGTATCGATTAATCTAAAAATTAATTAATATCAATGAACCATCTAAACTAATAAATTTCATGGGCATCTGGTACAATCAAAATTTGTATTGTACATAATTATATTTCTGTCGATTTGTTATCCGAAAATAGTTTTTGATACCCGTTAAAAAATCATCCACCCATCCATATATAGATTTCTCACACTAACTGATAACCTGCATCCTCTAAAAAATAGAATTTTTAGATGAATTATTTTAGTTCTTTTGCTCAGGAAGCGCTTTGTGATTTGTTCCTGTCAAAGAACAACCGTGACTCATGTCTTGTATTTCACAGATTAGATCATTATTTTATGCATGACAACGATCAGCTATTATTAAATTAGCAACAGTTTTGTGATATGTTTTGTGATGATATATTTTGTAATGTTTTGTGATGATATATTATGTGTAGATATGTTTTGTGATGAAATATTTTGTGATATGTTTTGTGTTGATATGTTATGTGTAGATATGTTTTTTGATGCTATGACAATTTTTTTTTATTTATTCTTAGAAAAAAAAACCACAACTAATAGCTGGCTTCAAATTAATAAAAAAAATTTTAATTAGAGAATAAAAAAATTTACCCTAAAAATCCCAGCTTATTCATCAGTGGCTTCGGGTCAAGGCTAGTGATCTGAGAAGGAGTTGACATGCCGGTGATGACACCCAGCTTATCCACCTTCGCATCCAACTCAACAGTCAGAAGGACCGATTCAATATTAGCCTCACTCAACATAGTCACATCTTTCACAGAGGCTGGGTTATCTCCAAAGAATGTCAGCTGAACTTCCACAGCTTGCCCTGCAAAAGGACCAGACAATGTTTACTCCATATCCAAATGTCATATGCAATGAAAGCAAAAGAGGATAGGCTGGTAAACAAGTTAGCTATTGGTGACTTATTTAAGTTGTGAAAGAAAAGAGCTCACCTTTAAATGTCATGAACTTGAGAAACAAACCTTGGAAGACAACGAGAGGGTGCTTCTCATCGGCGCACTGTTTAATGTAGTGAATGAAGGTGGCCTTAAGGGAATCAGTGCTTGATCCAGCAGGCTGAGGTCAATTCAAACGTGAAAAAAATTTATAAGCATTTTTTGTAGATGATTGTCTACAAGATAGTATAATGTTTGTAAAATAAGAAAAAAAAAAGTCACAATTTACTATTGATATTTCTAAAATATCATTGAAATTGTGGGCTCTTTAATCCAAAGTTACAATATAAACCATAATTAAAAAAAAACAAAAAACATTTCCACTTACAATTGTACTTTTAACAGGATAAATGCAAACTTTTTTAGGAATGATTGGCTCGAAGGGACCAGTCTTTAACCACACAGAACTTGTAGCTTTCAAATTTAACTGGCAGCGCAACATGTCGGGTATGATCACATGACCTAACAATAGTCAAGTCAATAGTCATCAATGGAGGATACTGTTTGGTCAAGTTGTTGTTTTTTCAGATAGCACTTTAAAAATTGTATTTTATGAAATAGAAAATTTAAAGATAAGGCACCCTTTATCGCAAGTTGCAGACAGAAGAAACCTGAAAGAGTCCATTCTCTTCAGATAAAAAAAGATATTGTTGACTTTACTGATAACACAAAAAAATGTTGTACTTTTATTTACTGTCAAGCGAAATATTGCTGAACCAAAAAATGTTGTACTTTTATTTACTGTCAAGAGGAATATTCCCTATCATTTAACTTTTTATTTATAAACTTGTACAAATGGTTTAAAAAATTGTTTGTGCAGTTTAGGTGTAAAATATGTACCAAGACTAAGGGTTCATCAGTTTAACAAAGGTAAGTGTCCACCTGTCTGAAATAATACCACTACAGACTTTAGTTTTATGTTCCACAGAGAAAACCAAAATAGCTGCTTAGGAACATCAATTTACATAGCAAGAAAAAAGAGTTCAAATTAATATTAAATCATAAAAACAATACAAGAAACTTAGATTTTTTAAATATAAATTTTTGAAAGGAAAATAGCTTATCCATGTTGTTTAGATGCGTTTTACAAATAACCTTGTCAACTTAAGTGCTAGTCTTAACCAGTCTAAGCAAATTTATACTCTAAAAATTAAAAATAATAAAATGTAATTATTTTATGCCATATACATGTATTATTATGATGTTAATATTGACTATTATTATTATGTTGATAGAGAAACAAGCCATTATTTGTATTAGGTCAAATTCTGCATCAAAGGCTTCAGAGAAAAATACAGCCTACTTTTAAGACTCTAATTTCTTCCTATGCTACAAGAAAAAAAATCAGAAATTGCAGCTTATACATGTATCTGCTGTTTTGCTCATTTTAGATTCACTTATATGTACAGTGAAGGGTTTAGCATTATGAAAACTTCTGCACTTGAAGTAACAGGCAGAAGTTTTTGTATTGTTGGTCCCTTACCTTTACAGCACAAATAAAAGACGAGAGTAGCGGACGCAATTCTTCCCATACAAATAAATTCAATGGAATCCATAAGCAAGTTAAACACATGAAACATTTCTTGGACTAATGTATTCTATTAATATTATATCTTAAAACAGACCGATTGGATAACATTCAAACATTAGTTAAAGATCATCAAAAGGACACAAAAAGTTTAAAAACTTACCAAACAACAATGGCTGTTCACTTAAAACCTCATCAGCTGCGTTCCGCCACACAGGATCTGTAAGACCTGCCTTTCTGTCTATTGCAACCACCCGGACGTAACAACAATCAGTAAAATTCGAAGAGTCCACAGAGGAGTTATTTATTTCAGTGGTGTCTCCCTGGCCACCATTTGCGGTGGGAGGCACATTTTTTAACGATTTCGCACCTTTCTCATTGGGCGCTGGCAGTTTCTTCAGTCTAGCAATAAAATGATTAGGTAAATATGGCAGATAAGGGTGCAGCTGCCGCTCAAACTTTGCACTCTCTGCATCCACATAGACCGTTGATGGTTGAAATACCTCATATGGAACATTGAAATGATTCTCTGAGGCAAAATTAGGGTCAACTTTTTCTTCATTCTTCAATCCACCCCTGGATGTGATCTGTTTGTTGATTGCGGATTTATCAATAGGAAAGCTTTGGTCTAGGGTGTGCCTTATTTTCATTGGTTGTACCCTCAGCACACCACTTCTGGACGGCTGTTTACCCATTGAGAAATCTATGCCTGATCCAGCATCTGGTGAATTTTTTTTGGACACCACTGGAGCCTGGAATAATGACCTGAATGAAAAATGCACATTTTAAATCAATCTTTAAATATGTGACAAAGTCAAGTGAATCATGGGTGACAGAGCATCAAAGTGGCTATCCAAAGAATGCTGGCTGCAAAACATCAAGAAATAAAAAAACTCTATAACAATTGCAAATAATGTAAGTCACCACTCTGTAGAGAGAAGAATAGAGACTTAATGGCTATTGTGTCCCTGAAGTCTAACCAGTGACAAAACTTGCTAAAGGGTGTAAGTTAATGACAGTGATACCATACGGTAGAATTTATTCACAACAAAAAACACATTCTCTGAGAATAAATCATTCTTATTTTCTTTTATGGTTAATACATAATTTACATCCAGTACCAGATCATAAAATACAATGAATAAAAAGATAATTTTTCTCCTAAAATATAAACTGCAGCTAACAGTTCTAACACAAAAATATATCCAGTCAGGTAATGAAACTAAAGTACAGACTTGATGAACAAGTGAGCAACTTTTAAATACATCTGTAAATTTATGACATACAAAAGTAATAGCATTTAAATATTCTGGACTAAACCTGTTTTCTAACTCCATTCAATGCTAAACTGAATAAAGTGTACTTGAAGTAGGGGATGGGTGGTCGTGCAGTGTACAGCGCTCAACTGTCAACCGGAGAATCCTGGGTTTGAACCTCAGTGATAATCTTGGGATTTTTTTCTGGTCCTGGTGTAAGTACCCAAGTCCACCCAGCTTTAAATGGGTACCTGACTTTAAGTTGAGGGAGTAAAGATGGCTGGGCGTTGTGCTAACCACACAAACCCTTTATGTGCCTAGGTTACTGAAACATATGAATGCTCTACTTCATCTGCCCCAATGAACCCTTCGGGGCTTAAGGAACTTTTTTTTTTATACTTGAATTAATTTGTATTTAAATTTTACCATTGATTGATGGACAAATAAAAGTGAATGTCAATGATCGAGTTTTTGAGACAGATGGTCATGCGATGTAAAGTGTGCGAATGTTAACAAGAGGGTCTAGGGTTCCATCTTCTGTGAGAGCCATGGTTTTTCAAAACAAGGTGAAAGATCTCTCTAAGTTTTCTGTGAGAGCCATGGTTTTTCAAAACAAGGTGAAAGATCTCTCTAAGTCTTCTGTAGAGCCTCCAAAGCCATTACACTATCAGCAATGGTTGGGATAAAAGAAGGGCACCACTAAAAAATAGTCCCAAAAAAGATAAACATCTCGATTAGTCAAGAACTTTGCACATACACAAAAAAATAATAATTGAAAAGGTGCCCACAAATTTTTAATCACTCATCATTTCTATAAATATTTGTATAATGTAACAATTATTTTTTCAACTTTATGGTAAAAATTTTTATGATCTAAGAATTATTTTGTTAACTTCATGGTAAATTTTAATAACAGGGTAGGTTTAAAAAGATTTTTTTCTTCATTTTTATGGAGTACTTAAAATCCTAAAGAGCAGTCATTTGTTAAATAATTTTTTTCAATCAAGATCTGACATTCAATAATGAAGTGTGTTAACTGAAAAAAAACAACACATAATATAACAATAGTTACATTTATAAAATTTTACCTTAGAACCTGCCTCACCTCCCCCCCCCCCAGCTGCGATCACTAACGCTCATTTCTCAAAAAGAACATGTGCTTTGTATCAAATATCAAGCTTACACTGCAAATGAGCAATGTTTGTGAGCCAATCACCTAAGTCTACCATAGTGTCCATATAGCAAGTGCACTCTTTTATGGCAAGGATGTAAAAAAATGGCATTATAAAAACCAGTGGTGTTGGGATCAAGAGATATCATCCTTGCAGGGGCTTGAATATTAATGAGCGATGGTTTAATTTTAATTTTCCCAAAAACAGCAAAAAAATTTACTTTTCAATATCTTTGTCCAACTCAGCTTCTAAATGTCCTTTTACCACATTAGCATCAGTAAGTATTCTTTGAATATTCCCTATATTTAAGACTTTTATAAGATCAGATGAAACTGCCAGGTTAGATTTCCGAAATGAAGTGAAACACTATGTAAACAAAAAGCTTCAGTCTGAAAGGTTTTAAGCAGATTAAATGGAGCTGACCTTAATGGGAAAGGAAAAAATGAAGCTACCAACAAGTAGAGCATGTTGTTTTTTCTCATTGATGAGTTAAATTAAAAGGATAATATAAATCTGATCAAATGTGCGCAACGAAATTAAACAAAAAATTTTAAATACACTTTACAAAAATCATCTAAAATAAAACAGAAGATAAAAGTAGCAAAGTTTGAGCAATTAGAAGAACAGACATTAATATAAAACAAACAATGGCAAAAATAAAAATGAAATATTTCCAAATATATCAAGAATAAATGGAGGAACATTGTAAAGCAATCTAATCTAATCTAGTTGATACATAAGGGAAATATTCCTACTGAAAACCATATAAAACAATTACACAACAAAATCCCCCTGTGAGGTGTAAGAAAGATGGCAATAAAAGTTTTGACCATCTAAAAAAAAAACTGTTTTAAACATTTTCAGTAACTTAGAACTTAACCTGAAGATAAACTAAACTCTGCTGATGCTTAAATTCATGTTTAGCAACATAATGAAACTTTGTAATATTTCATTCTGACCTAGGCTAAATTTTAGAAACAATATTTCTTCTGATGCATTAGTGTGTAATAAATTCATTATATGAATTGAAAGCTATAAGTTATTTCAAAGTTTTGCAAATGCAGAAGAGTTTTTTCTTTTAAGTTTATTTTAACCACAAAATTACATGGTTAAAATATCAACTAATACATGTAGTTTTAGCAATGACTGTTAACCAACCCAGAAATCTCCAAATGAAAAAAACAACTGAACGACATATGACTCGAAAATAAATAAATCATAGCTGGTAGCTGAATTATTTTTGAAGGTGATTGAAACTTATAAAGATGTGGGATTAATGCACATATAATATCAAATTATACATGGGAATAAGAATGTAAATATATCTTAGGTAACATTACTCACCATAAAAATGTGTTGGATGAACCTGATCTAAATCTAGAGCTAAAAATTTGAGCAATATGTGATGAGTATTTAATAATTATTTAAATTATTTTGTTAACTGTCTGAATCTAATTTAATATAAATGTTTATTTTGTTAAGCAGCACATTGATGTTTGAGGAGGAAAACCGAAAAACAAAAGCATCCACAATGCTAATTAGTTTGTTAATTACAGCTATATTAAACTATTAGAATTTTTCTTTAAACCTCTAAAAGTATGAAAGAAAATATTTAATTTGATAACAGAAGATGCAAGTCTATTTGTACAAAACGTTCATGATTCAGTAATAAAAAGAAATAGTTTATTAAATCTTTACTCTGTAATTACATTCCTAAACAAATGCATGAACATGTGGGTCAAGCAAAAATCACAAATAATGTCATGCTGAATTTCCTCATGTTACATTTAATTTAATCGCAAGTATCAATAAAACACATACAAAAAACACGATACAGAATCCAAATTTACCTGTTAAAAAAATAGAAGATGTATCTAGAATTAGATTAAGAGAGTTAAATTACACAGTATTTACCAATTGAAAAAAAAAATTATCTCAGACATGTTTAAATGAACTTTGCTAAGATTATATCTATCACAGCAGTGGTTGGCAACCTTTTTGACCTCACAGATCCCCAAATTCAAATTCTAAGTCCACAGTGGCCCTCCTCTCCGTTGTACATATTTTACTATTATGATCTGAGAATTACCATTTTATTACTAAGAAATTAATATGTTTAATATAAATCTCAGAACTCGTAGTTCTACCAGCCAAGATGGGCAAATAAGTAACTCTTTAATGCTCCTTCATAATCAACTATGAAACATTGTGTGAATACTAATATCTACAAATTAATTGGATAAAATGATCGATGATTTTCAAAATATTCAGCCTAGTCTTAAGTTGGCTGACAGGAATTATAATTATTTGAACTTTCTGAACTGCCAGTTCTCCCAAAACCTCTTCACTGGCTAGTAACATGCCTGACCAAATAATTCTTCTCTGATCTCAAGATTTTTTTTTTCATTTTAAGAATGAGAAATAAAATTTAAAGAGCACAAATAAAAAAAGATTTTTTGAATGCATGTTTACTTTAGTATCAGCATAACGAATATTGAGTTATAAACAAGGGAAACTTCAAGGCAACTTTAACAGTTCAACCTTAATAGTTCCAACTGTCTCGCAACACAAACATGTGCATAGGTGGCAAAAAGTTAAAACTTGGTGATTCCCATTAATTTATTTAATACATGTAATATACAAGTGTGCGTTTCAAAATCAACGCTATGCTCACTGCAATTCAATAGTGTCCATGTCTTTAGAACAATTTGTGAAATCAGTGGTATAAGCAGCAAACATCATTATTTGGAATATTTTAATTCAAGTTTTTTTTCAATTTATATAATGAAAAGAAATTGCTAAATATGTCCAAATCTTTCTGGGGACGGCTAAAATGTTCTCGCGTCCCTTCAGTTGCTGACAGCTAATGTGAAAATGTTTTTTTTATTTTACTAGTCTATACATTGTGAATTTCAAAATGTAATTTATAAAAATACATTAGATTAAACTTGAGCACTACAAAATGCCTTTCTTTTATTAAAAGCCAAAATACTGCTGGGATTCTCTGGTGTATCTCTCTAAGTATCAATTACAACAAAACTGCAGCTTCTTATTTCACTAATCTGCCATTAATAGCGTAACCAGATTACGATAAAGATAAGTTAATATCAATAATTATAAATGAAAAATAAAAGTTAAGATAAAAAATGTTAATAACGCTGATTACAACATTGAAAAACCAATTCACCATTCCACATAAAAAGAAATTCACTTGAATAAGTGTGATACAAATAGCTTTTTTTCATTGGCACATCAACCCTAAATGCTTACAGAAGTGTTATCATCTAGTTAAATTGTATTTTATGTCTTTTGTACCCATGGTAAAAAAATTAATTTTGTGAACCTAAGACAGTATTTTAAATGATTTGCTTACATATCTTTTGGTGTAGTTATGGCATCAGAAAAAGAGCCCACACCAAGTTTTGAAAATGTCAATAGCAATATGAAATTCATGATAATTTTTTTTTTAAATACAATTATCAGTGATGTAAAACCGTCCTTTGTTAACTACAGTTAATTCTGTACACACAGAAAAAAAACATATTTTTACTCAATTTATGCCAAGATATCCAATCTTAATTTATATCATTGCAAAAGTTCATTTAATTTTAAAAATCTATATAAATAATTGCGGTGTGGTTTGTGCATTAAATCGAAAGTAAAGAATTAATACAACAGTATTCCGATTTAAAATATTAATCATGGCTCCATCCCAGTCTCAATTCGATATTTCTTTTTAAAAAAATCTACAGTTTTAAATAGTTTCTGAGGTTTTTATTATAAAACGTAAACGTCATTATTATTAAAAAGTAATAATAACATAATATTATTCAAATTATTGTTGTTTATATTACAACAGTTAGCATTTTAAAATCGTCAAATGTAAACAAAAGTAATATTCAAAACTAATTTCGTAAATAAAGTTATTTTTAAAAGTCGATCTAATACAAAAAAAGAAATCCTGCTAATATCTATACAAATTAAGTTCTCAGCTTTCACATTATTTCAATTTTTTAAATAAATTATGCATTGATTTATTTTTAAATTAAAAAATAAAATTATATTTTTAAGACTTACAGGTCAAGTAAAAGTGTAAAATAATTGACCAATTTTTATATAATGTAATAAAATTCGTGTAAGTTTGAGTGGGTTGGTAAATTAATGGTTAAGCGACTTGCATTTTTTTTAATTTTTTTTTTCTGGCTACTCAAGTTTGATTCTTCATGCATACATTATTTTTTTTATGTTTTATAATTTATCTTTTTTGCTGTTTTAATGATAAGTAACAACAACAAATTAGATCTCTTGGACAAAATTTTTAAACTTGTTTTTTGTAATTGAAATAATCTATCCTTTAGGTTGCTTCAAAGAAAAGCAACAACAACTAATTTGATTTTTAATTTCGTTCATAACTGAAAAAAAATTATTTTGAAAATATGTATCAAAGCTGAACAATAGTCTATCTCTATGCAAAGGTTTTGCAGAGTACAGCTAGTTTTACTATAAAACGCATGCAGCAATGTTTTAAAGAGATTGTGTTACTTCAGAAGGAAAAAAAGATGAAATCCAAAAAGACCAGGAAAATCTGTTGAGGGTTAAATGACAACCTACTCAATTTTTCAATGACAGATTTGTGATCTGGAGTTCAAAATTGTCTCCAAACACCGGATAAATCCCAGACAATTAAAATATTGATGCCTTGAGTAATCAAAGACATTATCAGCTAAATTGGACACTATTTTAAATCACCCAATTGTTTGTATGGCTCATGATATCAAGAACCAGCTCTTGTATAAAGAAAACAGCAAAGAACAAAAAAACATCATTCTAAGACAATGTGTATTTCTTGTATTATAACATTAATACTAACCTCATCCAATTAATAACTGAAGCTTGTCTTGATACTAAATGATGCTCAGGGTTGCTGATATTTCTTTGTCTACGGGGGTCATGTCTACTATTTGAAACATTTTTGACAGGACTATGTAATGGTTTTGGTTCCAGAGTATCTAAGCCTTTATCTGTGACAAATTGAAAGTCAAATGAATAAATAAATATTTTCAAAAAAATATTTTTTGTGTCATATTATTGAAATAAAGATATAGTTATTGAAAGACTTGAAAGCAATCTAAAAATATTTAGCAATGATTCAAAACAATCTCTGACTTCGTACTTTATTCCTGGAGAGCGCAACCTTTTTTACCTGATTGCATCACTGATGGTTCATTGATTCTATTTACAAAAACCATACAGGATTACAATTATATTATAACTTTAGGTTGTATAGTACTGATGGGGTCAACATTACATTGGTTCTACACATGGGCCTAAAGGTTATTATGTTTGAAAGATAACATGAGAATATACAGATCATGTAAAACAATATACACTTACAAGGAAGGAATAGGAAAGAAAATAAAGTTCTACCCTCAATACTTTGTACATTTTAAGTGTGTGACATCACATGTGCCCAATATTATAAAAGATTGTCTAGTTTTTTCGTCTTTCTATCAGCACACTTTTTTAATTTTTGTTCCTTCCTGCCATCTCTATTTTTAGCTAAATTTCTTTCCCATCTCTCATTACTATCATTTATTTTTTTCAACGAAAACATTTCAGTAAAATATTTTTGCCAACTGCAGAAGGTAAGCATGCATTTTATTATAATAAATGAAACTAAGAAATATAAAAAAGAATAAATGGTTATTTCTTTGTAAAAACAAAAAAATATTATCATACTCTAATAAATGTTTCTTCATTTGGTTTATCGGCTTACTGATTTATTTATTTAGTATATCAGCATACTGATTTATTTATTTAGTATATCCGCATACTGATTTATTTATTTAGTATATCGGCATACTGATTTATTTATTTAGTATATCAGCATACTGATTTATTTATTTAGTATTATGTAATTTTATGAAGTCATTTGAGAAAAATATGTTTCTATTGAAAACAAAATAAATGAGAACTCATGTTATAAAGTTATTTTCAGAGCGCCACACACAATCTACGGAACTTTTAAGTTATATAGTTATAGGATACATATATAATAAAAAATTCATATTTTGTATTAAAAAGATAACACTTTTTTCACTGCTTTTGTTAACCTTCTATTAGACCACCGGCTGTACCTCTGCTTCGATCAATTCACAACCAAAAAAAATTCACTCTGAAACATTTCTGATCCTTTATCTTATAAATGTGAAATTAATGTAAAATGATTCCTAAACAACTGAGATTAAAATACAAACCATGCCTTATTCATATACTAGTCATAAAATTACCCAGAGAAACCCAGTGCCTGGAATTCAAATTCGATCCTGACTGCTGCCTCTGTAAACCAAGAGAGCTCGGTGGACTAATCACTCTGTTCTTAGGGTTTATAACAATCTCAGTATTCTGTTCTAGTAAAGCACAGGGTGTTGGAGGTTCTACACTGTCTACAGATGAAGGAAAAAATAAACAGTACAACATTATTATTACATTGTTCTTAAACAGATTTGAATTGATGAACCTTACTGGTAAATAAAATAAGCAAATGGCAAATACTGTGTTAACAGCTGTTACAAGTAAAACAATAAAATGGAAGCAGCAGATATGCAAACTCAGTCAAAAATTGATCTAAATTTATAAAAGTATAGTTCAGATTCAATAAGGTTGTTGTTCAGTCTATAAGTGATGGCAATTACACAGCAGGCACACTAAACTTCCCATGCAAAAAAATGTATCATATAAAAAAATTAATGTAATAAATTCTATGTACACAAAAATAAGGAAGTGGCATATACAAAAACTAATGCATTTCAATTTGCTCAAATTTTTGCATATTGACAAAATCCTAATTGCCATCTCCTGTTAATAATTTTCCATTAGGGTTGAAATGATACAAACATTTTTTCAGATTCTGATACAATTTCCATTATTTCTCTAAATGTTCTATAATGTTATGATTATATTAATAGGACTAAAGGACCTTCCCTATTCCATTCTGAACAGCCCATCAAGCTCTTAAGTAAACATTCATAAAATTAGGTGCCCATACAAAAAGTTGTGATATTTTTTTTATTAATGATTCCAATGTATCATACCATCACTAGTTTCCATAAAGCAAAATAAACTTTGAAATAAGTTGGCTTTTTTTTAACCCTTCACTAATGCGGTCGTTTTGAGGGAATGGATGGACACATTAACAGATATACATCTGTTGTGCTTTACTAGGTCTTTTCTGTGAGCTTTAAAGACTAGGTGGCACCCATCTCTTCTCCAAGTCAGTGGAGAATATTTTTGGATTACCAGGGATTGAACCCTGTACCCTTTGCATGGGAGTCCAGTTCAGTATCAACTTTTCTATTCAGTTTAGTACAACTGATGTTATTAGATTCAGACTAAGATCATGCCAGTCTGACTCACCATAATACAGCCACTGATTTACCCAATTCATTCTGGTGATGTTCAGTTCTACTAATTTTCAAATACACTACATAAGCCTATAAGTATTCATTCAAATCATTGTAAATTAATCTAGGATGATTATAAAAAGAAAGGTTGTTGTATTCATCTGTTTCTGTTAACACAACATTATGAAGGATTGAGTGGCTAGCACAATGCCAAGCCATATAACACCTCCAACTTAAAGTCAGGTCGCCATTTAAAAATGAGAGGTCTTGGGGGACTTTCACCAAGATCTGAAAAAATGGCTGCAGAACTCAGTTCAAGCCCGAATCAATGAAATAAGCACAATCTCTTTCAAGATGAAAGAACCATTTTTTTTTAAACTAACATCCTTTTAACTTAGCCTACCTGACAACAAGCAAAGAATATGTGTACTCCACGCGTTAAAAAAGAGAGAAAAAAAAATTAAATGTAATATAAAAAAAGACTTAGTTTATCTTTCTTACCAAGTAAACAATCATTGGAAATTTGTCTTTTTTCCTATTCTGAATCATTAGTTTAAGGAGATTCTTGTCGCTGTTTCTTTTCGGCCAACTGGGAATCTTTCTGCAACCAAGAAACTATCAACGGAAATTTGTTGCAGCCTTTGCTGGAGAATCTTTCAGAAGTGGGCCATCACATTATTATTCAGCATGTTAACCGCCCTGTTAGCAACAAGTTTATTAGGGTGATAGTTGAAAATGTTAATCCTGGCCGTTAAAACGATCATTGGCTCCTCTTCATCTGACAATCGCTCCCTCTTAAATATCTTCAGCTGTACCGCATAGCCTTTGTACCATATGTGATTGTTTGTCTCTAACATTAAACTTTGCTCTCTTTCTCTCGACATCCTTCGTAACCTGGCACGGTTCATTACCCGAGACAAAACATTATCTATATTACTGTTCATGATCTGGGGTATTTGTGATCCAAGGTTCAACTATATATATATATATATACATGTATATGAGGATTTCCTGGACATAGTATTTTAAAATTATATTCCATCTTATGAGATCAAAGTGAATATTAGTGAATACAAGTTGTAATCTAACATATGACAAAGTTCCTTGTTCAGAAATTTTACAGAGCACAATCAAGGTAAAACAATGTATTTTATCAAATTAATGAAACATTTCAATTGACAATTACAGCAACCAAATATACTACAAAAAATCTGACACATTTTCTTTCTCTTAAATCAACAAGTTTTACAAACTTCTTTGAGTATAGTAAAATTGTACTCACTGATTTTAAGACAGACGCCAACATTTTTCATTAGCCACAGTGGTAGCAGTTGGCCTGGCCAAACCACCCTGATTTGATTTAATATAAGACTTTCCACTTTTAGCGACTGACTTTTCTGTGTAATATAAAGTTGATAAAAGATGTATGAGTGATAAAGAGTTAATGATAAACAGTTAAAAATAGAAAGGGAAAAAAACTTTGTATCTAAATTTTCTTTTACATTGATAAAATAGTCTTTACACTTACAATAATTTCCCAGTCATTCGCTGTCAAAGGTTCCATAAAGACACGTTTGGCAGATGAAACATGACCAATCGCTTTAAGGGGTAGCTGAAATAAAAATCAAAGTATTATTCATAAAAACAACATAATAAATTAAATAATTTTTTTTTAAATGGGAAAAAATAACCTTTTTTTTTATTCAAGTGGAGAAAATGTAAATAGACAAGTTCTAAGAAGATAGGAGTCAATAACAAAAAGAAAGAAAGAAATGTAACAGGTAAGATTCAATTTTATAGTTGATAATATAAATATAAATCTTACTGGTGATTCAAAATCATCTTTGAATCCAAGTCTACTGCCATAATCTTTATTTAATTCAACTATGTCTCCAGAGTTTAGCTCAACACTGTTACCAAGAACTGTAAAATACGCTTTCTGACCAGAAGGCAGATCCGTCTCATATACAATAACCTGTATACAAAAAAAAATGCAATTAGTATATTTAATTTACTTTTTGCTGAGTTACTTTATGGTGACACCTTAAAATCTGAGCTAAATGAATTTCAGAAAACCTTTCAAATTGGAAGCCAATTGTCTCCTTCCATTTTCTGATGCTCATTAAATTGTTCGAGAGAAATTTAATGATTATTTTACTATTATTTTTAAACAAGTTTTTTAAATATTTCTTTTTTATTATTTTATAATTTTTAGTTTTGAAAGGGTTAAACTTTCTAATATAATTCAATTAATTTGTAAGTCTGTGTAAGACTTAAAAAAGCTTCACTTTTTTGTGAACTTTTGCACCCGATCTAGGCTTCATTTTTTTTACATGATAATCTCGAGACGAATTTTATCGCATATTTAACATAATCAACATTACTTAAAAGTAATTAGCTTTGTAATTCTACAAGCTGTTAATTCATGGACTTGAAATTATTTAAATTTGTGCATTGAATCTAAAATAATGCAAAATTTGAGTCTTCTAACTAAATTAGAACAGATTCAAAAAATGAGTTAAAAGATTTGAGGACAAATTCAGCCACACACAGAATGTAAAACTAATAAAAAGCTTCTAAAATAAATAAATATCATACCACCCCCAGCTATCAATAAAAGAGATAAAAATAGCTTTAAATGACTAAGAACTTTATACATTAAAATAACTGGTTAATTATTTATACTTTCCTGGATAATTTTGGAGGGTTTTTTTTTTATTTTACATCAGCAAAAAAAACTAATTAATGAGGGGAAAAATAAAAATTGTCAACTAACTTGTTGCAATATTTACACACACAAAAAAAGAAAACTTTAAAAATTTTACTTATGTTTCAAAACTTTTTGTAATTTGCATATTAGCATGGTTTTTCCACTACCTTAAGAAAGTTCTGAATTTATCTTGCAGTCTTCAACAAAATTTCTGTTATTTAAATAATAGGAACGAGGAGGAATTATTATCTGTTCACACAAGCTTCTAAAGTTTCTAAATAATTTAAACAGTAAAGAGTCATAATAAAATATTTATAAATAATATTTTAAAAAAAGGTAAATAAATAATTACAGTCAAAGCCCACTTAGCACTGTTAACTTGAACCCTATTATGCATCAATTTATAATATTTCATTAACCGTTTCTTTTCCTTCTTTTTTTCAATATGATAAATTGTTATTGGGAATGTTGTATACTTTTGATTTCATTTAAAAACTGAATTTTAATAAATAAAGAAAAGTATTTCTATTTAAGATTTCTTATGTAATAAGAAGATAAAAAATGTAAAACATGAACAAATATTAGTGCTTTAAAATATATGCAAGTGCACAGATCCATACAGAGGCTTATAGTGATAGATGAAGTCTTGACAAAAACATCAAAGAACTTTCCACATCATTATAATCAGAGGTTTTCAACCTTTTTTTATGCTGCGGACCCCACAGACATTCCAAGCCCTGGTGGCGGACCCCCATAGCCCAAGGCGCCATGGCCTCAACTTTTCGTACTTCATGTTGGGCCAGAATATGTCTTAGTAAGTTTGCAGATGCAATCTACTTAAATTCTGCTAAACGGTAGACCTAGCCTAAGTTACGCGCACAACATGTAAACGTCAAATCAAAAAATGAAACAATCACTGAGTATCTATTCTGCTGCTATGTCTAGTGAGTTTGTCCAAACATGGTGGTATGCGAAATAAACATATGTGTATTTTATGTTCAATGTCCAGTCAGGACCTGTACTTGGTAACAGTAACAGCAGAGAATGCAATTTCGCACAAGTACGTCGTAGAAAATGGTTTGCAGGACATTGATGGCTTTGTCTGACAGCAGCGAGTACTCATGGAAACATGCTAGCCAAAACGACAACAGTGGCAGTCTGTTTAACTGTCAGACGACAGTTCGAACAATTGTTCTTGTTCGAGACCAGTTTAATTGGTTAGATCGAATTCAAAGGGATTTCGAATCCAATCAAATGCGCGAATATCGTTGTAGCCAAAATACTGATGAAAGTAATATGACAACTGCTGTAGGTGGTTCTAAATGGTGCCTGCAATGACGCCTGTTGAAATATTGTTCACTGTAAGAAAGTCAGCCAACAATGGAAACATATCATAGGTCCCTTCTTCACATCTTCCCCTTTATATGCGAAGTTCCTTCTGGAAGGCATCGACTTTGTTTTCAGGTCTTTGCAATGAGAGATTTAAACTGTTCAAAATGTCTGCAAGATAAGCTAGAATGACAACCCATGTCTCGCCTGTAAAGAAATGTGCCATCGATTCATTATGCTGGTTTAGAAAAATGAGCTCATCTAATTATAATACTATAATACAACAAATACAAATCTCATCAAATATTTTGAGTTGTTTACTAACATTTCAAAAAGTATTTGTCACATAAGCAATTCAAATAACAACATAACAGTATAATAGGTTCATCGCTAGAATTTCATCTGTGGGTGTCATTTTAAATTAACATGCGAAGTGTATACCAGCAATTTGATACCAAATCAAAAACTTTTGTCTAAGATTATTTCTAGGCCAATCTAGGATTTATAATAATTGTAATCACTGATTAACCAGACTATTTATCAATAATACACACGCTTGCGCAGATCCGGATGTTTAAACAGTGATGTCAGAGCTCAGTAGGTAAGAAATATTGCCAAGATGACATGACTCAAAAACTCACTGCACAAGGACATGTAGTATGCAGTCTAGTCAGCCCCGTAGCATGAAAATTCTACAGCAGGGGCCAGGCATTCTACAGCAGGGGTCAGGCCAATATCGGGGGGGGGAGGGGGGGTAGGAAATAAATGTCACTAAGTAGAGCAAACAAGCAGAGGGGGCCAGACAAAACGCACCGCCCCCAGCCCCCCCTCCTCCTCACGCTTTGGACCTGAGTCTAGTTCAGACGAAAATATAAGGAAATACCAGCTAAGTTTTCAATTCCGCACATTGTTGGTCTGTATCTGAAACATTGGTATAGCTAGTATTTGTTGTTTAGCTAAAAGATAACCAATCAACCAAACCAAGCAATACTTTATACAAGAAAAAGTCACTACTTTCTATGACTTGCCCACGGACCCCTTTAAAGCTCCTCGCGGACCCCCAGGGGTCCGCGGACCACAGGTTGAAAACCTCTGATTATAATCATTCATCGATTTAAATGCATGTATTGGTCTATGCTATTGCACATATTCCCAATATGTATATATTATTTCCCTATTTAGCACTGTTTGATTAAGCGAATGATTTTGTTGGAACCTAACCCCCGCATTGAGCCCAGAATTTTTTCAATGCCTTACTGAGAGTTAAATTTAAAACTGCAAATAATTATGGAATTATTTATAGATGGGTCAAAATTTCAAAAAGCTGACGTGGGGGGGGGGGGGGGGCAGATGTATACTCTTGAGGGCTCAACACCTAAAAAATGTATTTTTCTTTATTTCGCTTTAAAATTTGGAATAAAGGAGGCACATGGGACACCAATGGAAACAATTTGTCGGGGTAGAATTACTGACTATGGCTCTGCCAGGCCTATTTTACACTCTGGTACAGGGTCCAAATAAATTTATGCTTGTCCTAAGCCTAATGAAAACAATAACTGAACAGGTCCAATCAGCTAAAGACCAGCTTAGGACATTTCAGGGGAAAGTTTTTTTTGTAAAAAATCTTAAATTGTCAACTAGTCAATATAAAATATAAGTTTTACTGGAAAATTAAGTCTTTGTTATTTTTACAATACATAGGTTTTTTATTATATCATTTTAAGCGTAAGGTAATTTCATCAAGATCATGAGTAATAAATATTAAATTGTACTGAATTGAATAATTCAAATTAAATATATTTTAAATATGAGACATCTCAGAGGCCAACGTAGATAGTGAGTGAAGGCAAGGATTAGAATGAATTATATTTTCCTCAATTAAATACAGTGAGTAAAAAAATATCATTGAAGCAAACAAATTGATATTCATGGGATGATGTGTACCAGGGTAGCTTACCCCATTTGTTGCTGTGTTTGATGAACGATTTACTCGCAATCCAGAATTATCAATGAGAAGTAAAAAACAATGTTTTTCATTTCCGAATTTTAATATGACAGTTGAAGTATTCATATTAATGTGAAGGTAGATGTATAAATATTTGAGGCATACCAATGTGTTTACAAAAAAAAAAAAATTTTGATGGGGATAAAATGCGATAGTCTATGGACAACATAAAAGGGAATATCCGTTGACAAAGTGTGATGGTTACCAACTCTGATTACTTTAGCTGAAAATTTGTTATATTAGTATTGCCAGACTAGTTAAATTTGTTCAAATTTATGAGGGATGTGTTTCAAAATCTTTTAATCAAACTTCATAATAAGTAGCCTATATATTGTTTTTTTAGAAAAGTTCAAGTAATGAAGGTCACTGCAGATTATCCACGCGCTTTCTAATTAAATTTTGCCAGAAACAAATTATTGATATCATGCTGATATCATCACAAAGTGATTGCTACTTGACTTGTAACGATCTGGAGTAATTTTAAAGTACTTTCCACATTTATTGGAATTTTGATTTAATTCATGGTTGAAAAATGGCATTAGTTGTTTTCCACATAAAGTAACATATCAAGTTTAAATCATTTATAATATGAACACAATATTGAATTAATGCCTTTTTTATTGCATTTACTTTTCGTACATTTTACTAGATTTATTACATTTTTATAGAATTGAAATGCATGTAATTATTTCCAGTTTTTCGTAAATTTTACTCACAACGCTTACCCTAAGTACAATTTTTGTCAGAGCACAGCCATACATACTTCATGCATCATAATAATAACACAATACAAGAACGTCATCTAGTAGGCTACACAATAAAGAATGTATTTCTCAAATGTACTGTCTATGTCAGTGGTCTGGCCTGCCTCACCACAAATCTCCACTTTTCTTGTTCATTGGCTGTTTTACTCCACTCTCTTTCTCTCTTTGAATTCTCTCAGTGATATCTGCGGGCTGAGAATTAATATCTTAGAGCCCGTGAGATCAAACTCGCTGTGTCCCTCAACATCTTGTAATTGCCATAAAGGCCAATGGCAAGCATGCTACCGTCTAGTCCACCCTGTGGTCCGCCAGCCCGGGGCACTCGAATAGCACGTGATGTACGGTTTCCTCCACCTTTCTGCAGTGTCGGCTAAAGGAATCGACATTGGGCATCAACCTCCCAAAGTACGCACCTATAGGACAATGTCCAGTGCGAAACTGAGCAATTAGTCCCTGCACGATCCTCTTGAGCCCCCTTCACGGGTCAGTTTTGGACGGCAGCTCCATCTGACTTGCGGACATTTCCGACCGTTACCCCATTATTCCAACTCAATAACCACTGAGTTCCCATTTTTTGTGTGCTTGATCGTTCGTCCATGACCTTCAAAGTCTCTCATATCAGGGTTGCCGCCAAATAATCTTTGGCCCCTTACAATCTATACAAACCGAGGCCTCTCTGATCACATCCACCCACTAAAATGATACATTATTTGTATAGCAGATTGCCTTAGGCGTAACCGAAGGGGCCTCTGAGGACGGGGCTCATGACATATGTTCAGGGTGCCGCCCCTTGCGTCGGCACAAATGTTATTGCCAAACTAATTTTTGTCTAGAATATAGGATGATTTAAAACGAACAAAATAAATAGATATATGGTACTAGATGTTCAGGTCTTTAATTTTAGTCATAAAACGGAAATGGATCATTGACATCTTGTATAGGCCACGTACGTGGACCCCCACAAAATTGTGTATAGAGGGGGATATTAAGTACAATGGCGTTCAAAAGTTATCTGCAATTTGTTTTTAACTATTTAAAGATGATTTTTAGAAAAATTGTAAACTTTTTTTTTCATACATAAAACTTTTCTTGGTTTTTACATGAAACTTTAATTTCCAGATTGAGCACATGACAAGTTTATAAAAATATTAATCAACAAATAAATCTAATTGTTTTTTGATACACAATATTAGAGTCAAATTTGGTCTTAAGTTACTTATTTTGTTAATGTCTTAATTAGCTTGCAGATAGTTATGTATGTCAATGTAAATCTTTGGACTAACATTTAATGTTTATGATCAACTTTCGTTTGAAGGCTAAAATAAAAGATACGAGCGATTTAGTTTAATATATAACACTGAGTTTAAATATAACCGTGTATGTTCAATGGACTGAAATACTGTAAGATATCTATATTAACGATATCCTGAGTGTGTCCTTAAGACCTTAAAGAACTTCAACTCAATGTATATTCATAACTAAACAATACTAAGGACATATTTTACAATAAAAACTTGAACTGCATCGAACAATGGATGAAATCTAATAGTTAAGAATTGTTTGCTCGGAAAAAACTTATTTATATATGTTTATATATTCCACTATATATAGTGATTGAAACGGGAAGTTGACGTATTTATTCGAAAACATGTAGCCTATAAGCAAATGAAAAAGACTCTCAAATGATGTAGCACTTTATGAACTACCAAATAATAGTAAAATATGATGCATTAGCACTAAGGTAATATAATAGTTCAGTGGTCACATACTCTTTTCCAAAAAAAAACGCCTCTTTCTGGCCTGTAATTGATGTTGTACTTTATATCTATGACATAAAAAGCAAAGAGTGGAAAAAGTGGTATATAAAATAGATGGGTAAAAACAAAGAGTATTAAAAAAAAAACAGGTTATAACACAAAGTTAGACTGACGTTGTTTTTCAATTCTATCAACAAAGAATGAAATAGCTTAACCAGTTGATATTCTTTAATATTTATAGACCACACGTTGTAAGTTAAAATTGTTATTGTATAACTAAATCAATAAATTGACAAATGTTCAAGTCTAGGTTGATCGAAACGTCCTTGCAATCAATTGTTTCATCATCTGTACAAACAAAGATATAGGCCTATCTCATTTCTTATAATGGGTGGGGGGGGTGCACAGCCGTTATTATGTATTATTTGGAGGGCCCTATGCAGAGATTCAAAAGATGTGGGGGCCATGCCGTTCTCAGGTATTTGGGGGCCCCTATTCATAGACCTCAGAGATTTATGGGGACCATATACAAGCATGATTGACCAATTCCTCTTAGTATCATTCTAAGTAGGCATGAATTTCTGGAATGGGTCCGTGTGAATGGCCCCAAGAAATTGCCTAGTTCACCAATCTATAAGAATGGGTCCGTGTGAATGGCCCCAAGAAATTGCCTAGTTCACCAATCCATAAGAATGGGTCCGTATGAATGGGCCCAAGAAATTGCCTAGTTCATAATCCATAAGAACGGGTTCGTGTAAAGGGATACAGGCAAAAAGTACATGTCGGGGCCTTCTTGCTATAAGATTTAACCGGAATTAATAAAGTAAGGGGCCCCTATTTAAGTGGGGGCACTAGCGGATCACCTGGTGGCAGTGCGCGGCTCCTTCAGCGAGAGTCTTGTGAGGACCTGCTACAAAGATTTAGTTTTGTTACAGTTAGGTAACCAAATAAAAAAAACCATTCTCCAAGCTCTTCTCTTCTATCAGGAGCCGCGGTGCAGTTCGTTTGGGTTCGGGGGGGGGGGGCTAGGCAAGATTACCTGGGGGTTGGGGTGTCGATGGTTTACAGAAGTTTTAACCACCATTACTTGTCTTGAATAGACAATTTTTATTAATTGTTTTTTTTTTTTGGTAACATTATGATTTACTAAAGACGTTATATCGTCATTGGTCCTTTTCAATGCTGATGTTTACTTTTCACTTCCGGTCCACAACTGGGATTTATTGTTTGAATAAATTACAGATGCTAATTCAATGTCCGGCGAAAGGGATAGCGCATCAGGTCTAGACTTGAGAGGGTCCTTTTAAAGCCCATAATAAAACAGAGTTGATTCCCTTTTTAATAGAAGTAAATTTTAGAGGTTCCAGTATTGTATTTTACGCTCGGGGCCTCAACCGATCCAACTTCTCCTCTTCTTAGGTAATACAGAGGCGGAATCATTAAAATAAAATATACAAAACATCCCAAGACTTTAATTTTTCTCTGGAAGTTTGACAAGTTGTTGACAAGGGGGAGGGGGGGGGGGTAAAATTCGCCAAAAATTTGTTGACATAAATAATGGACAGCCCCTTTCGACTCACTACGTCAACTTCCCTCTTCAATCACTATATATAGTGGCTTATATAAACAGATATGTTGTGAGTAAAATTTACGAAAAACTGGAAATAATTACATGCATTTCAATTCCATAAAAATGTAATAAATCTAGTAAAATGCACAAAAAGTAAATGCTAATTAATAAAAAAAAAAGGCATTAATTCAGTATTGTGTTCATACTATAAATGATTAAAACTTGATATGTTACTTTATATGGAAAACTTTATTTTTTTTTAATCGTCTTAAAAAAATTTAATGAAATCAGAATTTTGTCATTTTTTTTTTGCTATACATAAATATAAACAAATGAGTTATTTTTAAATTTCTAATTATTTTTTTTTAAATGTTGCCATATTGCAACCTAACATGTTTTGTGATCTCTGCCGTCAATTTGAAAATATTGTATACACATGTATACGGTTGGATAAATTGAATGACACTCGTAGTAAACTGTTATCCCTGCCTCGAACTTTAATACTGTCTTGTATGTTGCTATTATGGGATGCGCTGTTGTGAGGATAAAATAAACTTTTAAAAAGGAAATGTGAGTCTATACGAAAACACAAATAACATGAAGTACCGAACTGTCTAGGAAGTATCGAACTGTCTAGGAAGTATCGAACTGTCTATGAAGTATCGAACTGTCAAGGATCAAGCAAAGTTGTATTTAAAGATTAAAGAATATCAGGTCACCCAGATACTGTTCACATCTCACATCTGTCGTCACATGTTCGTCACCAGTGACGGCTGTTGTATTTACCTCCCGCTGTTGCTCACAAAGACGTCAAACTTACACCAGACACCCCCTCCCCTTACCTCAAGAAGTAAAGACGTTAACTCAATTCAACCGTTTAACCCTGACGGCATCAATGAACGTTGTATTCTTATTAGAACGACCGTCATATTTGTATCTATATACTAGCTGAGAAGCATGGTGCTGCCTGTGAAATATAGGTGTCATGTAACACCAATCATCCCCACCCTCCCCTCCCAAATCATGCGGCTTTCGAAACTTATGAAAAAAAAATAACTGAGAAAGAGATGACTTCAAGCTGATATATTAACCAGCTTTGAAACTCATAGACGACTTATAGCTGACATATTAACCAACTTTGAAACTCTTTGATGACTTTTAGCTGATATATTAACCAGCTTTAAAACTAATAGATGACTAAAAGCTGATATATTAACCAGCTTTGAAACTCTTAGAGAACTTAAAGCTGATATATTAACCAGCTTTGAAACTCTTACATGACTTAAAGCTGATATATTAACCAGCTTTGAAACTCTTAGAGGACTTAAAGCTGATATATTAACCAGCTTTGAAACTCTTAGATGACTTCAAGCTTATATTAACCAGCTTTGAAACTCTTACATGACTTCAAGCTGATATATTAACAAGCTTTGAAACTCTTTGATGACTTCTAGCTGATATATTAACCAGCTTTGAAACTCTCAGATGACTTCTAGCTGATATATTACTCTCTTAGTAAACATTTATTCCCATTGAGAGCATTAGTCATCGAGTTAAATAAAGGGAGGTAATGTTTTCCATTGTATGCACCAATTAACTGACGTTATGCGTTATATAAATCAAATGCTCCCAATGCAAATTTCGTCAATGTAATTGTGATATTATTTTAAATTCAAATAATGTCCCATTCGATAGTTAAAAGTGAATTTTGGTATTTAAAATCAATAAGTCTGTATGCATTTTAACTTTTTTAGCATTAAAAAAAATTGAGTACTTGATTATTGTAACGCATAAATTAAATTATTTTCCTTTGCAGAAAAAAAGGCTACAAAAGTTAACGAGCTGCCGATATTATGTTAATTTATTGCTACATCTCAGTAAAGTAAACCAAACTCTTATACCACTGTGTAAAATAACATGAGTCAGTCATAAAGTTTAGAAGATATTATGTTAATTTATTGCTACATCTCAGTAAAGTAAACCAAACTCTTATACCACTGTGTAAAATAACATAAGAGTCAGTCATAGAGTTTAGAAGATATTATGTTAATTTATTGCTACATCTCAGTAAAGTAAACCAAACTCTTATACCACAGTGTAAAATAACATAAGAGTCAGTCATAGAGTTTAGAAGATATTATGGTCTAGAGTTGAGACTGATAAGATCACAAACTTTTGTAACTTTTTTTTTAATTTAAAATGACATATACTGATAATTAAGGTATCAGAATTCTTAGAATAATTAGTAGGGAGCGACCGATATGTCTTTTTACCGATAGTCCGATACCGATATTTTTCCCCAGCATTTTTGCCGATACCGATATTTTGCTATTAATGAAAGGGTGTCTTGCAGATGAAGAAGATTAGAAGAACAAAAGATTTGAAAAGACAGACCGGAAGACCGAAGTCAGAAACACAAACCATGCCTGCATAATCTCAGAAATCTGCATGTTTATTGTTTAAAATTAAGCTTATAACAAACAATTTGTTGTTTTTACTTTTTTCTTATAGGCTACACAAACAGAAAAGTAAGATAAAGTTGTAAATAATTAATGTCTAACTAAAAAAGTAAAAATGTATTAATTGTTAATTGTAACTTCACTAACTTGTGAAAGTTGTGATGAAATTAAAATAATTTTCTTCGTTAATCTTTGTAGTTTTTACTGAATTTACTTGTATCAGATTTTTTAAAAAGTTTGAAAATTAAAAACACTTAATTATATCAGTAAATCACTTCACTCAGTTGAACAGTTAACTGGAAGTCTGTAAGTAAACTTTAACTCTGTAAACCAAAACCAGTTTAGAGTTACTAGATTTGTGAAAAAAAAAGAAATAATGTATCGGCAGCCAAAAAACGGCCGGTCCGATAGTTAACCAATATTGCCAATATCGGTCCGAATATCGGTCGCTCCCTACAAAAATCGGCCGATCCTATATTAACCGATAGTGCCAATATCGGTCCGATGCCGATCCGATTATCGATCGCTCCCTAATAATTAGTTCTTTTCAGTGAAACGGAAAGTAACGTAGTTCGAAAAAAATCAGCTTTGAGTCGGCCTACCTATTTCTGGTTTCTAAACACATGTCTACTCGCTTAGCGAGGCTAAGAATTAGGTCTTTTTTTAAAAAATGTAACTCTAACCTTACGTTCCATGTCGAAGTGTGTGTTTATGGATTGGGGAAAAATGAGTTTCCACTAATTTAACCCAATTAAACGATGCACATTGAGACATTATGTCTGTAGTATGCTATAATTAGATTTCTGTCAGATCCCTTATTATAAATAGGCAGTCTATGCATCTGCTAAGACATACACATTACACAATCCCCGTTAAGGTTTTTTTTTGACTGACTGACTCGATACAAATTTCAAATGTAATCTGTTGATTAAAAAAAAAACACATTCTCGGATCCATATTGCAACTAAAGTGGTGTTGCTAGCTCAATCTAAGGGAAAGTTTTAGATTTTACCATGACTATATTGACGACTAGCTCTATCTAAAAACCAGTTCCAGATTATATCATGTCTGTAATGCTGTCAGGCCCACAGCAAAAAATGTCTAGTTTTTCTACAGATTTAGCTAGAACAAAATAATTCATTTTTTTTTTATTCAAAAAAATGATGTCTAACAGATCAATGTGGATAAATGTTCCTTGTTTACGGGAGAGAGATTATTGACAGATGTTACAGAAGTGCATTGAGTAGTCTGCTGACACCCCAGGGAAGATTCATATACACGTATATACAGTGGCGTACAGGCACGCCGAGAGGGAGAGTCAGGGAGGGGGTCATTGCCAGGGGGCCCGGCCGCCCCGACCGTGTAAATTTTTTCACGACTCATTGTTTATTGAGGATAAGTCGATGACAGCCGATGGCAGCCAATCCGAACGAAACTTAAAAATTCACTCGACTGCTGAGGCTCGTTAGATCTCATAAACCAATCCGAGTGTGAATTGGTGCATAACTATTTTTAAACATTACTTGAAATCTGAGTATGATGTGTACCATCATAGAATTCGGCATAGAATGAAGATGAAGCGGTATCGGTGGAAAAAAGTCATAGAGTTATGAATACATTTCCATATAAATATTGTGAAATGCTATTGATAACTATATGGCTTCTTCCACCGGGATTAGCTCGGGTGAGACTTGTACGCGCGCATTTTGCTCTCAATCCAATCACAAGCCAAAATTCGCTCAATCGATAAACCTCTTCATCTCCTTCCGGTGGAAAAAGCCATAGAGTTATCAATAGAATTTTATAATATTTATATGGAAATCTATTCATAACTACCTATAATTATCTTTAATTATCTAAAATTAACTTAATCCAACTATAGTAATTGAAATTGTCTTATTCTATGTGTGCCATAACAAAGCCATAACCGCCAACACAGAGAGCCTATTATATGCCTTCTAGAGTCCTTCTTTATGCGCGATCGAGTTCTGTGAATGAGCCTCTGTGTTGTTTTTTTTACCGGGCGCGCGCAAAAATAACGATCTCGGAAATTGGTAAGGCAATCAGGATGGCAATTCTGATGGCATCGTTGTGGTTGAAAATTTTAAAAGCTATCAATTTCAGAAATTTGCTGCTGCAGGCAAGAGAAGCAACTCTTGATGTCGAAGTTGCTAATATTCGTGATATTCATTGGCGACTTAAAACTGTTTCGATCCAAGTGGGATGAGATATTGTCTGAGAGCAAACTTGTCGATGAGAGCTGCGGTGTTGAACAGTCCCTGTGTTTGGCAGAGACAAAACGCAAACGAAGACGACAATTGCCAGACAAAACAATTCTCGACGACAATAATAATCAGCAGGATCGACACGAATACTTTAAGCGTTCCGTTTTTCTACGTCGTGATTGACTGCTGCTTGATTGCGAATTTAACAACACAATACGAAGCGGCGAAGAATTTTGACGAATTGTTCAGCGTTCTGTGGAAATATCATGATATGAATACAGAAGACGTCCTCATCGCAGCCAAGAACCTGGCAGATAAATATGTTGTTGATGTTAGCGCCGATCTGTTGAATGAGTTGGAGCATCTGAAAACAATACACGTTGCAAACCTCGGGCAGAAAACTTTGTCGCTATTTGATTTGCTGAACCGTTTACACAATTTGAAAATCGACATACTATTTCCAAACGTAGTCATTATGCTACGTATCTTCTGCACACTTCTGGTTACCGTTGCTCAAGCAGAACGATCTTTCAGCACATTGGCCCAAGATAAAAATGTTCTGAGATCGACGATGTGTCAAGAACGCCTAACCAGTCTTGGAATGCTGGCAGTGGAAGGTCGACTTGCAAGAACGACTGACTACAACAATATTATTGAAGTGTTTGCAAGAAGAAAAGCCCGCAAAGTTTATGTTGTAGACTTTCTCTCTGCACGTAATGTAAAAGATTGGTTCTACAGAGCCATTCATTGTTATGAAAAACGTGTAAAGCTCTGCCTCGGCGGATAAGCCGAATTAACAGAGGCGAAGCCTCGACTCATTAAATTTAGCGTACGCTCATCTTGTGATATATCAAAGATAAATTATATTTTGAAACAAAGGCCCTGTGATGTCCTGCCCTGGGACCCTTGTTGGCTCTCAGCGCACCTGGTGGCGTATACATACACGTATACACAGTGGCGTATACATCCACGTTTATACAGTGGTGTATATATTGGGGATGGCGGGGACGGTTAGCCACGGGTGGCACTTTATTTGCTACCGAAGGGGGGCGACGTTTTGTGTGTTCAGTAATTTGTGTGTTCAGTAATTTGTGAGTTCAGTGTTTTGTGTGTTTCAGTATTTTGTAGCATTCAAAGCCATTTTGTAGTATTCAATAATTTGGCAATTTCAGGTGTTTTCAGCGTATTAGTTGATTGCCGCAGCCAGCATCTCTGATTCGACCCAATAGTTGCCAAATTGTTCGGTTTGAATATTATATTCTCTTTCGATAATTCTAATTATTGATTCTCACAAAAATCGATTTTCTTATAATATCGCCGGAGAGTGCATTAACCGATTTCAAACTACAAGTACAGACGTTTGGCAAAATATTACTCTATGGATAGGGCATTATTTATCATTACTCCCTCGAGCAAAAACAATTTTCCAGGCGATCACCCAAATGACCAGTTATTGCATTCACTAAAATACAGATGCTCATTTTAAAAAAGATATACCGTATTTGAATGCTAATTGACATAAGCTATAAATGTATTTAAAATAAAAGGAAACTTAAAAAAAGTTTCATCCTACCATCGAAAAAAGTTTCAAAAAATTATTCCGGATACTTTTACACAAAACAATTCAAATAGCATAAAGATAGCATGATAGCAAAGGGACAGGACTACAGAATACAAACTACAGAAATAGCAAACCGGACGTTCGGATTTCACAGCATGTTTGTTTTATTTTATCAAAGGCCATTTTAGGTCAGTTTCAGAAAAATTCGACTATTACGGCGCTCGGATTTTGAGAAGGTGCGGTATTTTTAAAACTCCGCCACAGGCGAAACAAATGCCGTTTACGCCACTGCGTGCATATACACGGGGGTGGGGAGGGGGGAGAAGAAGAATAGGGTTTAAGAACTTAGCTAACAGTAACTGATACTTGGGTCCCATTAAGTCATTTATCCACATAGAGGATTAGTTTTTCTTTCTATTTTTCTGTTGTTTTCAGTTTTAGCTTAAATATACCGATAATTTTTGTTTATTTTATTTGAATTTCTTGCATATGCAAGTGTCGTGTCTCTGCAGGAGGATAAATTACTCCTTTGATTGTTGTGAGATTATTATTTCAAATTATCGTCAAATGTTATTTTCAGCCTCACACATATGTCCATTAACGAAGACAATAACGGTCACCATTTGTTAAATTAACATTGATTAACACGACATAAAATAATTATATGAATAAATCCGTAGAAGAAAACATTCCATATCATCAATCCATAAGACTTCACCATCAACCATATACAGAAAACCATCTTACTTTCTCAACTGTTAATACCACACTCTCTGTTAATACCACACTCTCTGTTCCTTTCTCTAACTTCTTCGCCCCTGGTCAGCATTTTCACTAGCCCTCATTTTCTCCACCATACTGAATAAAAACTCACAAAATGCACTTGACCAAAGGTTATAACAGAATTATGACAACAAGATTAGTAAATGTAATATTAGTTGATAGGAAACCAACACTTAGACTTAACCATTCACTGACTGGTTATTATGTTGAAGAGTGATATATATGTTCCAGGCTGAAGTACTTTTATGAAACGCGTATCATTTATCAAAAATATAATTATTATCTCATTACGGTTAATAAAGTATAAGTTGACATACTGACAAAATCAACTTACGTGAAATACCAATAGAATAAAATTTAAAAAAAAACATAAAACAACGAGTACAGGTAGTAAAATACCAAATAATTAAATAGTAACATAAAACAACGAGTTATTACTGGTAGTAAAATACCAAATAATTAAATAGTAACATAAAACAACGAGTTATTACTGGTAGTAAAAATACCAAATAATGAAATAGTAACATAAAACAACGAGTTATTACAGGTAGTAAAATGCCAACAATATAGGTGCAGATAAACAAGGAGCTCGAGGACATACAAAAGATGTAAACAATAATACAATGCCGAGTCAATGAAAATATGTTAAAAGTGTAAGTTGGTCAATAACTCCACTATGTCAACTAGTGAAAAAAATTAAATATAAAAAGTTGTTTAAAGTTTATTGTAGTTCGATATTGTTGGCTAATATGTTGGATGGAGGGATTCAATTTTCACTTAAATGCGCACATAATCTAAAGATGAAAAAACTCAAGTCGTTAATTGTGATTGTAGTTTGTCTTCTAGTTTTGATTTTTTATCGGAATCAAAACTACGTGATGAAACATGGCGGTGAGTTGATATTTTCATTATTAAATTTATGCCATAATTTGTTTTACAATCACAGGATATCGAACCCGGGACATAGTTATTTAGATTTTTTATTTTCTATTTGCCCAATGGTCCTGACTGATCATAAAGAATCATTGGATACCGTATCCTTATTACTTATTGTGGTGTATTTCTCTCGGGATAGTGTGACTTTCCATGAACGAGAGATTAACAGGGAGCTGTGCGACTGTGAGCGGCATTGGCAATGTAAATCAAAACAATCTAAAGTATAAATAATCAACGGTTGTTCTCCCCCCCCCCCCACTCCCAACCGGGCCGTGGTGAAATAATTACATGTCGACCGGACCGCGGAGAAATTATTAAACGTCGACCGGTGCGAGACTAGAAAAAGGTTGGGGGCCACTGCCTTAGCCGACGTAGTCATTGGGGAGTGGGTGTTACGTTGATGAATAGTCCTAATGCTAATCCTTGCCACGTACAGATCGTTGTCTAGAAGTATGAGAGAGAAGATGTTGATGGTCTGGTGACAATATTTCTATTTTCACAGCTCACGTACAATCTCCGCTAATAAGTCAACAAATACCGGTTTCGTTGCTAATAACACAAGTTTTATTATATATATAGGTTCACGCCAGTTCTCCTCGCATACAGTACTTCAGTTTACGTCACACTCTTCCGCTCCTGCTCTCTAGTTCTCAGTCTCGCTCCTGTCTCTTCTCTCCTCCTCTCTTCTTACACACAAAAATGTCCTGCTTATATACAGTACACAATTGGCTTTGGCATCGGTGATTGATTACTTCTAATTAATTCTCAGTCCAACTGGCTCTACACTCGGGATAATTTATGTGACGGGTCTGTGGGGGTGGGAACGTGATTTGACATCTAAACAAGGGACCCTATGACACCCTCCAACTCAGTTATCCCTCGTGAGAAGATTCTGCCCCACGACTTTCGTAACGGTTCCAACTTCATCCTACGTGTCACGGTCATGAACATTCTTTCCCAGGTAGTGAATTGTCTCTGAGTGAGCTCAGTACCACCGGACTTCGACACAACTAATTAACATGGGAGGGGGGATGGGGCGTGCTTTCGCGTAAATTATTCTTCTATCTGGTCACAATGATGCACCCCCTCCCCACGCACATTTTGTTCCTAAACCGTAAACTATTGTGCTAAAATAACCTACATCGTAACAGTGGGGGGGGGGGGGGGGCGAATGGACACATAAGCAGATGTACTTTCAAACTTTCTTTCTGTGGGCTTATAGACTGGCGGCGACCATCTCTTCTCTAAGAAATATTTGTTGGCTTTAGGGTTAGGGTTAGGGTAACCCTTAGCATTGGGAGTCGAGTTCACTATCGACTTCGCTATCCAGCGTTTTCAAGTTGAAATTGAGAACGAAATAATAGAGGAAGATATCACATTAAATATATTCTATTTTAATGTAATGTCAAGATTAGTTTCAATATTATGAATCTGTTTAATTGTATAAAAATGAAACAAAATATATTACAATTATATTTTTCTTTATTTTAGGTCACATTGGTATTTTAATTATATTTTTAGACGATAGTCAGCCCCTGTAAATTTATAGGCCCAAATCACAGTGCATACTGCCATCTGATTGGCTTACACAGTCAGAAACGTAATTTAACTAGCAGGCCAAGTTACATTTGAATAATTTGTATTTCGCTTTTCTTGTTTGTTTGTTGCAGAACGGATCATTCACAATGCAACAAGTGGTTTAAGATTTAAAGTGTATGGCGCGTTTGCTGCTCACCAAAATCTGACAGACAGTTATAACAATGTCAGGCTCTTTACAGATGACACATTCAATGTCAGTCTTTATACTAGTGAAGCACCCAATGGTAGCCAACAGATAAAAAAGAACGCCAATTTAGAACCAAATATTTTCAACGCCAGAGTAAAGTTGGGACATTTTATTAACGTAACACAAGAGAGAATAGCTAGAATTGGGTCTATCTTGGGTGAGAATATTGCAGACGTCAGCCAGAGAAATGAAACAGTTGTATGCCCTGATAATCCGCCATCTTTAAGTAAGTTAATTCTATTGATTCCCAACCTTTGTGTGTGTATGTATGTGCGCATGCGCGCGTGTGTGCGTGTGAGTGTGTGTGTGTGTGTTTGTGTGTGTGTTTGCCCTACCCCACCAAATGCTTGAAATGTTTAAATACGATAATAATATTTTTTTAAAGGACGTTTTGTTAAATTATATTGTATTATTCTTCACTTGGTCTGTGAATATAATCAGAAATAAATGGGAAGTTGCAATGTTTATTTCAAGAATGAATCGTTAACTCAGTGTAGTCTGGATCAAAGCTATTCTTACATTTTTGAGATAAAGGTAAAATGTCGCTTATGTGTCAAAGTAGTCTGAGCCCCAATAACATCATAATTGATAGGAAATTGTACTGGTGCCAATAGACACTGGGGGCTATAGGCAGGGGTCTAGTTGGCCTATCTATAAGAATATGGTGGCCTAATTGATAGGAAATTGTACTGGTGCCAATAGACACTGGGGGCTATAGGCAGGGGTCTAGTTGGCCTATCTATAAGAATATGGTGGCCTAATTGATAGGAAATTGTACTGGTGCCAACAGACATTGGGGGGGCTATAGGCAGGGGTCCAGTTGTCATATCTATGAGAATAATGGTGGCCTAATTGATAAGAGTTAGGAAAATGTTTTAGGAATTAATATGTTTGGTGAAGGTTTATATAGATAAGTTCAAAGAAACAAAACACAAATATACTATAATTAAATTTAAAAAATGAAATGAATAACTGAAATGTTCACACCGCCTCCCCAACCACCCCCGCCCCATCCCAAATCACCGTTTGTCTCCCCGGTAAAGCCCTTGGGTTACACTTGGAGGGATACAAGTTTACTCAGCGTAACAAGACCCAACATCTATACAAATAATAGCGGTGTGGGTTCTGCGTAAAATCGAAAGTAAAGAGATAATACAACAGTATTCCAGTTTAAAATCGTCAAACGTAAACAATAGTAATAAAAATCATGAAAAAATCGGATCTGTCCGAAAACAAAAATAACCTAGCCTACTGATCAAACCTAAGGAAATATAACTCTATGCAAAGGTTTTGCAGGGTACAGCTAGTAAACCATATTTCTGAGTTCTTTTTTTCGAATAATGCCTTGTGACGATTTGGACGATTAATAGGGACATTAAATAATTACATGTACATTCAATTATCGTCATCCCTTTATTCAAAACAACTCTATGCATTATTTGTGTTTCTTTAAAGCCAATAAAGTAAAATGTCAAAATTCGAATTAAAAAAATCAAAAGATAATGTTTAAAGAAAAAAAGAAAGTCAAAGTATTTCAGTGTTTTGGTGGTTAGTGCATTCACAAACTATCATAGAGCTCTAGGTTTGATTCCGCATACAGATTGTAGTATTTTGTTTTTTATATCGAAAAGTCTAACGTATTGTTTGTTACATATATACGGCAATCCAGTATCCAAATTGAATAAGTTTCACCCATACTGTTCTGAGTTTAGCCAATCCAAAGGACATAGATACACCTGTTACACCAGTGAGTTGGTTTCAGCTAACACACAGACAAACAAACCGGAATGGTAGAAGATATATATAGTTGACAATATTATGATAATACGACCACGATACACACACAAACAAACAAATCGGAATAGTATAAGATATTTGTAGTTTACAATATTATGATAATATGACTACGACACACACACAAACACAAACACATGCGTGACAGAAAAATTTTACTTGCCTTGTTTATACTGTTGCAATAACATTCAGGAGTAAACTACAAATGCACTTAGTGAGTTACTTGCAAGTTAAATGAAAAGAGTACTTGAAACTGTTGCCTTGGTATAGTCCAGTGACTTATATTTTTATTGGTCTCTAGTTGGACATAAGGCCGCCAATATCACTGAAGTGACCAAAACTGAGCTTATGAAACTGTTCCCGGACATAAAAGATGGACATCTCATTCCCAGCGACTGCACACCAAGACAAAAGTTGGCTCTGATTTTCCCCTATAGGAATAGATTCAACCATCTCCATGTTGTACTGAATAATCTCATCCCTCTCCTTATACGTCAGCTGGCGGATGTTCGGTTGTTTGTTATAGAGCAGGTACTATAGGAGACATTTTCTCTTTCACTCTATCTATCTATCTATCTATCTATCTATCTATCTATATATATATATATATTTATATGTCTGTCTGTCTGTCTATCTATCTATCTAAACGTACATATATGCCAGATACAGTCTGTGTTTCGATTCATTTGTAGGCCGCTGGCAAATTTTAGATGAGGAATGAAATAGAAATCTCTCGAGGATCTATGTTTCCATACTTACCATTCAAATTCTCTAAAATTACTTCCCTAAAATTTTGATAATTTGCTAAGTAAAAATGGGTAAATCTGTAAAAAAAAATGAGTACACTATTACTCTCTTTTAACGTACTTAGGTGGGAATGGAAATAAAAAAAAATATTGGATCGTAAAACTTAAACGTTTGAGAGCCACCGTTATTTTCCACCAATATACAGAGTGGGCTAAAAAAAATGAGAACATTGCGTAGACGGTAATATAATTATATCAAAGTTTGTTTAGCTGTACGCTTAGAAAAAATTGTTGATAAGCAGGGAGGACACATTGAACAGGATTTCTGATTGGATAAATACTTTGCAAACAAAATTACATGAAACAATACAATTACTTAAATGTATTTCAAAATAATTCGTATGTTATATGATGTTCTCACTTTTTTTGGCCCACCATATATATTTTGTACTGAAAGTTTTTAAGTATTGATAGATAGTTGCACATGATGAAGTCAAATCTATACTTCACAAGTCACTAGTAAGCATTTGTCATCAGAAACTAGGAATGAGCTGCTGAGTTATACTTGTATCCTTCAGGCTGACCAGTCCACATTCAACAAAGGTGTTCTGTTAAATGCTGGATTCTCCGAGGCGGATAAAGTGGGCAGTTTTGATTGTTACATCGTTCATGACGTGGACTTGATTCCCCTGAATGACAATAACCTGTACAGGTGTGGGGACAGGCCGCGACATTTTACAGTCGCCATTAATAAATTCAATTACAGGTAAAGGGATTTCTTTTCGATATACTTGTTTGTTTTTTTAGAAGTATAGGTTGTGCAAATAAATAATGGGAGAACTGCGGACAAAATTTTAGAAGAAAGTAAAAAGATAAATATAAGGACAGTAGCTGGGACGAGCAACAAGAAAGTGGAATGGCAGATATAGTCAATGAATGGATGTGACACAGAAAATGGCAAATATGTGTAGTTTACAGTTCCGAGATAAAGAAATAAATGATGGAAATAACAGATAATGAGCAGAGCAAATAGATGAATGGATAGATGAATGGATAAATGAATTGATAGATGAATGGATAGATGAATTGATAGATGAATGGATAGATGAATGGATAAATGAATTGATAGATGAATGGATAAATGAATTGATAGATGAATGGATAGATGAATGGATAAATGAATGAATAGATGAATGGATCGATGAATGGATAAATGAATTGATAGATGAATGGATAGATGAATGGATAGATGAATGGATAGATGAATGCATAGATGAAGGATAGATGAATGGATAGATGAATGCATAGATGAATGGATAGATGAATGAAAAGATAAATGTATTGATGAGCAGTGCGACTAACAGAGGGATAAATTGTTTTGTGTACATGTATGATATTCGTAGCATGTAATATAGTATCAGTTCTGCGAATGTAAAATATTTTTTTCTTTCAGCAGTCACCGTGTACACATTTAACAAAGATTGTATCTGCAGTGGGAGCCTATTGCCCACGCCCAACTTTGATTTCTTGACTCGCAGTTTTCCCTAATATGTCTTGCAAACATCTTGGTTAGGTTACTGCAGGTTAATTGGAATAAGAGCACAAGATACAAATAGGGTTACTCGACAATGATTTAAAAACAAGCAAAAATTAAACCTGTAAAAACAGGACGTTTTAGAGCATTTTCAAGTATAGAGAGGGAAGTAAGTCATGTTTAATAATTGTTACAAAAATAAATAATGATTTCGCACCTTTGTTTAGCTTATAATCTATATATAATATATAAGCCCCTTAGGAGCCCTGAATCCCGGCCCTGAGAGGTCCTATCGCAAAATGAACTTTTGATGCACACATGGCAGACCAAGACCTACAAAATGATATATACATCATGGGTCTAGGACTTATGGTTGTTGAGATCTAGGGTGATGACGGACAGACAGACAGACAGACAAAACGGGGACAATAGAGCATTTTTTTTTCGAAAATGCCCTTAAAAAACCAACAAAGACATGATAAATTGTTAAACACTCTTTTAAAAGGAACAATTCAAACACCAACATAAATAATTAAACACTCTGTCACAAGTCTTTTTAAAAGGAACAGTTCAAATACCAACATTGATCTTTTTTTATTGATCTAATTTCAGATTATTTTATGGCGCTCACTTTGGTGGAGCCGTCTCATTCTCCAGGGAGCAGTTTTTAAAGATTAACGGTTATTCCAATTTGTATTTCGGATGGGGATCAGAAGACGATGACATGTATTACAGGTAAAACTAGAAATAATTTTTTTTTTTTTTAAATTGTATATATTTTTTTCTAAAGAATAAAATTTGCAATTGTTGCCAACTTTTATCTTGATTGGCCCAACCTATATAAAAGTTTAAAAAAGACTTCAATATGGTGCGTACTTACGTACTAATGCTGTACTAACGAATTTTAATTTGTTGTTGTTGTTTTGTTTTTCACATTGAGAATCACAAGAGAACATTTTCCCATTTATAAACATTAATTAAAAGTAATTAGCTTCTTAATTCCACAAGATTTTAATTTATTGACTCAAAGTTTTGAAAATTGTATTGTTTGCAAAAATGTAAGCTTTCTCTCTAAATTAGAACATATCCGAAATTGAGATTTCAAGAGAGAGAGAAAGAGAAAGAAAGAGAGAGAGGGAGGGGAGAAAGAGAGAGATAGAGAAAGAGAGGGAGAGAAAGATAGAGAGAGAAAAAGAGAGAGTTAGAGAGAGAGAGATAGAGAGATAGAGAGGGGGAGAGAGAGAGAGAGAGAGAGAGAGAGAGATTGCTAAAATAAATCTCAAAGTGATGATTTTCTCCTTGCTTTAAGAACTTTCAATGAGGTATTGTGCATAGTCCGAAATATTTACTGCATGTTAATAATGTGTATGTAACCCATTTAAACATACAAGTGTCAGTTAATCAAATTGAAAGATTAAGGTTCTGTGGTCAGGCCACATTCACAATAGTACCTATGTCGCAATGGTCTGCTAGCAGTACATCTCTGGTATGGGACAGTTGAATGTACAGAAAAACAGATACACATAGTGATTGATTGATTGATATTCAGAGAGAAAGATATTGATAGACATGCAAATAGACAGACAGCCTGACAGAAAGACTGACAGACAGATAGACGTGTATATATATATATATATATATATATATATATATATATATATATATATACAGAAAGAGAGAAAGTTAAATAGACAGACAGACAGATAGATAGATAGATAGATAGATAGACAGACAGACAGACAGACAGACAGACAGACAGACAGACAGATAGATAGATAGATAGATAGATAGATAGATAGATAGATAGATAGATAGATAGATAGATAGATAGATAGATAGATAGATAGATAGATAGATAGATAGATAGATAGATAGATAGATAGATAGATAGATAGATAGATAGATAGATAGATAGATAGATAGATAGATTAAGGGCTTCAATTTATCCTAGTCCGCCTCAGTAAAATCTTTATTTTATTTTCAATATTTTTATCTTCGTAATTTTCAATTTTCTATTTTCAATTTTCCATTTTCAATTTTCAATTTTCTATTTTCTATTTTCAATTTTCTATTTTCAATTTTCAATTTTCTACTTTCAATTTTCAATTTTCTATTTTCAATTTTCAATTTTCAATTTTCTATTTTCAATTTTCTATTTTCAATTTTCAATTTTCTACTTTCAATTTTCAATTTTCTATTTTCTATTTTCTATTTTCAATTTTCAATTTGCAATTTGCAATTTTCTATTTTCAATTTTCAACCTTCAATTTTCTATTTTCAATTTTCTATTTTCAATTTTCTATTTTCTATTTTCAATTATTATCCTCACGTATTTCATATTGTCTGCGTTTTTTGTTTTTTGCAGAGTTCATAATAAAGGGTTCTCAATTCTTCGATACAACGAAACGATCGCCAGATATGACATGATCAAACATACTAGAGATGAAGGAAATCAAGAAAACCCATTGAGGTATGAAACATTTCAGATTAGGTTTTTTTTAAAAAACCTCCTTGCATCGTGTTGTTGCCGCAATCTAATCTTAAGCCTCTGACAATCTCCATCTAATGAGGCCTCTCTGATTTTAACACACCGAGGAGACACAAGGGCTGTCTACTTTAGGGTCCGGGGATCGATCTCTATAGAGAACTAGGGAATTTTTTTCAGATCTTCGTGAAAACGTTTCCTCTGTGTCTCCCGATCTGCCACCTAAGGTGGGGATAAAAGAAGGGCACAACCAAAAACCATCCCACTAGTGGTTTATTGGATCTAAGAGATAAACATTTCATCCTACAGGGACTTCATACATCATACAGATCAATTGCTAGTTATTTATAGCAGAGTGTTGTACCCAACGGGACTGCTCCCATGCAGCGGCCGTGTTGGCAAGACTGAGCAAATGTAAATACTTTAACAGATGCTGAACACTGGGGCAGGGATGTCGGGCTTTTATTTTTGCCAACGTTTATCCCTTGGGTGGGGTGAGCTAACAGGCGTAGGTTTGTAGATCAGGCATTGCTTCAGGAACCCTATCTGCCTGCTTTAGACTACGAGTTCAAATCTCAGCTAGTCTAGTCACTTACCTATAGTGCGCTCTTGATTGAGATAAAAAATGACTAATAGGATCAGGGAAATAAGTGACTTTTATACATTGAATTTGGTAATAATATAGACATTTTGTTTCATGTGTTCTTTTTCTGTGGACATTTGTTAATGTTTTTTATAACACATTTTGTTTCATATGTTTCTTTTATGTGGACATTTTGTTTTATATGTTTCTTTTTATGTGACATTTTGTTTCAAATGTTCTTTGTTATTTCGCCACTGAGTCACCCCTATGTAAGAAAGGCCATACGAAACAAAAATTCCATATTCACAAAGTGTGTGTGAAACAAAAATGTCATATTCACAAAGTGTGTGTGAAACAAAAATGTCATATTCACAAAGTGTGTGTGAAACAAAAATGTCATATTCACAAAGTGTGTGTGAAACAAAAATGTCATATTCACAAAGTGTGTGTGAAACAAAAATGTCATATTCACAAAGTGTGTGTGAAACAAAAATGTCATATTCACAAAGTGTGTGTGAAACAAAAATGTCATATTCACAAAGTGTGTGTGAAACAAAAATGTCATATTCATAAAGTGTGTGTGGAAACAAAAATGCCCATGCAACCAGGCTTGCGGAGCCGCCATATTTTTTTTCGGCTCCGGCTCCGGCTCCCACAAATTTGACGGCTCCGGCTCACTATTAAGATAGTATCACACGAGACAAATTTTTTTGTAATTGCGCCACGCAAACATGCCGCTGATAAAAGTTATGCAAATTTTGCCGCGTTCACCCCCCATAGTCAGGAACTTGAAAAATATACGCATTGTCGGTTTTACTAAAACACAACCATTTCAGTGCATCCAGAATCATATCATTATTTTCAACATGAGGTTTCACTAGTCGCCATTTTCAAGTAAGTGCAATAAAAAGTTATTTCAATGATCAAATAAGCCAATAGTGAAATATGATACATTGTTAAAAATATTTTAAACACTTCAGTATTTACATGTTATTATTTATAGGCAGGATTATTGTATGGGGGGGGGGCGAAGAAATTTTTTCCGGCCGGGGGGGGTGCCGATTCTGGGAGTATAGCGGCGGATCTAGAAAACTTGACCCGGGGGTGGAGGGGCTATAACTGTTTTCATTGTTGAAAATTGGTCTTTGAACAAAAAATATTTCGAGTGAATTTAATGAGTGAATTCACCTAAACTTGCGATAACTTTCAGAGGCATGCCCGGCCGACCTACCCCATAATTCCGCCTTTTGGTGGGGTAGAAGAAATGTTCGGGGGGGGGGGGGCGAAGATGGAGGTGCGAAGCGCCGAAAGCTTGCGAAGGGAGGAGAGGGGCTTTGGGAGGGGATTCCTAGTGAGTCCCCTCCCCAAGAAACCTTTTGCAGTTCTATCTGGATTCAATGGTGCATTTTAGTACCGATTGTTTAGCTATTAATTAGAAATATATAATTTCAATAATGCATGGCATGTTGCAGTTTTGTTAAAAATAATTTAAATAGTAAAGAGTTTTAATGACAAAAATTTATTGAGGCTGAGCAATTTCTGATTCCTGTTATAAATATATTGACCATTTGTCTTGCTACACAATTGTTACATAATAGATACCTGATTTATATCATTATACTGTTGGTTATACGTACAACCCGGGAAGAACGACAATGATCACGAATATAGCTTAGCTATTTGTGTGATATTTCTTATAAAATATTGAAAACAAAGAACAGATCTATCAACAACAAATTGACCAGTCGCAATTATTCAATTTAAAATAAAATTAATTCTGCTAAAAAGTAAATTTGCAAATTAAATAACAATACTCAGAAATCACGAGGTTTGTACTTTATTATTTTATCATACATTTTAAGTGAAGTCAGAAGTCAATATAATTTTATTAACTTATTTAAATTGCTAGTTATCCTCAGAAGATATCAATATATAAAACTATTACAAGGTTGCGAACAGGCCCACCGACAAAAATTTTGGGTCCCTGGGCAGGGGTGACACGGGCCCCTGTGCTGATATTAATATTTTAAAAAGTTGATTGGCCAGCTCAGTCCGGGCCCCTAAAACAAAATTTAACAAAACGATTGATGTTTTGTAGCCGTTATTATTAAAATTTTGTCAATTTTGCACGGGGGAGGGCTCAGGTCATGAACGGGGGGGGGGGGTCAGCCCCCTAGCCCCCCTCTGGCTACGGGCCTGGACCCGGGTACCAATAAACTCCGATTTTTGTTCGGACCCCGTCCCAATAAAGTCCGATTAGTGATTAACGCGTGACAAATATGCGATCAGCTTAGCTTACATAAACTTTAATATTGTTTGTTGTTTTTTTTATAATTGTTTGAATTGTATGATTTAATCGTTACTCAGTGTCTAGAATTTCACTAAGCGGACTCTGTATTATTATTTTTTCGGGTTCCGTCTAATAAAGTTTAAATATAGCTAAGCTTTGTGCATATTTGCCACGGGTCCGAATAACAATCGGATTTTTTGGGACCCTGGTCCGAATAGCCACAGCCTTATAAATTTATCTACTCTATTTCAGATATTCTGTTTCTAATAAAATTGTTAAATACAGAAAGCTACCATTTTGTTTTTAGTCTATTACAAATTCGCGGTCAAATAATATGACGCGTTCTATTTGTCGTTGTAGTAAAAATTTATTTTTAAATGATTGATACAATTATTCTATGAAAAAAAAACTGTTTTAACTTTATATATAACAAAATAACGGCATTAAAAACATTTCGGAGGGTAAACAAGATTTAAAACGAACACAAAACGATTCCCCATTAAAGATTTCTTGTGGCGATGTGCCTGTTACTGTTGTGGCGTTCGTAAAACATGACAACATTTCAAATTGTAGGAGACAAACAAACACATTTGTAATTTTAAAGCTAAAAAAAAATTCTGCTGTAAAAAAAAACATATGGGAGCCGTGGAGCCGCCACATTTTTTCGGCTCCGGCTCCAGCTTCGGCTCCAGCAAAAAGTAGCGGCTCCCGGCTCCTCGGCTCCGGCTCCGCAAGCCTGCATGCAACTGATACGATTGTTGTGTACACCTCCATTACTTCTTCATATAACTTTGTTGTTCATTGTTATTCTAAAGCACCCTCTGATAAAGAGTTCGTCCAAGAGACAAGATATGATCGAGTGAACACAGTGAGTACAAAGTACTCGATATACAAACTGAACAACTTTATACTTGGATCAAAGTTGTTTTTAGCAAAAACTCTACCTCGTTCCAGGTAAATGTTAACATCATTTGGTTTTATTGGCATTTTTTATGTTGACAGCTTTATGCATGTCGATTTCTTCATGTCTTTATTTTAATTGCTTACACTGACTTATATCTTCAACGCATCGATCTAGTTAAAATCCATCCGGATCCATGTTTATGGATTGGCTGAAACAATGATCACTGCTTTGCAGGCTCTACATTCATTACAGATAAGTTGCTCAATCCAATAAGATGTTGCTTCAGCCGACACGACATGATATCGGCTTAGGGCCTCAATGATATTTCTGGGCGTCTCTCGCCTTTGGAACCCAAAAACCTAAATACTGCTCCAGAGTCCACGACTTAAAACAATAAAAATATAAAATTCAATTCAAACACGACATGCGGTTATCTTTTGTTGATATCTATTTGTTGAAATTTGGCTTTTATTTTTAGTAGTTTATTATTGTGTAACCAGCATTGTTTTTTTATTTCTTTTGCAGTCAGCTTCAACATACATACAGGATAAAATGGTTCAGTGCGCAGATATCAATAAAACCATAATCGTAATTTATTTATATACATTACATATAAGTATAGCATTTTTTGGAACTTCTATTGATTTCATGTCCAACTCTGTACGAGTATTATTGTCAATTTGTACCTGAGAGATTATAAAAAAAAAGGTATTTTTTCCGTCCCATTCCAACGTACTTTCGAGATCCCAATCCGATTACTTTGGGTCGTGAATTTGTAAGGAATAATACTGATAAATACAATACCAATATTTCAAATATTTCAAATGTTTCTCACTGTTGTGTACTGTGCTTGTGGTGAAACTACGAGTTGATAGTCATGTATTGGTGTCCAAATGGGTGATTTCTGTTTCCCTTTTCCCAGAGCACTACAACGATTTGGGGGTATGTTGAAATAAGTGAGGGGAGAGGGAGGCGATCCGCTTCCAACAGCACTTACTTTTCCACCAGCAAGAGGAAACTCATCGCTTTTAATACGTTTATCCGTTGGAAGAAAGCGGTATTTTTTGTCTGTCATTTTTACAAGACGAATTCAATGTATCAACAATAAAAGAAATTAGTTCTAAACGGATGTAAAGATGTATATCTATAGCGACATGGCCACAACCATAAAACTGTGTGGTAAAGTCTGACAGTTAGAGCCTCTCTTCCATTACTTTTTACCAAAAAGAGACCAGCTACTTCGTTGCTCCACCCACCCCCAATGCTCGAGGCCCGTGTAAAGTTTCGGATTGCCTTCTCCTTGCTGGTGACATTGGTAGCTGCACCCATGCATGGAATGCTATTTTCTAAAAGTTTGACACCTGATATTTGAATGGCAACATTTTTAAAACCATTTCGTTATTCCAGAGGTGTTTACTATTTCTAAAAGAAATGCTATAGAGGAATACTATTTCAGGTCTACACTGCTGTTGGGCCCGACACATGAAATGGAATTCGTGGCACTTTTCAGGGCCGTGCCCAAGGGCACCTGACTCTTTAATATTCCAATGCATAATTCCCAAACAATGTAAATGTGTGCACGGTCTCCAAATTCGTAAGAATGTCTGTCTCGACAGGTGTTTAGCTTTGTAGCCCCCCCCCACCCATCTTGCGTACGGCATTTAGAAAACGCTGGTCGTATGACATCAAGTCGCAGTGCATGTCAAGGTAAATCCACAATTATTGGTGATGTTTATAAACTCCATCTTCATGGCATTTTGTGTGTGAAGTATCAAGAACAACAAAAACTCAGTTTAAGATTTACTGAAAACTATTTTATTCCTTCACATAATGCACAAAAACTTTGTGTTAACAAGGTATCACATCACAACTTCTCCTGACTGTCTTCACCTTTCTCACCCAGCAGTGATTTATGATTCTCTTCATCGTTCACTACATAAATTTTGATCTCAGTAGCCGTTTGTAACAAATCTATGTGTTTGCTTGGATCGGGGAACTTTTCCTAATCAGAACAAAGAACAATATTTTTATTATAAAGTAGATTTAAATAAAATGTGTTTCTAGAATGTTTCGTAATTAATCTGTTTTATTTCCGTTACCAGTGTTTAAAATAGATGTTCTACGTACTCTGTACCAGTGTTTAAATAGATGTTCTACATACTCTGTAAGTAAAGTTCCCTTAGTCCTAACGGGCCATCGGGGCAGATGAAGTGTAGAATTCATCTGTTTTTATAACCTCGGCATATGAATGGATTGTGTGGTTCGCACAACGCCCAGCCGCCTTTACTCCCCCAACTTAAAGTCAGGTACCCATCTAAAGCTGGGTGGACTTGGGGACTTTCACCAGGACCTGAAAAAATCCCAAGGTTCTCATTGAGATTCAAACCCGGGACCCTCCGGTCGACAGTCGAGCGCTCTACACCGCACGACCACCCGTCCCCTACATACTCTGTACCAGTGTTTAAAATAGATGTTCTACGTACTCTATACCAGTGTTTAAAATATATGTTCTACGTACTTTGTACCAGTGTTTAAAATAGATGTTCTACGTACTCTGTACCAGTGTTTAAAATAGATGTTCTACGTACTCTGTACTCGTCCTTTATAAACTGTGGCCCCATGGAACTGATCCATCGTCTGAGTCTCTTCGGCAAAAAGATGAGAAGAGTGTCCGTCATGCTGGCCAGGTAGCGTGGGTCAACGTCCCCTGGTTTGTTCATACCTGTTTACCCCCCAGCCCCATAATAAATAAAGAGGTCAACTGCAGAAGACTTGTTATACATGCACCTAAGTGAACCCGTTATATCCCTTTTGTAAATATATGTATGACCACCCATCTCAGTGTCCGTGTTATATCCATTTTGTATATATAACCACTATAACAATTGTTAATTTTCTTTTTTTTTTTCATTACCATTTTATTCACGCTGACATGAAGATGTTTTATAAGTTTTTAAACTTAACCAGAACTCATGAATTGATATGAATTGACACTCTTGATAAGCACGTCTTAACGGTTATTACAGACACTGAAAGTAGTGACAGCGCATCTAATGTTGTTATATATAGAATACAGAGACAGAGAGTCTAATGTTGTTATATACAGAATACAGAGACAGATAGTCTAATGTTGTTATATATAGAATACAGAATACAGAGAGTCTAATGTTGTTATATATAGAATACAGAATACAGAGAGTCTAATGTTGTTATATATAGAATACAGAATACAGAGAGTCTAATGTTGTTATATATAGAATACAGAGAGTCTAACGTTGTTATATATAGAATACAGAGAGTCTAACGTTGTTATATATAGAATACAGAGAGTCTAACGTTGTTATATATATATATATATATATATATATATAATACAGAGACAGCTAGTATAACGTTGTTATATATAGAATACAGAGACAGCTAGTCTAACGTTGTTATATACAGAATACAGAGACAGAGAGTCTAACGTTGTTACCTGTTACGAGACTGAATAAAAGACTCATTATAACTGTTGTCAATGTTCCTACCACTGAGATCCACTGATATGATAAGGTGTAAAGTTTATCAATACCTGACCTATAAGAAATTATTGTCATAATTAGGTCATTTTAAAGTGTGTCCACAGTCATACCTCGGTGAACTTCGACCTGGATCTTCGTTGGATTCAGGAGCTTTACATTCTATCTTAATTGCCTATAATTTCTAGCAGACCGCCGTAATATCAACATATAACCGAGGTATTACTGTGCATATTTCTGTAAACACACACATGCACACATGCATATACTGCGTAATTAAGCAAGATTAATATAGAATAATAACAAGCTGCTCACACATTTAACCCCCAAACATCTGAGAACTTCTCTGAATCCCACAGAGACAATATTAATGTTTTCGAAATATGATTTGTTTTCTGTTTCTAGTTACCTTTCAACTTCGTGTAGCAAATGTTCACGAATATATTTATTTCTAAAAAAAAATCATTTTACTCAACTTGGAACTTTAGTTTGTAAAATCCGTTTAACCCCTCGACTGCTGGGCCCATCTTGACAGCATGTAATCGTCCCACGGGTAAATCAAACTGCCTGGGTGTACACAACCTACCTTACATTTTGGGTGTGTCCACTTGGTAATGATCAATTAGAGGGCCCTATGCCAAGTAAAAGTACATTTGGGGATAGCTTAAACAAAGTTGATGGTCCCTTGGTCAAGGTCTTTTTTGAGGGCCCTATGCGAAAATGCTGGCTCAATTTGTGACACTCATATTTAAAATCCCAACCGCGGCCCCCTTATCGGAGGGGCAAGTTTACCTATCCTACTACTATAGCTAATAAGAACGAAAACCAGTTGACCAATAAGAATGGGGCCCCAATAAATGTTCGGGACCCCGAGAAAGGTTTCGAAAGGGCCCATTAGTTAAGACAATAGCTCTAAAGTCCTCAAGCTGATAAGACTAGTTTACAGATCATTGTCGTCGCGCTAGCAACATAAAATAAAAACGTACGCTTCACTCAGTGTGGATGCCGTCACATTGGTGAAAGCAGCTGTGGTGAAGCTGTATTCTGTGAGGTTGGTCATGTTCACTCCATTGTACACAGTCAGCAATATGCTGCCGTTCAATGCACTGCCGTCCACTGGACAGTTGTCCGTGGACGCTGGTGGAAGCCACGGAGTCTTCTTCACAGATTTAGAAAACGTGATGCCCATTGAAAGCCAAAATGAAAAGGTCAGTCCTAGAACACCGCCCACGAAAGCTCCCTGAAATGTATTGGCAATGTTTTCTTCCGTCAGAGATAATAACAATTACTTAAACAAATAATCACTGTTAAAACATAAAGAATACAAATAAATAACAACAATAATGTTTACCATTCTACGGTAAGAAAAAAAAGTAAAGTTCCCTTAGCCCTACTGGGCCATCGGGGCAGATGAAGTGTAGAATTCATCTGTTTCTATAACATCGGAGTATGAAGGGATTGTGTGGTTAGCACAACGCCCAGCCGCATTTACTTCCCCAACTTAAGTAAGGTACCCATTTAAAGCTGGGTGGACTTGTGGGATGACTTTGCACCAAATGACACCTGGACAAATGCTATGGATCTCACCGCGGATCAAACTCAAGACTCTCAGGTCAACAGTCGAGTATCTACACCATCCGTCCCACTTATTTTACGATAAACTACCACGAAATTATTATGAGAGCTTTAAAAAAAGATTTAAAGTATATTTTAAAAGATACGCGAACATAAAGAATTAACAGTTGTGTACATTGCTGCTTATAAAATCATGTTTATCATTGATCTATTGGAAGTCAAAATTTGCATCTCTCTATATCTTAAGGTCCAAAAATTTTGACTTCGTTCTAATTAATATTCATCTTTTCATACCAACTTTAATTCCTCTATATCAGGGCCAATATTAAGCATGTTCAACGATCTTAATCTCCCACAGGTGAAGAGGCTTAACCTCCATTGCGAATGTGTGTCAAATACAACTGTATAAAATAAAATCAAACGATGCCAATAGTTACTTCGCTTTTTTGCAAATAAAATTTCTATTCCACGTTGATACGAGTGCATTCATTGACCTGTATTCTATGAAGACATCATGTTCCCTACTTATCTTTTCACCTAGGGCTCCCAAACATTTAAATACGGCTCTAGTGGGTGAACATTAAAACTGTTTGACAAGACGACAGAAACCTCTGTCATTGACAGATACACAGACGGACAGACAGACGGGAGACAGACAGACGGGAGACAGATAGACAGATAGACAATTATTTCACTAGACTTGGATCAACTTACCCTGGATTTTACCCGAGGAAAGAAACACGCGATGAAGAATAAGCCAGTCAGGGGCCCAGCGAAAGCAGAAATCAAACTTCCAGCAATCTATGTACAAAACCAACAACACAACAAATCAACATTTGATTTGAACAAAATTTTTTTTTTCAAAATTAAATACTGTTAAAACTGTTAAGTTACATTTCGTTTGTATTGGGGTAATTAAGTTAATCTGAAATGACACTTGTTGAAGTTAGGCATCTTAATTTAAAAGACCATTAACATTTTATTGTGTCTGCATGTTATAATGCGCCTATGTTAATTGTAGTATGTTGTATAAACTTTGTGAAATGATTGTATCATAAACTATGTCGCTATGTCACTGAGTCCCAACAAATATTCCCTCTAAACTTTCCGCAGCATGGGTGAGGGAAAATAAATATTGGTTGTGTGCATCTTTAGCTCAATTATGGTGCGCAATTTAAGAGTATAAAAGCCTACTTAGAGAAACGTGTGCATGTTATTTGGGACTTCATGGCTTTTCCATGAAATAACCACACACACACACACAAAACCACTACTCGCAGGTGGATAAGGTCAGTTGAAGGCCTCGGTTACAGAAGAAAATATTGAGCCAATATAGGGAGACATCTAAAAGGGGACACATTTTGGTTCTGCGGGTCTTAAGTTGAGATGTGTGCCCCTTCCCCTCATAATGCCCCATCACAGGTCTTGAACAGCTGCCACGTACTATAAATACTCAGGTGAATAAGACAAACTCACCTGTGTTAGTGTTCCACCTATCTGGGCCACCAAAAGTGCAACTCCGCAAGCCAGAACACCAAATACAAGCACTAAGTTGTAAGAGATATTATTATTAAAAGCAAAGCTACTTATAGTTTTAATAATGGTCATTGACTAGTTTATTTAAATCTGCTAAAGTTGTTTTATTAAATAAAGCAAAAGCATTATATATGTATATATATATATATATATATATATACATATATATATATATATATATATATATATATATATATATGATTTAACTTTTATATGCGTATGTAAAACTTCATTCATGTATAGTCATTGGAAATATCATTGCACCATGGCGGCACATAATCTAGGGACGTCTCTATCTGCGACCAATAAATACAACCTGTCATTAGAAATGCGGATTGGTGGGCGGGGGGGGGGGGAGGGGCTGAGAAAGCCTTCCAAAAATCATGTTCGATGGAGACAAATTGCTGTACAAAAATATTTAAAAAGACATATAAGATAGTTAAGTCAAAATCGGATAGTTTCCCGGTCACTTTTGAAGTTTTTATTTTATTTTCTTTGGACCTGGGAGGAAGTCTTAATGGACGGGTGGATTGATCACAATATCGGTTTTAAGAAACATTATATTTTAGGTGATTTAACGATTAGTAATTGGTTGATGCTGTTTTTAATTAGGGTGGGGGACATAATTTTTGGATACAGACGGGGGGGGGGCTACCATAACCCGCTCCCACATAGAGATGCAATAGAGTAACTAGAGTAGGTAGTGCCCGGGGTGGATATTGTAAATGTCGCACATTACCGCGTAAAAAATGACTAAAATGAAGAAAATACCACCCCTTGCTGGTAGCCAAGTAAGTACCGTCAGAGGAGAACCGCTCTCTGTGCCCTCCCTAGCTACGCCTCTGGACAGACGATAATATCAAATTTTGTTCTAGTTACCTGAACCTTTTGCAATCAATGTTGCTTTAGATTCTGTTATTTTCGGACCGATCAGAGGATGGACGATATCAGCCCATAGCAGGGCAGACAAACTACTTAGACCAGAAGAAAGTGTACTGAAAAAAAAGTTATGAAAATGAAATTATAGTCAATGGTCTAGGCTGCTGTCAAATGAAATACACTTTAATTTCTACGACCATTCACAATACCCCGCAAAACCTTTGCAAAGAGTTATATCCCCTTAGGTTTGATTGGTAGATTAGGTTATTTTTGGATTCGGACAAATCCGATTTTTTCATGATTTTTATTAATATTGTTTACGTCTGACAATTTTTAACTGGAATACTTTTATATTAATTCTTTACTTTCAATTTAACGCAGAACCTACACCGCCATTGTTTATATAATATATGGCAGCTTAGTGCCACCGATACCATAGCTCATTATTTCATTGAGAAGAACGTCTTCATAACAAAAGACACACTACTGGACATGGGCGTATGCATGGGGGGGGGGGCAAGGGGGCATTTGCTCCCCCCCCCCCTTACATTTAAAAAAAAATGTCATAAAGTTGTTATTTGCCCCCCCCCCTAGAAAAATGTTGCCCCCCCTGGAAAAATTCCTAGCGACGCCCATGCTAATGGATATAATCATCGTTGTGACATGTAACTAGCTAGTACAAGTGTTTGGTTGTTATTTGCACTATTCCCCCCCACACACACACACATCACATTTCTAGTTAGCAATGGTTTCTATTTAAATTTCCTTGGCATCTTAGCGACACTTTTAGCAGCTGCTGTAATTTTTTTTTTCCACAGACAGTTTATGTTTGTTTATGTAATCAGATAAATCACTATGGTACAGAGTAAAAGATATAATACGATTTTGTAAGAAAATTTTAGCTGAAGTAAATGCTGCAGGATTAGATATTAAAACAAGCAATTTAAGTCTTTTCCGTTTCGGACAAAGGACATTTTAGAGCATTTTCGCCGGACGAAATCCGTATTTTTTTTTCCGGGTTACAGTCATAAATATTGCTCCACGCGCATGAATTTTGATAAATTTAGAGAGGGAAGTAATCATGTTGAATAATTATTACAAAAATAAATAATGATTACGCCCCTTTGATTAGCTTTTATTATTTATATTTAAAATATAAGCAAAAACGGTAAATAAGAAACTCTTATATTTTGGCTCTGAGAGGTCAGATTTCAAAATGGACTTTTGATGTACACCTGGCAGGCCAAGACCTACAAAATGATATATACATCATGGGTCTAGGACATATGGTTGCTGAGATATAGCGCGCTCCATTGTTAATAAAGCTTATATAGTAAAAAATGGTATAAGCCCCCTTTTACGGCCCTCAGAGGTCAGATCGCGAAATGAACTTTTGCTGCACACATGGCAGGCCAAGACCTACAAAATGATAAATACATCATGGGTCTAGGACTTATGGTTGTTGAGATCTCGGGTGATGACGGACAGACAGACAGACAGACAGACAGACAAAACGGGGACAAAAAAAATAGTTAAAAGTATTTCCAACTCACCTAAGTGATGCACTGAACAGTGATGCTAAAAATAGTCCAGGCATACCAGGAAGATACGTAAATATATCCATAACAATTAGAGGTATAATCTAAAAAATAATAAAACAGTTGAATTGAGTTATACGGAAGTGTTTGCGTAGTTCCGGATAAAGTTCATAGTGTTCCGAATAAAACTTATAGTTCCGGATAAAGCTCTTAATTCTGGTTAAAATTCACAGTTCGGAAAAAACACATTGAAAAAATATTCATTGGGTAGTTGTTTTACTTACAAAGAAATCTTTTCAGGTTCAAAACTAATAAGAAATTCTGCTTACCAAACTAATTGAATTTGAAATTACTGATCACTAGCTTATCGATGATCGATCGGTTTGAAAATTTAAACAATTTGTGTATTCTCGATGATAATGCATTATTTTAAAACTTTCGAGTAAATTAATAAAAATTGTGTATACAACATTTGGGAAAGAAAAATATTTATGAAAATATACTAGCCAGAAAAGAACAATAACGAGTGGATAATTACAACAAACTTAGAACTGTATGAATTATACGATGAACCAAATAAAGCAGCTGAAATTAAAATGAATAGATTGGGGTGGGTAGGGCACATAGAAAGATTGAAAAACAACACAAGTTCAAAGGCTATATATAAAGCAACACCCAATGAGAAAAGGCTTAAGGTGTTAGAGGAGGTGGAGAAGACTAAAGTATTGGAGTGAGAGAGTGGAGAAAGACGATAATGGATCGGGAAAGGTTGAGAGGAGTAATATGGCAGGGCAGGGCCCCTAAATGGGGCTGTATAGCCAAAGGAAGAAGAAGAAGACAACGAAGGTAATTACTTTTCTGTAAATGTTTAACGGGGTTGGGGGATGCAGAAAGATGTGATACGGCGCTCACGCAAGAGAAGTGATTGAAGTAAAAGAAGAAAGGAAAAAGAATACGGTGCTCAATATTATAAATAAGATTTAGATGAAGTGCGCACTCAGCGTGAAAAAACTGACGTTGTAGGTGTTCTAAATGTGTATGTCTAGTGTAGACAAACTTAACATTTCGTGATAACAAGAATAATGCTAAATAATCTGTTACCCACTGCTATGAATTAGTTTCTATACAATACATAAATGTAACAGATTTGATTGGTTGGCTGACTATTTGAAAAAGGGGAATGGAGGCTCATTTTTCAAAATTAAAAAGTATAAATTAAAAATAGAAACAAATTTTCAAACATACGATTTAATTAAAATGTAATAAATCATAAGGTGATACAAATATTAATAGAAATTCGGATGACTAGAAAAATTTAACCATGGGCTCCATTAGGGCATTGTAACTTATGACATGACAAAATTAAAACTTTGAAATATTCAGGACTAAGTGTGTTTTAAAACTTTGCTCCATTGTCCAATTGAGTAAAGATACTCAAAGTACTATTCCTTTAGAGTTTTCATTGACTTATAGATTGACAAATAAAGGGATGCAGCCTGTGTTCGCGAGTGACCACACTTTAATTTTCAACCAAATTTCTTTCAATATGTGTATCACCTTAAGATTAAATTAAAGCGAATATTTGAAAATGTATTTTTATTGAATGGTATTTTTTTTTGTTTTTTTATACAATCCCATAACATTTCAAACCCAGTAGTAAGTTAGGATAGATTACATTTTCAGTTTGCAATATTTACAAACCTGATTCGGATCAGTCAGCTGTTTCGATTCAAAAGGATCACACTTTTTAGATTGGTAATAAGCTTATAAGCCACAACCCTTCGTAGACTGGTTCAAAACAGCTAGCGAGATGAGAAAACAGGGGGCACAAATCAAGAGCATCCTGTTTAAACATCAAAATATCAAGTGAATTTTGAAATACACTTGACGAAATGTTGTTTTTACTTATTGTCGATATATTAAAATTAGTGCACAATTGCACACAAAAAATTAATATATCCTTATTTACGATGACAAGACATTCCAGTCTCCTCGGGACACGTCCTAGTTTTTGCATAACCAAGAATTGAGGATGGGGTGGATTAGCCTGTTCCAGGCTTACACACTAAACATCTTATAGTCCAAGCCTGTTAACCCAAAACCACATTTTGTCCCAGGCAAGAATCCATTATCAATTATTAGCGCCAAAAGATATATGGAATTTTTCCAGGTGTTATTTGGTGCAAAGTCGTCCCACAAGTCCACCCAGCTTTAGATGGGTACATGACTTAAGTTGGGGATTTAAAGGCTGATGTGCGTTGTGCTAACCACACAATCCCTTTATATGTCAAGGTTATAGAAATAGATGAATTCTACACTTCATCTGCCCCAGTAGGGCTAATGGAACTTTACTATAAAAATCAAGTCATACTAATGTTTACATCAGTGTAAATATTTCTAACCGTTTGGCTTCTTTTTGTGTTCTGGTGCTGCTAATCCTCTGGATGGTGCTCTGGTTAAACCCCAGACCAAACGTTCTGATGATATTACCGACGAATAGATTCCAGAATGTGTGACGTGTCCTGGGATCTGGGTCAAAACTGGAACATAGAAATTAGAATTTTAATCTTCAAATGTTATTTTCACTTTAAAATATCTCATATGAAGTAAATGTACGAAGGATTTTAAACTTATAAAATGATGACTTATATTTACATAAGTAAATGAAGACTTACAATACAAATTATACTATCATCATGCTTTATTAGTTATGGGGGAAAACACACAACATTGATAGGTAGACAACGTTAAATATTTCAACTGTAATACATGTGGAGGATGGTTTTTTTTAATTAAGTACCTAATAGACAAGAAAGTTTTATTTTTAATCAACTAAGCTTTGATCTCATCTTCTTACTTTAAAAAGTTCAACCTTCCACCTTCTTCAGCTATCTCCCAAACCGCCTTGGGTCCACCAGCATCTATAGTGCCCTAAATGTGTAATATAGTTCCTGAACATATTTATTTTAAAGCAGGTATGTAAAAAAAACGTAAAACAAAATCTGGCATACACAAATTATTGCCAAATGAATTTCCATCTACATCTCCCTACCATAATGTGCCCACAAACGTTATTTTTGTAGTCTACATCCCCCTACCATAATGTGCCCACAAACATTATTTTTTTGGTAATCTACATCTCCCTACCATAATGTGCCCACAAACATTATTTTTTTGTAATCTACATCTCCCTACCATAATGTGCCCACAAACATTAATTGTATAATCTCTTACCTTAATCAGGATTGCGAATATCCCAGTAAACATAACCACAGCCTGAAAGACATCTGTCCATATAACAGCCTTGAGACCACCCTGTCGTACAGTTGTATAGTAAGGTGGCAATAAACTTGTACACAAAACAATCTTATGATAGATAATCTGTTAAGCTGAACTGATTGATTTAATGAATGAAACTTTAATGAGTCGTCCAATTATTACGTCAACAAAATGAAAAGAAAAAGGAGGGGGGGGTTAGATAATGGATGTCAACAATAGCAGTATTTTACAACAATAGAACGAAGCGATTAAATTTGATGAAATAGAATTATTCAACGGAAAAATAATCATTCAAATAACCATTGATATGTATTAGTTAATAAATTAATGGCATCGTTAACAAGTCGGGGCCATATTTCTCCATATCTAGAGGCCCCGGGGTTATGGGCCTGGACCTACCCCCTCATATGATGTCACTGAACGTATGCTTAATAACAATATATTGTGTTACAGGTGTTCCTGTTGAGATTTTATCATATTAAAGTACATTCTGTATTGGTTAAAAATAAAATTCAAAATTTTATGGGGGAGGGGGGGGTGAGAAATGAGGATAAAATTGTTGGCGCAACTGATTTTAATTCATTGACAAATACAAATAATTAATTAATTTATTGTCATTTATATTTAAATGGCTACATGTTGAGTCACAACGACTGGGTGTAGAGTGCTCTCACGATGATAGACCCAGTATCAGCTCCTGTCCAAGTCCCCAGGCCAGTCATACTTTAAAATGGACACCTGGCATTAGTTGTGATAGCTACCACAATACCCGTATAAGTCTTGGCAAAAAACAAATGTCAATTCTACAATTTATCTGCCCGAAAGGTCTTAATAGTTTTAGGGAAAATGATTTACCTTTTTTCTTTTATAGTGACAAAATCAAAACGTTCACACCATGCAACATGAGTTAAATGTAATATAAACACACCATGCAACATGAGTTAAATGTAATATAAACACACCATGCAACATGAGTTAAATGTAATATAAACACACCATGCAACATGAGTTAAATGTAATATAAACACACCATGCAACATGAGTTAAATGTAATATAAACACACCATGCAACATGAGTTAAATGTAATATAAACACACCATGCAACATGGGTTAAATGTAATATAAACACACCATGCAACATGAGTTAAATGTAATATAAACACACCATGCAACATGAGTTAAATGTAATATAAACACACCATGCAACATGAGTTAAATGTAATATAAACACACCATGCAACATGAGTTAAATGTAATATAAACACACCATCCAACATGAGTTAAATGTAATATAAACATATGAGTTGATAGAGTCACTTACTATGGCTGTGTAGATAACTGAGACAAACGCAATAACAAATATAGAACTCCAGAGGGAAAACCCCGTCACTGAAATATACACGTTTAGTCCTACTTTATTTACGGCATAATGTCAGGGCTCGTTCGCAAATGAGGTAACGCAAAAAAACGACATTTTAGACCCCCCTCCCCCTTGTCACAAATTTTCACCCCCCCCTCCCCTTATGTCACGTCACAAGTTAAAATAAATTAAAATACCTCAAATTACTGATTTATTTTTCTTTCTTTATTCTTGGAGACAATCATTCTTTTACATTTTCCCATAAGGCATTCAGATGCTGATGGATAGAGAAAATTTCAATAGCTTTTTCTTCTTTTTCTCCTGAATTCTCCAACGCCGATTCTTGATTCAAATCATAACCATTCTCTGCCAAAATATCTGCTTTTCAAAATTTCAAGTTGAGAAGAATTGTAATTTTGGCAGAAAATTCAACCTAATTTTGGATTCCCTCATAGATAATTATTATTTTTTTTGTGACGTCACAATTTCACAGATCCCCCCTCTCCCCTGTCACAAAATCCTACACCCCTCCCCCGCCCCAAGCGTTACGTCATTTGCGAACGAGCCCTAACAGTGTTTTATTTTTCAACTTATTAATATGACATCAAACGATTTGTTATCATTCTCATACTTTTTAGAAAGAATAAATAATTCATTAAACTACAAGTTGAGCAAATAAAATGACAAATTTCAACTGCATTGAGCTTGCTGAAATGTTCTCATGTCTTTATAAGTAACTTGTGTGGTATCGTGTGTTTTAATACAGAAAGGAAAGCATATCGATGGATAGAAAGACATGCGAATGGGTAAATAGATACGTCGATAGATGAATAGGTAATAGATAAGTATGTGAAATAAATATGTGATAGATATATGGCTATATGGACAGATAGATTGACATACACTTAGGAAAACAAATAGATAAACAGATAGACAGACAGACAGACAGACAGATAGATAGATAGATAGATAGATAGACAGACAGACAGACAGACAGGCAGGCAGGCAGGCAGATAGATAGATAGATAGATAGATAGATAGATAGATAGATAGATAGATAGATAGATAGATAGATAGATAGATAGATAGATAGATAGATAGATAGATAGATAGATAGATAGATAGATAGATAGATAGATAGATAGATAGATAGATAGATAGATAGATAGATAGATAGATAGATAGATAGATAGATAGATAGATAGATAGATAGATAGATAGATAGATAGATACTTGTTTACATTATATTCATGTATATGTTTCAGTTTACCTGCTTCTAAGGCCACGGCTGGTCCAAAGAGTACAATACCCATATACCAAGTCTGTTGAGAGATGGAAGCTCGTCATTATCATGTTATAATAGAGCAGTCTTTATTTGTAAAGTCAACATAGGTTGTATAAAGTGATGAGAAGATACCGGCATTTTTACTGTTGCTGACTCGATTACGATTCTTCCCTACATCATTAATTCTCTATTCCGATTCCTGATTTTACAGTATTATTAAAAAAGTAACAGAAAATACATGTTTATTTATAACTTCTTTTCATTAATGGCCTGTACTTTGCAATTGACAACACGTTTCGTTTAAGTATTCAGCTATAGATGAAGATTTTGTTACAACCGAAGAAAGGAAATAAACAACGGGTGTGATTAATCATAAATGTAAAGCTTACATTGGAATACAATTTTCCACATTTTAGCCGTTCAGCGACGCGATGATATCACGTGTTCAAGAATTGTTCTAAGATAGAACAAAATGTTGTATATTTAATGAGGCAGCCACATTCAAGATAGCCGTTTATTGAAGAAACTATCATACATTACCTGTAGGCAGATACACTCACTAACACATACTCACTAACACATACTCACTAACACACACACCCACTAACTCACACACACACAACTATAGACTGGAGATACAGACTCACTGACACATCCTATTGTCAGGATATACAATGATACCCCGGTTAGATCTGTCATAAACACGAAATTGTAAAAAAAATCGTCCATCCCTGGTTGAAACCCTTTCCCCAGCTTTCTACATAATAATAATTTTAATTGAAATTTGTGCTACTTTTTTGTTACTAGAAGAGTTCTAAAAAAAAAGTGGCTACAGTGGAAGTCCAATGTTATTTTTCTAATTATTTTATATTTTCGAAAGTTGACCTAGATGTGTCCAGCCCAAGTTAGCCCTATTTTAAAGAAATTATGCTCAAATTTGATAGTCCTGTAAATGTGCAGGAACAGGTTGCTTTGGCTGGTTGCTGAATGGGGTGGCAAATGCTAAATTAGGTACAGTGATACCTCATAATCTAAACTTTATCTGTTTCTGGAACTTGTTTGATTTCCCTTTCGTTCTAGTTCCGAATCAGTGTTTTCCTTTAGTGATCAGTTAATGGAGCCTGTTACGTTATTATTTTCAAATATGTAACGTTATTATATCTTATACTTTACAAGGCGTAGGATCGCCAAATATGTTACGTACACACTTCTCTAATACATATATATATATATATATCAACAGCAACACTGGTATTTAAACTAAAAAAATCCAACTTTAATTGCTTCTAAACATAGGTGAATATATATGTATATACAATATAAGTCCTTTGTCTAATGATGTCTACTTAAACAAATGTCACTACAAGTTTACAACTAACTCTTAGAATCTTCGAACTATCTACACTACTCTACGTCTAACTCATATGACTGTCAGCACCTTACTAACTCAATTACTGCCATTCACGTATTTATAAGGTCGGGGCGAATACGTTGGTGCAACGTTTGGGGGGGGGGGGAACGACGATGTCTGTCACCGAAACGTTTGGGGGGGGGGGGGGGGAAGAACGTCAGTGAAACGATTGGGGGGGGGGAAGGCGACGTCGATGAAACGAATCTACACAACATAGCGGCTGGAACCTTGACCCTGTGGTGAACTGGGGTTGGTGGGGGAGAAGGGCAATTATACACGTCACATACCTCCCTCCTTTCCAAGTTTTACGTAGTAAAACAAACTAACAAACATTATTATAAAAAAGTCTAGTGGGGAACAGTATTACATCACATTGAAAATGGTATGGATGTCAAATCAAACATGTCTAGACTACTTGTCAAGCATCTATGCATAAGTCAATGTAATATAACGTAATACATTTTAATAAATTACAAAACTTAATAAAGCACGAAACAAAAAAAAAACATAATGAATGCAATGTTCTATAATACAAACAAGTTCATTCTGTTACTGGCTTGTATTGCTCCTTGATGTCTTGGTTCAAATAGGTGATGGGGCATACAGGTCAGTTTTACACAACGTGTCGAACGGGAAAGACGAAAACGTTCCATTGTCTGTAATAGTCACTCGCTGGTGAACATGCGGTCGAAGTGACATTAAACGTGTCAATGTATGAGGCGTGGTTTTAGTTTTGTCTGTTTCATTGATGTAAACTGTTGATGACGTTCTGCATCGTTGGTAACAGGAAATTATTGAGTGCGTCTTTGACTGGGTTTACGCTTGAGTGAGGGGCTACACGTAGAACAAATATGATGAAGTGAAAACAGGTGAAATTAGATCGTTGGTAGCAGATAAATGTTTAGGCCCTCACAAAGGTGGCGACTTGAACTTGTATGACGATATATAGGTACTGGTCTTTGTTAGTCAGCCTGTGAATAACTAGCTATGAAATTTTAAGGGCATATTCTTTAGAGGGGGGGGGATATTGAACATATTATCTCAGTATCTTAGTGCACGAGTCAAATAAACAAGACATCTAAACTTACCGTGTAACTTCTGGACTTAGCTGATCATACTTAATTCAGTATATCTATCTAGTGTGACCTATATCACTTACCTTTGACTGCGCATTTTGCATATATTACTTAGCCTTAGCAAACATCATATTCTTATTACTGTTATGGTAACAACATCAACTTATAACTTATGGTTTAATTGGCATTCTACTTAGTAATTAAAGCTATAAACTCATAGTCTGCTTAACTTGGGTTAATTTATATATTTCTGGCGGTAATTCCTATTATATTCAGCAATTGTAGAGCAGAACTGTTCTCTGTGACCTCTTTTACAACACTGTCTACAAATAACTTCATCTACACGCTTTGAACAGGCCCTAGACTTGTGGTTGTGTAACCCACAACGAAAACAAATTATTGGTTTTACACTACGGGTACTACTGTGCTGTACGTCACTGAATCTAACTCTGGGCTTTTGTTTGTAATTTGTCCTAGTTTGCCTGCTATTTCTATCGTCCTTGATCTCCACAACACTATTACCTATAATAAGGTCTGTAATGAGACTGTCAACTACCTGTGCTTCCACTCTACCATTAAAATAGATTGTCTGTATGTCTATTTCTGCTATTGGGTAAGTTGTAATTTGTCCGTCAAAGCCTCTACATTTACCAAATCTGCCAGTGTATTGGGAACGTCGAACTAAATATTTCTTAACTAAAACTGTATTACACCCTGAATCTCTTAGCACGTCTACGCTATTATGACCTACTCTACCTTTTGTTACTGTCAAAGGCTTGGATGGCTCTAATGTACTCATGACGTCATGAACCCTGTTTCTTGAACTACTTCTACCTCTTCCCTGATAATTGTCTCTACGGTTGTCCTCAGGTGACCTAGATTGTCTATTATTATGGTTCAAAGGACAGTCCCTAGCAAAATGTCCTTTTTTGTTGCAGCTTCGACATATTAATTCTGTCCTATTTACCGTTCTATTTTCATTTACTCTGTTCTGACTATGTCTGTGATGGGACCTGCTTGTGTCGCTACTAAAACATATAATGTCCTGTATACCATTTTCTACTGTAGTTGTGGGTCTATCAGGGTGAGCGGTTTTATATTTCCTTAATAGGTCCACAGCTGTCTCTACTGTCTTTGGTCCCCTTTCTAAAATGAATGACTTCAATTCAGGGTAGCAGGAATGAATGGCCTTGCCTAACAAGAAAAATGTCCTAAAGGCTTCGAATGTCCTTTCTACCTTAGCATATTGTAGCCATTTATCCAAGGCAGTACCTAATTTGTCAAAGTATGTCTGGGGGTCATCGTCCTTTTGTAAAACTGTCTGATGAAACGCCTTCCTAAAACTAGCTTCTGTCTGTCCATATGTCCTTAGAAGCTGTTCTCTAGCTACCTGGTAACTGTCCTGGTTTAAACATATCTTAAGGGAAACGTCACTAGTAAAAGATTTACCTAACAAGTACGTCCATTTGGATTCGGGGAAGTCAAGTTCTCTCATGTCACGTTCGAATTTGGTGAGGAAATTGTCTATTGTCGTCTTCTGTTCATCAAATAGATGGTATTTATAGTGAGCTATTCTATTTGCAAGACTATGATCTATGGTTGACATTGGGGTAGGTAGAGGGGTGGGATTATTAAGCTGGCTATCCCTTAACTCTTTCTCTAATTCTAACTGCTTGATTCTTAGCTGGCTTTGTGTTATGTTGAAAGAATGCCTAGCCTGTTCTCTCTCATGTTCCTTATCTAACCTAGCCTGTTCCTTCTCATGTTCCTTATCTAATCTAGCCTGTTCCTTCTCTAACCTAGCCTGTTCCTTCTCTAACCTATCCTGCGCCCATTTCTCTAATTTTTTTGTCTCTATCCCTAATGTTTGTCCTAAGGTAACGAACTGTTCGAATGACGACATTCTGAGTTATGAATAATGATTTACAAACAAATTAAGTTACCTTGACTTACCTTAATATTAACTTCAACTAAATAAGGATAATGAAATACTTATTATCTACAATCTAACACACAAACTAAGTAAATTTCTGCGGTACAAATACAATACGAAATAAACAAGACAAAAAGGCAGAGAAAACTGATAGTAACAACAAATAAAACAATACTGTCACATATACACAAACTAGACAGTAACGATCTAACAAATAAATGTTATGTAATCTCTCCGAGCACCGCTTTTAAACACTCCTTACAAAAGTAACAAAGATGTCCTCAGTGAGAGACTACCAACAAAATATCTATAAGGATTCAAAATTAACGAGACATTTGATTGTGCACTAAGATAAAATTTAAAAAGAAAACTTATCTGATTTTAAGAATATATTAACACAGACTGACTGACTCCTCTCGTCGCCTTCTCTCTGCTCTCCTAGATTATGTATGAGTCAGTGTGACTCCTCTCTTGGCTGCTGCAGAGTCAGTGTGACTCCTCTGTTGGCTGCTCTCGAGTCATTGAGACTCCTCTATTGGCTGCTGTTGCTGACTTAGATGAAGATTCCAGAAATATCTTTGGGCAGGCTCGCCAAATGTTACGTTATTATTTTCAAATATGTAACGTTATTATATCTTATACTTTACAAGGCGTAGGATCGCCAAATATGTTACGTACACACTTCTCTAATACATATGTATCAACAGCAACACTGGTATTTAAACTCAAAAATCCAACTTTAATTGCTTCTAAACATAGGTGAATATATATGTATATACAATATAAGTCCTTTGTCTAATGATGTCTACTTAAACAAATGTCACTACAAGTTTACAACTAACTCTTAGAATCTTCGAACTATCTACACTACTCTACGTCTAACTCATATGACTGTCAGCACCTTCCTAACTCAATTACTGCCATTCACGTATTTATAAGGTCGGGGCGAATACGTTAGTGCAACGTTTGGGGGGGGGGAACGACGATGTCTGTCACCGAAACGTTTGGGGGGGAGAAGAACGTCAGTGAAACGATTGGGGGGGAAGGCGACGTCGATGAAACGAATCTACACAACATAGCGGCTGGAACCTTGACCCTGTGGTGAACTGGGGTTGGTGGGGGAGAAGGGCAATTATACACGTCACAGAGCCCCACAAAACAATAATCCACTTAATTTTTTTTTTCTGTAGACACAATATACACATTTTCTCGATCTTAGACACAAGTAGAATACATGAAGTGCACAACACATAGATTTTTTTTATGTTGATTAATCATGTGCTTTCCTCTAGCAAGTCAAGTTGTTGTGATGTACCTATTTAAAATTAGATATGTTTGACAATACACGCTTAGAGCTCATACTTAATTAGAGGATGTAATTATGTTAAAACAACTTAATTGTACACCGGTGACTCCACACAATTTACTAATATGCCAACAGATTATATATAGCCTATACGTTTACCACCGATTTTATAAAAGGAGTCAGGTATCGATTTCGGAATAGTACATTAGCAAAAATCATTCGATTCGATTCCGATTACAAGCAAAATTAACCAATTCTTTCTATTCTCGATTACGATGAATCGCCCCATGACTAGTTTTATACAATAATGGACCAACACTTTAAATTAAAGAAAATAACTAGAAGCTACTGTATTACTTACATAAGTCAACATTCCCATCAATGTACCCAGTAGTCGCACACTGCGAGATTGAAATCGAAGCTGTAAATACTGAGAACAACAAAAAAAAACTTCTTGTATAACATATTCTTAAATAAATCAACAAAAGTTGTCAGCATCCTAAAAATGTATATAAACTTTATTGTTTTCATGAGTTTCAAATCTTGTAAATTATCTAACGCATGATTGATTAGGGCCTTCACAAGAAGAGGGTCCCAAACAGTTTGTACTCTTCGAGGTGAAATACTGCCTTAAAAAACAATTTTGGGAATAACTGAATGAAGCTCCAAAATCGGAGTTAACATAAATCTGCTGCATGGTCTTCTGATAGGACAGTCAGGGCATGGAATGTGTAGGGCCCCCACACAGAAATGGGCCCAATATAATTTACTTTCTTTGAGTTCGAATAACTTTAAACAACAACACCGTTGTAAACAACATGTGAGATGTGAAAGTCCAGGCAGAACACGACCAATGGTGTTGACCAATTAATGAATCTGGTGCACAGATCGTGACAAAATGTGTAAGATAATTTGACACTGATGTGTAAAGGAAAAAATATTCAAATGTGAAACAAGAAATGTTATGTGTTCCATAACAGATGTGTTAACTCTTCTAAAACAACACATTATATGTTATAATTAATCTGTAGAGTAAACATTATAGTTATGAACACCAATGATTTAAAAATGTGTGCTAAAATGGATTTGAACTAGAAAATAGAGTGATGCAGATGAAGTGTCTACATGTAAAAACAACCGATTTACTAAACTTGCTGATTGTAAGATTTTGTGATAGGCGAAAAAAAAGAAACATGACGCCATACTAGCATAAAATGGTGGGTATCAACAATGAGAGGAAGGGGTGCGCTGCCGTCATACAGGACCTGCATTTTGTATTTTTTACCACTTTAGTACATTTTTTACGGGAAGGAGGCGATATGTTTAGAGTCCACATTGGACGCCACTGGATAGCAGAAAACACATGACATTTTTTATGTAAAAACTTCAAATGAGTTGAAATTATGCATTCTTCACATTTGTAGGTAGAAAGGTTTTTCTTCCAGTGCACTATATCTAATTGTGATTATACTCAAAATTATCTTAGAACTCTAAAATCTAAAAATAGCTTACACCTGAAGAAAGCTTTAGTAACGGATAATGTTCAGTAATAAATAAAAATCATAATGAATGTTAAGTATCAGTATTTACTAAACAGTCTTTATTTACTTTTCGTATTGTTAATGGAATTCATTTTTTTTTTTTGGTAAAAATTCTTAGCAAATTTTTGGGTACGTTTTAGCTTGAAAGATTTAACCAGTTGCATTGTATGAATAGTGAAGATTATGTAACTCGCTCAAACAAAAAATTAAGCCAGTAAAATAATAACTTTATCAATCAGTTATTGTAAATATCTAATGCACGTTAATTTAGACCATACCTCATACGCACTTGTAATCTTTAAGGGATGTATCAGAGGCACGAGGAATTCTATTAATAGAAGCTGCGTCACAAAGAAGCCAATCGATGCCATGACATTCTGTATACCATACACGTAAGTTTCGGCTGGAAACCCCAGCATCATAATGGACGATTCAAAACTAGCCATCAGTGAAATAGCGACTGGAAGAAAGCTCATTGTCCGACCTCCTATAAGATACTCTGTTGGTAGAAAAAAATATGATTACCTCAAAATGAGCATAACCATTACTAATACTGTCAACCTGAGAGTGCTAACCACACAATCCCATCATATGCCGAGGTTATAGAAACAGATGAATTCTACACTTCATTTATCCCGATGGCCCGTTTGGGCTAAGGGAACTTTTTATTACTCATACTAGGTTGTTGTTTTTTTTTTTGTGGAAGGAATGGGTCCAATGAAGAGATTTTGAGATTCTTGTGGCCCCTAGCAAAGTATTCTTTGACCTCCTATATCATCAGACTTGATAGGACTTTGTGTTGGAAATGAGATCTGTGTCAGCGGAGTCCTCAGCAAGCGTCTAGTTTACCCATCCACACCAATAAAACGGCTCTGTTTAAAAGTGTGAGTGTAGTTTAGGATACACTAGATGTTATAAAGTGACATAAGGATGAAAACAAACAAATATTATGTACTTGAAATGTCTTCCAGTGGTTCTCAAGGTATAGTGGGTCACGGACGAATTTCAGGTGGATCGCTACTAATTTATTTGCATGTGAGTCGCTACAACATAAGAAATTTTGTTTTGATGTTTTTTTTTTTAATGGGTCACCAAACCGAAAACTAAAAATGTGTAAAACTACAAAGTAAAACGGTAAATCCTCACGGTAAAAAAGGTAAATCTACAAAATAAAAAGATAAAAGGGTATATTAAATTAAGATTTGATTTTCTTTCTTTTGAGACAGTTTTTTTTTTCAGGTGGGTCGCAAAACCATCTATGTTGTCGTAGTGGGTCGCAAAACCATCCATGTTGTCGTAGTGGGTCGCAAAACCATCCATGTTGTCGTAGTGGGTCGCAAAACTATCCATGTTGCCGTAGTGGGTCGCAAAACCATCCATGTTGTCGTAGTGGGTCGCAAAACCATCCATGTTGTCGTAGTGGGTCGCAGAACCATCCATGTTGTCGTAGTGGGTCGCAAAACCATCCATGTTGTCGTAATGGGTCGCAAAACCATCTATGTTGTCGTAGTGGGTCGCAAAACCATCCATGTTTTCGTAGTGGGTCGCAAAACCACCTATGTTGTCGTAGTGGGTCGCAAAACCATCCATGTTGTCGTAGTGGGTCGCCGAGGGTAAAAGTTTGAGACCCACTGTTCAATAGGCTGTATACCCGTTTATTCAAATAAAAAAAGGGATTTTTTTCTTTATTCTTTCACTTGGCTTTTCACGGAACAAAAAAAAAAACTTGGGTTTTTTTCGTGGTGTTGCGTCTTTAGAAATATATGCAGAAGATTGTATGCTTACACAATTTCACATTTAAAATTATATTTAACCCAGACTTTAGAGATGTCAAGGTCTTCATTGTTATTTAGATGTGTGTGTGTGTTTGTCAACATTATGTTGATGTGTGACTATTTGTTTTTTTCAAAACCATGTAATTATTTAGTTATCAAAGAAATTATTATTTTAGAGAACAACAACTGGTTGGAAGGTTAAACAAAGCAAGGACAGACAATCATTTATGGACTAAACATAATCCATTATAGATTAAAAATAATTCATGGTATGTTAAACATAATCCGTTGCATATTAAACATAACCCTTTAAGGGCTAAACATAATCCTCAAAGGTTAGCAATTATCCTTCATAGGATAAGCTTTTTTTTTACAGGCTAAACATAAATCTTCGTATGTTGAACATACTCTTTTATAGATTATACATACATACATTATTTATTGGTTAAACGTTAACCTTGAATTTCATATGAACTCTTACTTGAATTTAACATGGTGTGTTATGTTGACTTCGCACTATTTTCTCGGCCCCCTTGTGTTTTTGCCACAACATTAAAAAAAAGATTAATATACTTGCGTCCAATAGACTTTATTTTCTTCAAGTAACTTTTAGTGTTGTGTCCAGGACTTGAGTTATAAATTTACCTTTCTAAACTAGTAAGGCCTATACGGTTTTTTTTAACATTTCTATTTGATAGACAGTGTTTGTGTTATAAATTTTATTTCAGCATTATGTGGGAAGAAGGAGGTTGGGGTAACTAAACAAGTAACATAAATTATATGTAAATTACTCCATGTTTACACTTAGTGTTTTGTATTTGGTTAAAATCTATGCCCTCCAAATCGCATTAAATGACTGATTAACTTTTTTTTACGAAATGTGTATTAGATTTATTTGCGTTAATTGGAATGGTCGTAACTTTTTGAATTGTAACTACTAACCGACCTTTTTTTCGGGGGGGGGGGGCGGAGGGCGACAAGAGAAAGAATACAGAATAGCAAGATTGGTAGAGAGAATATAGAATAGCAAGATTGGTAGAGAGAATATAGAATAGCAAGATTGGTAGAGAGAATATAGAATAGCAAGATTGGTAGAGAGAATATAGAATAGCAAGATTGGTAGAGAGAATATAGAATAGCAAGATTGGTAGAGAGAATATAGAATAGCAAGATTGGTAGAGAGAATATAGAATAGCAAGATTGGTAGAGAGAATATAGAATAGCAAGATTGGTAGAGAGAATATAGAATAGCAAGATTGGTAGAGAGAATATAGAATAGCAAGATTGGTAGAGAGAATATAGAATAGCAAGATTGGTAGAGAGAATATAGAATAGCAAGATTGGTAGAGAGAATATAGAATAGCAAGATTGGTAGAGAGAATATAGAATAGCAAGATTGGTAGAGAGAATATAGAATAGCAAGATTGGTAGAGAGAATATAGAATAGCAAGATTGGTAGAGAGAATATAGAATAGCAAGATTGGTAGAGAGAATATAGAATAGCAAGATTGGTAGAGAGAATATAGAATAGCAAGATTGGTAGAGAGAATATAGAATAGCAAGATTGGTAGAGAGAATATAGAATAGCAAGATTGGTAGAGAGAATATAGAATAGCAAGATTGGTAGAGAGAATATAGAATAGCAAGATTGGTAGAGAGAATATAGAATAGCAAGATTGGTAGAGAGAATATAGAATAGCAAGATTGGTAGAGAGAATATAGAATAGCAAGATTGGTAGAGAGAATATAGAATAGCAAGATTGGTAGAGAGAATATAGAATAGCAAGATTGGTAGAGAGAATATAGAATAGCAAGATTGGTAGAGAGAATAGAATAGCAAGATTGGTAGAGAATATAGAATAGCAAGATTGGTAGAGAGAATATAGAATAGCAAGATTGGTAGAGAGAATATAGAATAGCAAGATTGGTAGAGAGAATATAGAATAGCAAGATTGGTAGAGAGAATATAGAATAGCAAGATTGGTAGAGAGAATATAGAATAGCAAGATTGGTAGAGAGAATATAGAATAGCAAGATTGGTAGAGAGAATAATAGAATAGCAAGATTGGTAGAGAGAATATAGAATAGCAAGATTGGTAGAGAGAATATAGAATAGCAAAGATTGGTAGAGAGAATATAGAATAGCAAGATTGGTAGAGAGAATATAGAATAGCAAGATTGGTAGAGAGAATATAGAATAGCAAGATTGGTAGAGAGAATAGAGAGAATAGAATAGCAAGATTGGTAGAGAGAATATAGAATAGCAAGATTGGTAGAGAGAATATAGAATAGCAAGATTGGTAGAGAGAATATAGAATAGCAAGATTGGTAGAGAGAATATAGAATAGCAAGATTGGTAGAGAGAATATAGAATAGCAAGATTGGTAGAGAGAATATAGAATAGCAAGATTGGTAGAGAGAATATAGAATAGCAAGATTGGTAGAGAGAATATAGAATAGCAAGATTGGTAGAGAGAATATAGAATAGCAAGATTGGTAGAGAGAATATAGAATAGCAAGATTGGTAGAGAGAATATAGAATAGCAAGATTGGAGAGAGAATATAGAATAGCAAGATTGGTAGAGAGAATATAGAATAGCAAGATTGGTAGAGAGAATATAGAATAGCAAGATTGGGTAGAGAGAATATAGAATAGCAAGATTGGTAGAGAGAATATAGAATAGCAAGATTGGTAGAGAGAATATAGAATAGCAAGATTGGTAGAGAGAATATAGAATAGCAAGATTGGTAGAGAGAATATAGAATAGCAAGATTGGTAGAGAGAATATAGAATAGCAAGATTGGTAGAGAGAATATAGAATAGCAAGATTGGTAGAGAGAATATAGAATAGCAAGATTGGTAGAGAGAATATAGAATAGCAAGATTGGTAGAGAGAATATAGAATAGCAAGATTGGTAGAGAGAATACAGAATAGCAAGATTGGTAGAGAGAATATAGAATAGGCATAGGTGGTAGGGGAGGTAATACACAATGTGCAAAGGGAGTGGATAATACAAAATAGATAGAGTTGGGTGATATAAAATAAACAGGCTAGAGATATTACAGAATAAGGTAATGGAAATAGTATACATAATATGAAATGGGAGTGAAACCATAATACGGAAGAAGTGAATACATAAAAGATACAGGGATGGAGAGAGAATGAAGTTGGGAGAGTGGGGAAGAAATAATACAGAAAATGTGGTTGGAGGGATACAGTATAGGGAGGCTAAGATAGAAAACAGAATATATAGGTTTGGGAAAGAGAATGCAGAATATGGAAAGTGGGAATTTCAATTACATATACAAACTGGGTGGTCTTCAGGGTTGTTAGTATCGAAGTATCGGTATCGGCCAATACAGTATCGACGATACTTTTTCAGTATCGATTGCTGTATTGCCGATCCTTTTTGTATCAAGTATTGATTTGTGTATCGCCGATACATTTTAAACGAAAAGTTTTCGATACTCGATACCAATACTTTTCTGTTGCCACTATTAGCTAATTGCAGAAAAACAATAGAGATTTTAATACATTGTTTTAAAAGTAATCTTCATAAATTCAATCACTACTTGTAATGATAACCATCAGCCCTACCATTATTAATACCACCCACCTCCCCACCAAGACAACTTGGATCACAAGGCTGAAGTTGAACAAAACTTAAAGCGTGCTTGCAGTGCACTGAGTGCAGTTTCCACTCCACTTAATCGGCAGGGTGGTTGCAGCTTCAATACAGTCAGCAGTGCAGTTTTGCTGCACGGCGGTAGAACCATTTTAATAGTAAAGTTCTGCTGCTGAAGTAGACAGATATCTTGAAGATAACTCATCAGAAATGCTGTCATTAGCACCCTACCCAATCTACCCAAGCATTAAGAAATTATATTGCTAAGTTGATCGGCTAGTGCTGAGTTGAGCGCCTGTTTTCATTAGGTGAGCGTATTTTTATGCCATTACGTTCTAGGCTAAGCAATGATCGTTTTGAAATGATGATCTTCTTACGTGCTGCCAAGTGATGAAATAGTAAAGTTCCATTAGCCCTAACGGGCCATCGGGGATTCATCTGTTTCTATGACCTCGGCATATGAAGGGATTGTGTGGTTAGCACAACGCCCAGCCGCCTTTACTTCCCCAGCTTAAAGTCGGGTACCTATTTAAAACTGGGTGAACTTGTGGAGAAATTCCCATTGTTCTCACCGAGGATTGAACCCATGACTCTGAAGTCGACAGTCGATTATCTACACCACTTGGCCATCCGTCAAGTACTAAAGTGATTAGCATTAAATTTGTGCTTTGACATTGTATTTTATTGTTTTCACTTTTTTTTTAAACTTGAAAAACTTGCACTCATTTTATTTAAAATAAAAATAGTTTGTTGTTCTCAAAAGTATCGGTATTGTATCGGTATCGATTTTGGCAATACATTTTTACTGGAGTATTTGTATTGGTATTGGCGATACTATTTTCATGAAGTATTGGTATGGGTATTGACGATACAATTTAGGAGTATTGTTAACAACCCTGGTGGTCTTTGACAAGCGGGGCAGGGGGTAAAATACTAAATAGAAAGGGGAGAGAATAGTGAGGATGAGAGAGAGAGCAGATTTAGCATTGGTTTCTTATGGAGATATTTTTATACTATACAAACTATCATATGCAAAGGTAGTATCCGTAATTTACGTTGTGTGAAATGCGTCTAGACCTGGTAGGCCAGCTCACAATGTGTATACTTGTTGCTACAAGACTGCTGACGATTGGTACTTAAGTTGAAGGATAAACATGATGGTACAGAAAAAGAACTCTTCATAAACAGTTTTTCATTTATTTAATTCTTTTTTTTTTTTTTTTTGAAAGTGGCTTTTTATTACATTACTGCAATAATTTTAATGAAAAATCTGACTTTTAAAACTTTTTGTTATGCCCTCCTCTTCCCTTGATGCCCTAAGCACGTGTTTGTATTGCTGAAAGATTAATCCAGGATCGGCGTTATATTACAGACATCATCAACCATAATCTATAATACGGATCATAGCAAAATTCAATCTACACCCTTAGTAAAAAAAAAAGATGTCTTCCCTTTAGCATGAAGCTAGATGGAGATTAAAACTGGACAAAAATCCCTTTGGCTAGGTGGTCACTGGTATGTCCATCTATAATGAAAGGATCTGTACATAGGTAATTCACTAGTTTATTAAAAAGGTAAAGTGTTTGGACTCGTTGGTCAACTAATTACATTAATTGTTCATGTACTAATAGTTGTTTATTTGTTGTTGTTGTTCGGTTGTTTGTTGTTGTTTTTTTAGGGGGGGGGTAGAGTGGGGAGGTAATGTATAAAAAAAACTAACTTATTTCTTTTGCATTTTATTTGGTATAATAATTAAAAGTTAGGATCTAGTCCACATGGAAATGAATGGGCCTGAGACAACAACAGGTTGCAGACAAAAACATGTTGTAGACAACAGCAGGTTGCAGACGACAACAGGTTGCAGTCAACAACAAGTTGTAGTCGAGAACAGGTTGCAGACAACAGCAGGTTGCAGACGACAACAGGTTGCAGACAACAACAGGTTACAGACAACAGCAGGTTGCAGACAACAGCAGGTTGCAGACGACATCAGGTTGCAGACGACAACAGGTTGCAGACGACAACAGGTTGCAGACGACAACAGGTTGCATTCTGAGAAATGAGGAACGGATTCCCAATTATTTTTGTTTATATTTTTATGCGTCACTTTTTAAAATTTTGGTGGGGGAAAAAATGAATTTTTGTTAAATTTGTTTTATTTCTGCATCTGTTGATAACATTTTTATCACAACAAAATTCGCTAATTTTTAAGGGCGTGCATTATTAGTCCGAGACCGCCTTAGTTTTTTTTTTTTGTCATGTTTGTTTAGCACTGTGATTCATTTTCTCATAAAAAGTGGTGTACATTTACATGTAATTATTTTAAGTTTCTGAATCCATCCCTCGCTCTTATGTAAGGCATTCGCCACGAAACATTGAAAACAAGCGCGCCAATTTTTCGGGCTTTCCGGTGAATCAAAATTAAATTAAAAAAAAAAACCACCGGGACTATTTATGTCGGCAAGAACTATATATTGTTTCTAATGCCATCGACCCTAGCTTTCTAAATGCACCAAACACATCCAGACACAGCAATACCTGAGGTTGTCTTCTGTCTGCCTCCAGATATGGCGTAGTAGATACCAATAGCTATCGATATGACAATTGTTAGAGCAAACACCACGAAATCAGCCACGTGAAAATAATGTTGAACCATTTTCCAATTGCTATGTTTGAATTCCTTAATTATATCTCAGTAATCTGATTATTTATACAAATTTTAGTTCCTAGAATCGTGAAAGATGCACATAATGAAATTTATCTCAAAAAAGACAAGCCCTCCATTCTGAAAATAACATGTTGAGATGTAAAAAGTGATTTTTCCGCTTTGAAATATGCAACTGTTTCTATAATGTAAACATTTCTTGTTTTTTCCCTTAGCAAAACATCTTTTGAGACTTCAGAGTTTAAAAACTAGAATAACATTTGGAACAATGGTCCATAATACTGTTTTCTATTACGTAATGACACAGCGGAAAATTAAAGTGACTTAAAGAAAATTTAGCAAGTAAAAAAAAAGGGCTAAAAAATAGTCGGTCGTTAAATTCGTTTTGTACGAACAGCGTGGCCAATTTGGGTCCAGAGATAATACGGTGTAAATGTGCCACTGCAGCCGAATCATACTGTTGGGTGACCTGTGAGGGTGGGGAGTTGGAGTGAGGGTAGGGATGTTTTTGTGTTTATCTCCGAATTCATCAGTGAAAGAAAATAGTCAATGACATCTCATTTTAAATGGGACACAGTGTACCATTTCGTCATATATCATGTTCTTGTCACATTTTGGGTGTCCTATGTGACAACATATCCTAGAAGAAAAAAAATGTATCGCATTTAATCAAACCGTGAATCAGCTTCATTAATAAGTACTTCATTCACAAGTTGTTGTAATCCTGAATGGTTTGTGTTTCTCATTAATTATACTTATAATTGCTATACAGTCAAGTTAATAACCAGAGAATTGTGACAGGGCCGCCGAGATAAATTTGAATTATATACACCGGTGGCGCATGGGCCCTTGTAGACAATTCTAGTAACTTGTGGTGTAGATTTAATTTTTGGCTATCCAAACAGGCTAGAGATATTACAGAATAAGGTAATGGAAATAGTATACATAATATGAAATGGGAGTGAAACCATAATACGGAAGGAGAAGTGAATACATAAAAGATACAGGGATGGAGAGAGAATGAAGCTAGGAGAGTGGGGAAGAAATAATACAGAAAATGTGGTTGGAGGGATACAGTATAGGGAGGCTAAGATATAAAACAGAATATATAGGTTTGGGAAAGAGAATGCAGAATATGGAAAGTGGGAATTTCAATTACATATACAAACTGGGTGGTCTTTGACAAGCGGGGCAGGGGGTAAAATACTAAATAGAAAGGGGAGAGAATAGTGAGGATGAGAGAGAGAGCAGATTTAGCATTGGTTTCTTATGGAGATATTTTTATACTATACAAACTATCATATGCAAAGTTAGTATCCGTAATTTACGTTGTGTGAAATGCGTCTAGACCTGGTAGGCCAGCTCACAATGTGTATACTTGTTGCTACAAGACTGCTGACGATTGGTACTTAAGTTGAAGGATAAACATGATGGTACAGAAAAAGAACTCTTCATAAACAGTTTTTCGTTTTTTTAATTCTTTTTTTTTTTTTTGAAAGTGGCTTTTTATTACATTACTGCAATAATTTTAATGAAAAATCTGACTTTTAAAACTTTTTGTTATGCCCTCCTCTTCCCTTGATGCCCTAAGCACGTGTTTGTATTGCTGAAAGGTTAATCCAGGATCGGCGTATATTACAGACATCATCAACCATAATCTATAATACGGATCATAGCAAAATTCAATCTACACCCTTAGTAAAAAAAAAAAGATGTCTTCCCTTTAGCATGAGGCTAGATGGAAATTAAAACTGGACAAAAATCCCTTTATCTAGGTGGTCACTGGTTTGTCCATCTATAATGAAAGGATCTGTACATAGGTAATTCACTAGTTTATTAAAAAGGTAAAGTGTTTGGACTCGTTGGTCAACTAATTACATTAATTGTTCATGTACTAATAGTTGTTTATTTGTTGTTGTTGTTCGGTTGTTTGTTGTTTTTTTTTAGGGGGGGGGGGGTAGAGTGAGGAGGTAATGTATAAAAAAAAACTAACTTATTTGCCGCTGATTTTTATCCCCACCTTAGTCAATTGTAAAATGGCCAAGGAGGCAGATCGGGAGACACAGAGGAAACGTTTTTACGAAGACCTGAAAAAAATTCCCAAGTTCTCTATAGAGATCGATCCCCGGACCCTAAAGTAGACAGCCCTTGTGTCTCCTCGGTGTGTTAAGATCAGAGAGGCCTCATTAGATGGAGATTGTCAGAGGCTTAAGATTAGATTGCGGCAACAAAGTCTATAAGCCCACAAAGTCTATAAGCCCACAAAGTCTATAAGCCCACAAAGTCTATAAGCCCACAAAGTCTATAAGCCCACAGAAAGGACCTATGAAAGTACAGCATATAGAATGTCTGTTGATGTGTCTATTCGTCCCCCAAAACCACAACATCAGTTAAGGGGAAGCAAAAAATTAGCTAATTATGAAGAACCTATGAATGCATAGTGGGACGGATGGCCGAGTGGTGTAGATACTCGACTGTCAACCTGAGAGTCCTGGGCTCGATCCTCGTTGAGAACCATGGGAATTTTTCCAGGTGAAATGTGTTTCCAAGTCGTCCCACAAAAGTCCACCCAGCTTTAAATGGATACCCGACAAAGTAAAGGCGGCTGGGCGTTGTGCTAACCACACAAACCCCTTCATATGCCGAGGTTATAAAAACATGAATTCTACACCTCATCTGCCCCGATGGCCCGTTAGGGCTAAGGGATTTTTTTTTTTGAATGCATAATAACAATTCTGTTTCTCTATATTTAAAAAAAAATTAACTTAAATTTTGCTCCTCCAAAAATGAAAATAAAAAACTCTACATGTAAATAAATTTTCAGATGCGTTTATCCTCTTGCTTTCGTCATATTTTTTTTTTTCCATGAAAGCTAAACAATTTTTGTCATAGGTTTCGAATCTTAAAAGCCTAGGAACTACTTTTCTAAAGAAGCACCACCTTTCTGACTATTGTATCCAGGATCCTCTAACCACATATAACAGCCTGGTCATGAGTACAGTGGTCCCTTGAGCACGATGGCCCCATGCAAATTAATCGTTTATATTTCATTCTTACGAAATTAATTTCCATAATTTAATTATACATTATAATTTTGTCGCGACCTATCAGTGAGTCGTGACCCACACTTTAAGAACCAATGATTTAACAATGTTTCCCAACGTAGGGTCCAAGCCTACGAATATAAGAACCACATATGGGTCTAAAGGGGAGGCAACGTTTATCTAGAGATATGAATAGGTTATTCCTCAATAATAAACCTATCGATAAACAAAAACAAAGGACACATTCACAGAAAGTAAAGATAATTAAAAGCTTAACAAATAATTTATCGCGTCCTTAAAAATCTGTTCGTACGTGTGAATGCTGCATCTATAGATGATGTCATTGAAAATGTGGGTGTTATTTAAAGGTTCAAGTTAAGAAGCTCACACAGCTGGATCACGTTTCGCCATTTGTCACCCATCATTGTCACATTTTCTTTTTACATTAATTTTATCCCTTGCTATAACCAATCAAATTGACCCGATATACCATGCCAAATAATAAATAAAAATGTAGTTAGGCTATAGCCTTTACCTTAAATGTTTTGATAGCTGATGGCGTGTTCAGCCATTCAAGTTTCAAATTAATTAATTAGTTCTTGATAGACAGGCGTGACAGATGCAAAGATTAATCTTATGTACAAACGTAAGATTGTTACAGTTTTATACGTCTCTGTTTAGGATACAACACTTTTTTTTAAAGTAACATTCATGTAATTAAAAGCACAGAAGATCGCATTTGAATCGTGAATATCATCACTGACAACAAATATTTTTAACTGTAGGCATATCGCCTATACATAATCAATTAAGCCAACCGATTGACTGGCAGACTAGGGGGGTTATTTCAGACTCGCCACAGTCTATAAGGATGAGATTATGAGATGTTACTGTTTTTTTCGTAATAGAATTCACATATGTATCCATTGAGACACTTTTGCAATAAGAGCAATAATCATGAATGCGAAAGACATTTATTTATGTGCAAGAATTTTAAGAAAATATTTAATAAGTACGTGTAACTCAGAATAATTTGTCTGTTAGAATGCTAACATTTCCAAATTGATCACGATTTGATTGATCAAAACCTTCCACAATCGAATCGGGGGCCCCTGTAAATTTGTGACTATTGAATAGGGCCGTTTGATTGTATTCGGGAGCCTTTCCATTTTATGGCAGCCATCGGCAAACGTATCTAATTTAATTGGAAGTACACTCGATGGGGAGGTCCCCCCCCCCCTGGTGGTTGCCTTGTTGCAAATGAAGACAAATAATCCAAACTCAAAGCTTAGTTTCGTAGCATATTATTGGAAGCTTTGGGGAACCTGATATGTTTCATGTTGTCCCCTTGATGCCAGCATGATTTGTCCATCCTGTGCAAAATACATAATATTGTATGTATGATGTATAATATTGTATTTATGATGTAAAATCTGGTATGTATGATGTATAATATTGTATTTATGATGTAAAATATTGTATGTATGATGTATAATATTTTATGTATGATGTATAATATTGTATTATGATGTATAATATTGTATTTATGATGTATAATATTGTATTTATGATGCATAATAGTGTATTTATGATGTATAATATTGTAATAGCCGGCTGCAGATGTGGTAACCTTACCTAGGGTCCACATGCGGGGGGGGGGGGGAGGCTTCGTCTATTCAAGACTGCTATTATAGCACTATCTATGAATTCAAGGAGGTGACCCTCTTTTTGGGGGCCCTTTCTGTGTGTGGGGAGGGGGTGACATTGCCTTGCTTGTTTTGCATGACCAATCACGCAGGCCCCTAAAAAAAAGCCTATAGGCCTATGTAGTTGTTGAACTGAAGGTCCCTAACTTGTTAGGTATAAATATTTCACCCTGGAAATCTAGTTTAATTTTTTTTTACTTATCCTGTCGTGCAAATGATAATATTGCATACTTTTGCTTTTAGTATTTCAAGAAAAGCACAATACCAAGCAGCTTTTATTTTTCTTTGCCTGAGCTTAACATCAGTTCTTATGCCAGGATTAGCAATTCCACGGCAAGCCAAAAATATTTTAAGTCAGAGGCCTATCAACAAAAACAAATAATAATAATAAATTATATTATTTAAAATACGTATAAAAACACATGGTACAGACACATGTAAAAAATGTATTCAATTTTAATTTCGTTTGATTTGGTCATTGTAATAAAAATCCAATTTGCCACCCTTGTGCTGTACGTTTTGCCAATATGAGGGAAAAAAAGGTGGCGGGGAGGTGGTTGCAATAAATATGTTTTGCTATATTTAAATATTGCATTATAAGAAAGGTTTTTAACGGTTTTTTTTCATTGCATTTTAATAAAAGCTATTTTATTTTATATAAATATATTTTTCCTCTTCGCTTTACAAACGTAGACTCGGATAAATAACCAGGCGGATGCAACCATGGATGCAACCTTAAATGATATCGTCTTGTCAAAGTTCAACATCGCACTTGCCTTTATAAGCAGTAGACTCGGAAAAGCTGCATAATTAGCGTTTTTCTGCAATGAGATACATGTGTTGCTGTCACTTGTTAGCCAAGTTACCATTGTATTTGTAATCAATATTAATTTATTTGTCTTCACTTATCAGTTTTGACATCTTTCGGTGTATAAGGCGTGAGGCTGGTTTCTGGTGATTTTGTGTTGGTGTTGTGAGTGCGATTGGCGTGCTGCATAAGTAGACCTGTATGACTGCGCTGTATCCTGTTCCTATCCTATCTTTTACCCACGATACTTACTCGGCAGTGGTGTAAGGGGCAAATATACAGGTCTGGCTCCACCGGCATTTTCAACACTTTTGCATTTCCCCCCATCTTTTCAATTTAGCTGATGACAAAAATGTTTATACATAAAACTTCACATCAAAGAGATGGCTATCAACAACTTTCTATGGAATAATTCATTTACATATGTGACAATTCTTTATAAGATGTTCCAGGAATTAAACACTTTCAAAGTCGTCCAAGAACTTATTTTAAAACAGACCAACGCTACAAATACGTTAGCATGGACGGATAGTCGTATGGTAAAGCGCTCGACTGTCGACCTGATATTTCAGTTCATGGTTTAAGTCCCCGCTATGTCTCCCATGGTCCCTCCATGGCCTTTACATTATCATCTAATCCTTTCAGTGACTTCACACATACACACAAATACGTTACACATGTAAAATTGCTTTTTTTCTACCTCACATAGTCTGAAAAGACAGTCCATGTTTCGAGCAAGTTCACCTAGAGCTGAATATGCAAAATGGTCTTTGACTATCATGTTTCCATGTAGACATCAGTGCCCTGAAAGACAACAGTAATTCTTAGATAAACTATAAGTGTTCTATGCCATGGGAAATGAATATATATATATATATATATATATATATATATATATATATATATATATATATATATTAGTAGACCCATAGGCCCCAATTAATCATGTGGCTCCTGAGTGGTTCCAAGCAGTCTCATTGGGTTCAATTTATTCTGGGCCCCATGGTTAGACATTTTGTAGGTCCAACGTTTTTTTTTTTTTGGCATTTTACTGAAGACACTGGTCCTTCTCCAATTCTTGGCCCCCTTATGACAGCATTGTCAGACCTCCCAAATGTTGATTGCCGTGAATCTTACATAACAATCATAAAATGATACCTAGCAAGTAGCATTAACTTAAATAGAATGTGTGCACATAGGAAACAAAAATCAGCAGTATTAATAACATATGATTAATTAATATATGGTATTCATTATTGTTATTTTTCAAGTAGCATAGTTTGCTTTATAAAAAAAAAGAAGTTGCGTTATATTCGTTTTCTTATAAATAAGTCGGTGAACAATTTTTTTTTTCTGGAGTTGGCAACAATTATCGTAATTTGTAATATTGCAAATCGTCAACTTCTGGGTTGACGTATTCGACACATCTTTATAGAGCAAAATAAAATACATTTTAATGTATAAACCTTAACTGTTATTTTTTTAAACATGAATAACAGTAGCAGCATAATTCCGCCGTTTTTAGCCATCTGGGTTAAACTGATTGCACCTGATGAATGCTTTGAAGAATTTTTTGTCAAGTTAAATTTTTTACATGGTTTGTCCGCAAATGACATGTTCTAATTATAAAGTATTCATTGAATATACCAAAATAGTAATTAAACATTAAAATGTTTTGAACATGAAATTTAATTGTATTATTTCTCAGAATTTCTTCTACGATTTACTTATCTTCAATTTCGTATCCATCATTTCCATTACTATTTAATTTTTTTTTCACTAAGCTAAGGTCACTAAGGAAAACTAACTCAGTAATTTTAATATCTAAAAGTCTTCTTATCGACTGTCTTATGCACTAATTTAAAAGTATTGATTGTTACTTTATTTAATGCGTTTTTTTCCACAGTAATTTGTGCGAAGATACTAATAAGTAAATGCCTTGGATATGCTATCATTTGTGGTTCATTTATAGGTATTTAACAGGCTATTTCATTCTAACCTCAACCTTTGTCCAGATTTGTTTTAGTAGTCTTTTATTAAAAGTTAAAAAAATTTACATTGATAAACTTTTTTTTGTCTAGCAGTTTAAACTAAAAGAAAATTACCAATACATTAAGTTGTTTAAGTGTAGCTATATAATATAGTATAGTCTAGTATAGTATGTATAACTTACTATAGACTATAACAATCATCGGAAATGGAAGTTATTATTATTATGAATCAATGTAATAGATGGCACTCTTGGGTATGTCGGTGGGGATAAAAGAATGTACTACGTAAAACATTTCATTACTGACATTATTTATAAATTCTAAGATATAAGCATCTATCCCTACAGGTATTTTTTTTTTCACTTACTGTATGGCCACTAAGGATATTAATAGTACTTTTACTATAGTATAGTTGTTGTTTTTTTTCATAAGATGTACTTATTCTTAAAAATGTTCCATTTTCAGTAAAAGTTCCCCAGCTTATAAAGATATTTAAAGCCAAGAGTGGGGAAGGAATTAGTCTCATCAGCGTTTCTTTAGAGTTAGTAGCAATATCTGCAACTTGGGCTTACGGAAAAGGGCATAATTTTCCATTTTCGTAAGTATTTCCATTTTTAAATAACGCATCTATTTTAAAACATTTTTTTAAATTAGTAAGCTCCATTTTTTAAATATATTTTGTCTTCATGAAGAAATGTTGCATCATAGATTTCTAAAGGCCTTTTGGTCAGCTGAATTAGTTGTCCATTGCCGCTGACATCTATTAATCTAGAAAATTGTCTTTAATAAATGTCTGATCTATTGGATTCTGTTTGAGAGTATCTTTTGTGACTCATCCCAATCTCTTGGATTAATGTGGAGCTTTTTGTATTCATCTGCGTTTGGTTTTGGCCACACATATATTTCATAGAGAGCTCAATTTATATTCACAGACAGAATTTCAATAAGTGAAAGAGAGCTCAACCGACAACAGGAAAGTTTCAGGTTTGAGTCCCACTTAGAGCCAGGACTTTTTGCAGGTTTAGTTGATGTCCCCAGTAATAGTTTGGAAAATTAAAGTCATCTGGGCATTGTACTAGTACGAAGACTCTCAGTTTGCCCCATTTCAGAAGCAAATAAAATTTCTTTCATCTATACCTTAATGGTCTATTGTAACATACACATTTTCTGTGATGAAGACTTACAAACTTTCTAAGCCTGTAAGAGTTTCTCATTTATCTTTTTATTTATGTCTGTAGGTTTAAAATTCATTAAAAAAATAACCCAAAGAAAAAAGTCACAAATTTAGATATATACTCATGATGCTGTTGGAATGCTTTAAACTTCATAGTAAATTTTGTTTTAACTTCTGAGTTAAACTAATATTAGTTTGCTGATAGATTATTTCTGGTTCTTATTTATTATTTTTAAGTAGTTCTCAAGCTTTTGCGATTCATGATCAAATAATCAACCTGCTAGGTTTTGGCAACCAAAATTAAAAGACATTTTTTTGAAAAAAAAGGGATGAAAGAAAAGGTAAAATCAAGAGAATATATTCATGATTATATCACTATCAGTGGGACGGGTGGCCGAGTGGTGTAGATACTCGACTGTCGACCTGAGAGTCCTGGGTTCGATCCTCGGTGAGAACCATGTGGAATTTTTCCAGGTGAAATGTGTTTCAAAGTCATCCCACAAGTCCACCCTGACTTTAAGTTGGGGGAAGTAAAGGCAGCTGGGCGTTGTGCTAACCACACAACCCCTTCATATGCCGAGGTTATAGAAACAGATGAATTCTACACTTCATCTGCCCTGATGGCCCATTAGGGTTAAGGTAACTTTTACTTTTTTTTATATCACTATCACATTTTTGATGACCCACTTCAAATCAGCTCTCGACCCACATTTGAGAACCACTGTTCTACTCTATAGTTACTTAACCTTTGAATTGTACCGATTTTTATAATATCAAATTATGATTATGTCAGAGTTGACCAAAATCTATACGCCGTTTATTATGTTTATTTTCAGATCGTATGGTGAAGCCCTTTTTCTAGCACTTCAAACCAGTATTATTGCTTTCCTCTGCCTGGCTTTTTCAGGGCAGCTAGCTAAAGGTCTACTTTATATTGTAGTTTATTCAGCGAGTTTGGCTTTTCTCTTGTCACCTACAGCTCCCCTAAGTTTGCTGGCTGTATTACAAGGAGCAAATATTTTATTGGTTTCAGTTAGTAAGGTCAGTAATAGCCAAATCATAGCTGTATGAAAACTGATATTTTATTTTTGGACTTTTTTTTTAACTCATCCTTTAATGATTTTGTTGGATTTTTTTTGTTAATTGGTTGTAGTTTTATGTACTTTGGCATGACATCAGGTGGCATAACAGACAGGAAACACGATGGACCTTACCTTTTGTTGTTGTAGATTTTAATTCAAGCTATTTGATTTTTAATTCATCTAATTAAAAGAAAAATTCAGGGAAGATAAAATATCTGTTTCTGTAGGCACACCATTTATTATTAAGGGATTTAAGGTAACTGGGATTAAATGAAAAAACTCAAAAATATTTTAATTTAAATAGAGCTTGATGAGATCATAATCAAAGGCAGATTAAGGCTGTTTGAATCTCAGTGGTAGAATTCCCTTTCAAATGAAAGAGATGGAAAAATGCCATTCTACCATACTTTTAAATATAAAAGATAATTGTTACTATTAATGCTATTAAAATTGCACATTTGCTCAAATAAAACCAAACTTGACATTATTAGAAAAAAATTGTTAGGCTGCAACACCAAACTTAAAAATAAAAGACAAAACCTCTGTTGAATATGCCTGTCTCAAATGAGCCTTCTACTTTTATGTCTGATGATATTATAAATTATATTAATAAATATGTTTAGTTAAACAATAGAAAATCTAAAAAATTCTTTACTTTTTATCATACATCAGGTAATACAAGCTGTGGCCAACTATAACAATGGCAGCACAGGACAACTTTCTGTTATAACAGTTTATCTGCTTTTTCTGGGATCGCTGGCAAGGATATTCACTTCCATACAAGAAACAGGGGATATGTTTGTGATTGTTACTTATTGTTTGGCAACTGTTTTTAATGGCATTATTGCTGCTCAGTTTATTTATTACTGGAAAGTGAAACAAAATAAGAAAGATTCTTAATGATTTGTTTTAAAAATCTCTTTAGATATCATGATTTTAATTACACATATTTATATTTACATATTGTTGTTTTATTATTTTAATTGTTTCAGAAATTGTTTATTTAATTGTTGATGGAGTTTAACATGCCACAGCTATTGTTTATTTATTTATTTACAAATTTGATCTAACCAATCACCAGGCCACATAATTTTCATTGGGGGGATAATTCATTTATATTTATCAGTTCTAGGGCTTTGAGTTGTTGATGCATGTTTATAAATGTGATCACCAATAATGGTAGAGATTTGGAATAATAGATTGTAATTACACATTTCTAATGACATTTTTTTTTTATAATTGAGCACTAGTTTTCTCTTGAAGCCGTATACTGCTGGTTAAAAAAAATGATTTTGCTTATATTTTCAGACATTGTAATTTTAAAAAGCTGTTTTTTTTCCCCATGATTAATACCTTTGCTTCTTACTAGTGGTATCACACTTTTATAGAAAATTATAGGCTGTTTTTTATACAAGATCCCTTTTTTTTTTAAATTAAAGTTTGCTTATTATAAAATACATGTATTGCTTTTTACTTGGATTGAAGAGAAGCCATGGGAATATTTGATTTGTGTTCAACATATTCAGCACTGTTATATTTCTTCTGACTTGCATACATTCCTGTTGATTTATTTTTTAAGGGATTGGTTTTTTTTAATTAGGCATCTTAGATTTGTAGACTTTTAAATTATAAGTTATAAATAAAGTATTGAAATTTATGCTTTGAAAATAATAAGAATTGAAACTTTTTTTTTAATTTTCATCACAGGTACATGAATATCAGAAATGACTAGCCTTAACTAATGAATTAATGAGAGTTTTGGCCCAACAGTTGGATGATGCCACAGTATTTTAATATAAATATATGCACAACGTTCAGGAAATTTTTTATTTAATGAAGAGCACTTAAGGGTTTTATATTTCAAGGTTGTTATAAATCTGGGGTGGGCAAACTTTTTCTATGGAGGGCCACATTGAAAACTTGATTGTTATCTCTGGGCTGCATATACATGTGTATATTTTGTCTACTTCAATTAAAATTTACAACGTATGAAAATTTGAATTAATGATAACAACCATGTATTTGTCACCCTATTACACATGCACATTACTTTTTTTAAATATGAACTATATCAGTTGGTAATTTACTAATATTCATAATTATTTATTTATTTATTTATACATTTATTTTCATACAAGAAAACGCTTTCTCACAAATGTATGTGGACCCATATAGTGACAAAAGCTTGGCAGCGAAGTTTTTAGTTGTGAAAATGCCGCTGCTGGCAAACATCCTTAAAACTCCAGCTGAAGAACTGACTTGAATTTTCATTCAGGTCATAATCTGCTTGTAGGTCAAGCAGCTCTAACTAATATTCAGGAGCCAAGCCATAAAACAATTTATTATCATGCAAACAGGCCGCATAATATACTCTGGCGAGCCGCATGTGGGCCGTAGTTTGCCCACCCGTTAAAAATTATGATTGTTTGCTGTTATAAGTATATTACCTGTTCAATATTAAGAACTGCATTGAGGGCCTAAAATAACTTAAGTAGACAATTGTTATAAATACAAAATAAAAAGCCCATGAAATCCATAAGTAGATTTCACCTGTTTCTAGTAGCCACCAGATGTACTTGGCTACCGATTGGGAAGATGCCATCTCCGTAAGGATCTTTAAATTATGAATTCACATTGCACAAACATCTTAGTAAAGGACTGAAAAATTGATTTTTGATTGGTATTTTATTATGATATACAACAGCAAGAATCTAAGTTATCAACTTTATATACAATTTATTTACATAGAAATGTATTTCAAATCAAACTGATGCATTCTTTTAGCATCAAAATAGGACAATAAAATATGCCAGATTTATTATAAATTAGTGGTTCTTGTAAAGATTTAATTTTACTAACCAAAATAAATGATGTACAATTGCTTTTTTTTTTTTTTCAAATAACCTCTTCTCTGATAAAAAAATCAAACTTGTTATGGAAAGTAGCATATTGTCAAATCCAATGATAAAAATATTATTTCATGTTCACAAAATTACAACTTTAAAAAAATAGCTAAAACATCAATATATGTACAAAGGGATTTGTTAAAGATAGTCTGTATAAACATTTAAACAGTAGTAAACAAAAAATAAAATACTGCAATAAGGGAGAAATTTCTTAAAATGCGGTAAAAAAAAAACCTGAAATGCCATTATTAAACGGATATGAGAAACAAAAGATTTAGACAAGATGAAGAAAAATAGTACACAACTCAAAATGAAACAGTTAAGAAGATACTAAAATTAGAACTATGTACAATATATACAAGTTGAAATGAAGAAAAGGATTTAATTTTATAGAACACAACCATAAAAAATGCTTTGTAAACACAATTTAATAGTATAATAACCTGTTCAACTGAAACTATATTTTTTTAAATAACTAAAATCACAATTTCTTCCATATCTTACCAAACGAACTTAAACACATTCAATCATATAAATTTAAAATATGGAGGACAAATTTCAACAGATGAAGAAAATTACATATATTTTCAACGACTATGTAACATTGAAGTGATGAATGAAATTAACTTTAAAAAAAAAAAAAAAAAATGTATTGATATTCTGAGATCATAATTTTTCCTCCACAAAAAAAAATACTTTCTACATTCATGGTAACAGGCATATATGTATGGAAGTAGATAATATGATTTGTCATTGTCAGATTTATCAAATGCAAATTCACTCTTAACCTTTCACACATTAACATAATTATGCATTAGAAAAATCCAAAACTTTATTAACATCCAGTAATAAATTATTCGCACATGCCAATCAAAATTGTTAGGAAATGACAATTTTCAAAAATATTATTTTAAAAATAAATAGATTATTTCATAAGTAGATGAAAACATTAATGGAAAGTTGAAAAATAAAGAAAACATAAAAATCTGAATTTTAGCTGAATTAATAAAAATGACACACAATAAAGTATTTAAATTTATATAGTCAGAGTTTACAATAATTTAGCACAAGTATGTTTCATACTTATTGATAAATGATAATTAAATGAAGCAGGTTTAATATTTTTTGCATGAAAGCGATTTTTCTCCAATATTTATAAAGATAAATAAAAACTCCTATCTTAATTTTATACATGTATCATAAATAAAAAATGTGTATGGTTTATTACATATGCTTTATCTAGTTTCAATCAACGCAACACAAACAAACAAATCATTTTTTTTTAATCTGAAAAAAAAAAAAAGATTTAATAATGTACAACTAAAAAAGAAGACAGTGATTCAGATTCATTATCTCTGGTGAAACAAGTCTAATCTAAAGATAAACTTATGGACATTTTTAGCTATTTACAAAGAACAGTGAACAAACAAAATCATTTACCTGTAATGCACAAAATAATTTAACTTGATTAATCATTTTTTTTGTTTGCAAAAACTTTAGTGATTGAAGCCTAGTATATGCTATTTGTTTTTAACTTGAATATGAACATATTCAAATGTTTCAACACAACATGGCAGCAAAAAAAAATGTTCTATCATTTATAGCTCTTGGAGTATTCTTTTTAAATAAGACACCTACTGACACCATGTAATACTTGCAAATTTTAAAAGCAATTATGGTATGCCACGGTGTCTAGTAAGCCACTTGGTTCTGAAAAAAACCTACTTAACAGTGTAAATGAGGTATATTCAATTATACATAAAAAAAAACCAATGAATCATTGCTTGTAAGAATGTCTTTAAGCGAATGACGGAGATATACAAATGTAAAGTTAATATATTGAAATGTCTCTTGTTAAGATAATTGTAAACCTTTTAGCCAACATAACTGGTCAATGAGTGCAGTTTACAAGAAAGTTGGACTAGTCATTACAAGATACGCCCAACAAATAAGAGTGAACTAAGAACTAGTTTGTTGCTTGAAATAATCATCTGTAGTCACATAGCTCACAATGTCTTTAATCTCACCACTGTCATCCCCCTCATCTTCACCTTCCATGCCACGGGCCTGCAGTAGATTGTCAATCATAAATCCTCCTCTACCCCTGCCACGCCCTTTAACAGATCTCACTCTTCCAGATGAACTTCCCTCTTTGGCCAATTTCTTCTGTGTTTTAGCTCGCTTTGGTTTTGAGGCTGCATTAGCTTCTGTTGCCTGGTCATCACCAGACTGACTCTGGTCCATGCTGAGGTTAAGCAATTCTTCTTTAACATGTGGTTTGAGATTCTGCTTACTTTGAGGCATCCGAGAATAGTCGGCACCTACAGGATGAGGTGCTGAATTAGCTGGGTGATAGTTAGCATCATATGTAGGAGGGTAACCTGAGGGTAAATATGGACCAGTGCCCATCAATCTGCCCTCTTTGTGACCTTGTTTTTGATCTGAATGTATGCCAGTATGTGCTGGCTGCTGCTGGTATGTTGGATACTGCATGCCACCCATCATACCAGGGGAAGTATACGATTGCATCATTCTAAACTGTGCAGGATCATTCATAGGTGGCCATGAATTTCCCCCACGCTGCTGATAATCTGCCCAAGTATTCATAGCAGCAGTGCTTACAGCCAATGAGGGATGAACTGGCTGTTTAGCCCCAGACAAAGCTGATGTGGACATTGGTTCTGTGGATGCAGAGACATCTGAGCTTTGTGTTGATGAGCCTGAATGAGAAATAAGTGACCTCTGAGGTGCATGACTTGAAGTATGTGAGGCTTGCACATTAGGATCTTTGGAGGTATCTTTTGCTGACTCTCCTTCATTGACAATCTTAGTGCTATTTGTGATTTCCTTGTTGTTCTGAGCTTTCACCCCCTCACTCTTTTCTACAACCTTTGAGTGATCTTCTTCACTTCCAGAGCTTGAATGTTTGATTGATTTTGAAAACTGTGCATTCAATATTTCTGGATTCACTTTGTTCATATTAGCATTAGAAGTCGGAGGCTCTTTTAACCCTGAAGGTGCATTTTTAGACATATTGTACCCTTGATTCATTGCCTCAGGGTGAGCGCCATATGAATATACATTTGATGGACCCATTCTTGGTCCATAAGCTTGCATGTTCTGAGGCCAGGTACTTGGAGGGTGTGCAGCCTGACCAGGGGGTAGACCATACGGTGGATAATATGGCCCATGATAGTAAGAACTATGAGAAGGTATTTGGTTGGGAGCTTGTAAATTTGACGGTCCGCCAAACCTTTGTGGGTAACTCATAGCTGCTGTGTTGACCTGATTTATGTGACCTGGAGGTTCATTTGGGGCCTTGGCAGGATTCGGTGGTGGGACATTTGGATAGGTCATACTTGATCTTTGTTCAGTAGGTGACAAAGTCTGCTTTGAGACTTCACCTTTGCTGTCAACAATGTTGGGCTTGACATCAGTGCTGGCAAGTCCAGGTTCTGTTTTAAAAGTTGATGAGGTGGACGTTGGAGCATGCGACACTGGCATATGAGCTGTGGGTGGCATGAAAGAGCCATGCTTGGGGGGCATATGTGCCATTGGCATCGAATGGTGCTGACTATGGGCAGCATAAGGCATTGGGTAAGAAGGCATATGCATTGAAGCACTGTAAGCCTGTTCTGGGGATTTATAGCCAACTAATCCTGCTTGTGCATTGCGGCTTACATCTGAAGGAGGGATAGCTCTCTGAACATCTTTCTCTTCTGATGACACACTGGGCTCACCTAAGCTAGTCTTTGCTACTTTGCTTGCAACTACTGGTGAATCTGTCTGTAGATTTGTGACTTTAGATTTTGTTTTAGATTTGTTTGATACTTTGGTTCTTTTACCATCTTTGCTTTCCATTTTTTTAACATTATTCATTTCAACTTTATCTGGAGTAAAATGTTGCTGCTCTGATTCTGATCTGTGAGGAGATACAAGATTTGCACATTGTTCTTTAGGTCCATCTGTACTTGGCACATTTGAATAAGATGAGGTTGGCATGTTGTGCTCATGCCCTAAATTTTTAGCCATTTGACCCATGCTATTCAGTGGTGAGGTCATCTGTTGACCAGGAATTCCAGCCTGGTAATGAGGCGGATAATGCTGATGAATGTTGTGAGGTGGTGTTTGCATTCCATAGTAAGCATGTTGCACATTACCTTGACCCATATCTCTGATATTTCTTGGACCCATCGTCCTTACATGTCCAGGGCTCATCTCTCTTACATTTCCTTGACCCATGGCTCTGACATTTCCTGGACTCATCTCTCTGACCTGTCCAGGACCCATCTCTTTTATTTGTCCAGGGCCCATCTCTCTGATATGTCCAGGTCCAATCTCTCTTGATTTCCCAGTACCCATCTCCCTGTGTCCAGGTCCCATCTCTCTGGGATTCCCTGACCCCATCTCCCTGTGTCCAGGTCCCATCTCTCTGGGATTCCCTAACGCCATCTCCCTGTGTCCAGGGCCAATTTCTCGATGTCCAGGTCCCAGCTCTCTGGGATTCCCTGACCCCATCTCCCTGTGTCCAGGGCCCATTTCTCGATGTCCAGGTCCCAGCTCTCTGGGATTCCCTGAGCCCATCTCCCTGTGTCCAGGGCCAATTTCTCGATGTCCAGGTCCCATCTCTCTGGGATTCCCTGAGCCCATCTCCCTGTGTCCAGGGCCAATTTCTCGATGTCCAGGTCCCATCTCTCTGGGATTCCCTGAGCCCATTTCTCTATGTCCTGAGACCATTTCTCGATGTCCATGTCCCATCTCTCGAACAAGCCCAGGACCCATGTCTCTGACATGCCCTGGTCCCATCTCTCTAATATTTCCAGGACCCATCTCTCTGATATCTCTAGGTCCTAAATCACCCCTAACTTGAGACCCAATATCTTGGGGCAATGTCATTCTATTTGGTCCATAGTTAGGTAAATAACCTCCTCCAGGTGCATCTTTCTGGGATCCCATATGAAAGTTGACATTCTGTTGGACAGTGCCGGGTGCAATGTGCCCTTGAGGAGCTGGAACATTTGTGAAATTTGAATGAGTCGCAGGTTTGTGTCCATGGCTGAGTACTTCACCTGGCTCTTTGTTCTGATAGCCTTGATTCAAGCCAGGAGCAAAATGGTAACCCTGATTAGGGTTGGCAGCTGCAGGATAAGCTGGATGAGCATGTCTTATGGGTGACCCCATCTGATGCATGGGGTTAATGGTACTGTGAGGTGGATAGTGTGGACCAGGGGATGGCTGGCAAGATGGTCCCATCATTTGCCTCTGATGAGGAGGGTGTATTGACTGTGGATGATCCTGGGAGTAAGCAGTCATGTCCTCTGGTGCATGTGTGGGATGATAAGGATTGGGTGGGAACTGCATGTGATGTTGATGAGCCTGTGGTCCCGGGTATGGAAAATTTCCGTAATTTGTAGGGGTGTCTGTGGATGGAGTTGCGGCTGTGGTTACAGTCGTGGATTCAAGTTGAGGTGTTTCTTTTTCTGGATTATCTAAAGCCAGTCTTGGGGATTTATTTGACTTTTGATCATCACTGTCCTCTCCACCAGAAGGGACATCTAAAAAGTTAGGGACTTTCTTTTTCTTTGTGACCTGTTTAGAGGGTACCACTGTCACGTTTTCAGAGCTTTTATCTGCAACTAATGCTTGCTGCTGCTCCTCTGGTTGCTCTGCATCAACTGGGCATTCTTTACTTTTCCCTCTCTGCCTACGAGCTGGAGTCTTTTTCATGGTAGTTGGCGGAGATTTTATTACTTCTGTTTGTTCTGTACTCTTGTCATTGACTTTTCTCAATTTATCAGGTACATCCTCATCAGCTGCATTAGAATTATTTCCTGAATCTAGCTTTTCATTTCTCTTCTTGCCTTTGGCTTGCTTAGTCTTACTTTTAGGACCCATTCTGCCTTTACCTTTTGCCACTGGTTCGGGTTTCGTTTCAGGTTCTTCTACTGTAGTAACCTCTACGTCAGTTTTCTGCTCAGCTTCAGCTGGTTCAGGTTTCACAATGCTCTCTTCATTGGGCTTCTCTGTCTCTTCATCAGAGGACCTCAAGACATTTTTCTTTTTAAACACAGGAGATTTTCCTGAATCTGCACTTTCTTCTGTCGCACTGCAGTCAGTGTCTTCAGAACTGGATTTTTTATTTTTCTTCTTTGAGCCTTTCTCCTTTTTCGTTTGAAGCTCCACCTCAGAGTCTTGGCTCTCACTAGCGTCTTTTCTTCTTTTCTTCACTAGCTTCCTAAGGAGTTTTCTTTTTCGCGCTACAGAACTATCTGAGTGTGACTCACTCTCGTCCTGTTTTTTTCCTTTAACCTTATTGTTTTTCACCTTATTTCCCAAAGATGACTTAGATTTGTCTTTATGTCTCTTGGAAGTAAAAGACTCTGAATCATCTGAACAAAACTCAGAGGTGCTTTGTTCTACTTCAGTCTCTTCATCCTCGGAATCCCAATCATTGTAATGTATCCGTCCACGATTTGAATTTCTAGTTGAGCGTCTTTTGTTTAACTGTTCATCACTATCATACTCATCATCATCTATCACTGAAATAGGAAAAATAATATAAATAATATTTGATAGAAACACTATCACAATCACTGTTAAAATATATTATCTGTCTAGATAATCATAGTTTTAAAACATGTATGTTACTTGAACTGAATTGCAAAAGATTGTGAAACGATACTTAGAAAATTCTTTAAACACTTAATAATATTGGGGTATTTAAAACAAAACAAAAATGGAATAAGATAATTAAACATCCTGCAATCAATGATTAAATACAAATTTAAAAAAACCTAACAGAAGATTTTATGTTATTTTTTAAACTCAATTGGGACAATTAACTGATACATGTACATCAGTTAATAGTTTAGACAATAACTTTTGCCAAAATTCCAATTATTTGCTTGATTTTATGTCAAAATTATTAATAACAGATCAAAAAGTTTGCAGTTACTTTTTTCTTTACAAAGATGACCATTGCCTATTTGAATGACTCCTTCCTGAATCCATTATTTCTTTGACTTCAATAGTATCTTTTTATAATGCGTGACATTTTATATGAATCTACCTAATAAATTAGCATAAAAATTATGCTTTTTTTTTTAACATTTAAACTAATACCGTTGGCTATTTCTGATGTAATTAAATCAAATAAAATGTATTAATAAGATGTTGAATCTTGTTTCTTAAAAACTAAGACTATGGTACATTGTTTTAACTCTCAACCATCGTAGCATTGACTTTTCGACCACCAGTGAGCGACAATTTTTTGGACGTTATAATTCTTTATATTTTTACTTTTGGTCAATTTTTTTTTTATGTTTTATTATATATGTGCAACGCCGACCCTGGGATACAGTGGCAAAGAAAAATAGATTTTTTATTTTTGTAAAAATGTGGTACTTGGTAAAATATTCCAAGTTTTATTTTGAAAAAAGACAATGCACTAGGAATTTTTGTCACTGTGGCTCCCTTTTTTGACAAAATGTCAAAAAAGGGAGTGCTTCGCACGTATTTAAGGCCAGGCTGTTTGGTGACTAAGCATGATTTCTTGGGAAAAGTGAAATTTGGTGATTTTTTTAATATGGAAGGGGTGACAAAAGTGATCAACTTTTAAATAAGTATAATATCCTTAGAAAAACAAATAAATGGTGGAAAACTTTATTTTTTTATTCATTTAAATGTGTTTCCTGTCACTTATAATAATAATATAGAAATTTTATTGATCAATTTTGTCTTGTCTAACATTGTGTGAAAATTATGTCTTTTTTCACTCTAGAGGCATGAGTCCTTATTTTTTTTTCCAATTTCTATAGTATCAATTAAAGTTGAATAAAAAAAAATTATCATAATTTTACGTCCACATTTATTTATGTGTTGTACAAATGAATAATGTTTATGTAAATAATAAAGATTTTGTTTAAATTCTTCATACCTTTTTTTTTTATTCTTACCGTTTGTGATGTATTTGTATTTTTAGTTAAAAAAAATTATTAAAAAAATCATTTACACTATAATTTTACAAAATTAAAAATTTCTGTTATATCAAAAGTTTTATATCATTAAATAGCTTATTCATTTCCAAATTTAACGACGTATAACTTCACTAGGTAGCTTATAACATAATGAAAAATGCCTAGTTTTACAAAACACCCTGAAATCAACTTAAAAAAATGGCCGAAAATGAACAACAGTTGAGAGTTAAAAAAATTTTATGTAAAGTACAAATTGCTATTGAAAATATATCATTAGCATTTTCTGTAAAGAATTACTTTCTGATCTACATTTTATTACTAGCTAAACTTCAACCATTTTTCTTCAATCGATATACTGCATGTTATGTATTGGTGCAATTTATACAAAGCAGTAACTAAAAAAACAAATATGTGTTGATTTACAAGTAGTCACAACAAAATTTATTCTGGTCTGAACATAAAGAAAAAAATCAAGTTACATTTATAAATTCTAAGGTTTTAAAAAAAATCGTCGTACCAAAACTTTTAGCCTTCCTTTTTGGTCTATGTGATGGTGAATGGCTGTTGTACCATGTTTTCTTTGGCTTCCAATCACCTGAGTCTAAACTATTCGTGCTGGCACCATCAGCCTCTTCTTCTTCAGCATCACTGGCTTCACTGCTGTCGTCTTCACTAAAAACAAAATAAAACATAAATCTCATGTGAAATATAAGACTGTTTACCAATTCAGTGTTAACTTTTATAAAAAGAAAAGTTCCCTTAACCCTAAAGGTCATCAAGGCAGATGGAGGGTAGAATTCATCTGTTTCTGTTAACTGCAAATGAAGGCATTGTGTGGTTAGCTCAACACCCGGTCACCTTTACTTCCCCAACTTAAGTCAGGTACCCATTTTACGCTGGGCGGATCAACATTTACTAAAACCTTGAAAAATTCCCTTGGATTTCACCGAGGATCGAACCCAGGACCTCAGGTCGGCAGTCGAGCATCTACACCACTAGACCATCTATCCCACTAAATTTTCTAATGCATGAGTGAAAAATTGATATCAAGCTTAAATGTTTCTGGTTGTAAAAACATATAAAATATAAATATTTCGAACGCCTTAAAGCAGAATTAAAATGTTTAAATATATTGAGAATCATTTAATAATCCCATAATCCCAACAAAGTTCCACAAATGAAAAAAATTGAGAGCATAAATCAATTTCATGTCCCAGTTATGGAGTGAGTGTGTGTTTATAAGCAAGACCCAGACATTAAGTGGGTCTGTAAACAAATATTATGGATAGCCAAGTAAAGTGAATCATTTTCTGAAAACGCAATTTCCTTGTTTAGGGTTGGGGCTTGTTTGAAAATAAGGATAGCATTTTGCAAAGACAGCAATTAATCAGTTTAGTAAATGGCAATCATATTGTTTGAAATACCAGAAGAGGAGAATAAATCAGTTATATTACTGTGTTGAAGTTTTAGCATGCACTTCCTTTTGAGTTATGTTCTCCCTTGAAAAGTTTACTCCTTTTCGAAAATTAATCTATAATGATTAAATCTCACTATTTTACCTATGCAGAGTCAACCCATTACATACAGGGCTCATACACTAGTCAAGTTGGTATTTCTAGGTAACTAAAATATATAATTTAAAAAAAAAATTTCACTTTTTAGTCAAATACAGTTCTAGCTTTGAAAAATCCTATCATTGTAAGTAAGATACAAAACAATCAAATCAATAAGCTTTTTACAAAAGCTAATTTTCATGTCAGTAAAAAAATTAAAATGTGTAAACCAACAATAAGTATTAAAAAAAAACAGCTTCCATCAACAATGTCAACTCCCTGTTCAATACACTTATTATATCAGATTTATTTTCCTGTTTTTAACCCCTCTGATTACATCAGCCACTACCTCAAAAAAAAAAAAAATTACAACACATCCCCCCCCCACTCCCAAAAATTCTCTTTGTTTGGGGTGGCCACTTATAATAGATGGATGAGAGCCCCATCTGGTTTTTTATACAGTATTAAAAATACAAAAGCCACACCATAGTATCTTTATAAAGATTTGGTAAAGAAAAGTGTGTTAACAACATTAAAAGAAGCTCATTGAGAGCCGCACAAAATTCATTGAAGAGCTACATGCATTTCCAAGAGTCGCATTTGACCACCAAATTGCCATAAATAATTGGTGTGTTTCAGAAAAAAAATCATAAGAGTTAAAATACCTACAACACTTCCAACTTTTAAAATATTTGTCAGATCTAAGCTTCAACTTTTCTAAAGAAACAAAAAACTGCTGCTTGTCTTATTACAGTTGTGTCAATGTGTTACACAACAGGCGACTATCTAAAATAATGGTGAATAATCTGTGGGGAACCTGTATTTAGGAGCCACTGACAGCTTGTTCAGTAGGAAAGGTAATCCCTGTGGCAGCGAAAGTATATAATACATGTATATAAATT